>LPNX010117578.1:371263-412616 GCA_001517045.1 Pseudotsuga menziesii | reverse complement strand
ATATATATATATATATATATATATATATATATATATATATATATCTTGATATATCATGTAAATGTACAAATTAATATAAAACCACAACTAGCTATGGGACTACAAACATTGAAGAGATGGGGGCATGATTCCACAAGGGAATAGAGTGGGGAGAGATTTAAACCTTGATCCAATAGGGTGTGACTAGATGTCAATGGGGAAACCCATGAATCATCAGCTAACCTTTTTTTCCTCTTTCCTCAATCATCAATTTCTTCTAGAAGCTGGTTAAGGCAATTAATGCCTTGGGAAGAGCAAGACATGGCAGTCTGATGGCTTGAATGAGAAATCATGAAAGTTTGTAGTTTGCAAAACCTATATTCTTGCTTCTGCAGGAAGATAACCTGCGTGGGGTCGCATTCTCATTCCCTCATCCCCGAGTTGCACTAGCCATTGGGGGGGTATTATTCATCATTCATGTTATTGGTTGAGCATAAAAAAAGGTATTGTTTTTGTTCATGGTTGTTCACCACTCTACCCTTCTATTGTTTTAAGATGATTCGATCATTATGATATGTTCTTCATGTGTGTTGTGGGTGGTTCGACCATCTTTAGTTGTGAACGTGTTGTTCTACAGTGTTTTTCTATGTACATTGTGGTAGGAGACCCTATTTCCTCCGTGTTATAGAGTGGATCTTGTGAGGATGATTTTTCCTTGTGGATTGTTGTGTTGTTCATCCTTTTTTTGGTTGAAGACCAAGGAATGGAAGAGACCATAATGGGATGATAAACCTAATGAAGAGGGGAACGTCACAGACATATCAAGAGGGATGATAAATTCTTTCTCCACACCTTGAAGAGCACTATGTTGGGTGTTATAATGCCTAGATTAATTCACCTAGTATTTAATTATTGACTAGGGTTGGTAGGATTTGAGTTGCTACAAAATATATGTGAAGGTAGAGGGTGTCGTGTAAATATTTTGACAAACAAAAATATATTTCAAAATGAAAAACTGAGTCAAACTCCTAAGAATGCAATTATTAATATAATTGAACCAAGAAAAAATATCAAACTAAAATAAGATCAAGGTATATTACCTTATTTAACAAATGAGAATACAATCACTACCTTTTATGACAAAGTCTATTTAGTGACTTCAAGAACTAACTAAGCAAAGAAAGTGTACATTTGGAAATGCAAGTACAAGAACTAAAGAAATAACTCCTAACTAAAAAGGATACTATCAACAACTACTTAAAAGGCTATGATGCAAATAAAAATTAAATAAGTGAATGGAAACTAAGTAACAGAAACAAGTAAAAAAATTAATAAATAAAACTGAATAAGAGAAGGAAGTAGAAAACTTAATAAAGAAACTCGATTCTATCATACAAGTCTTTGTTGGCAATCATGCAGTGAAAAATAAAACTATTCCTAAAGATAACACTACTAATCCTAAGTTTTACATGCAAATGGATAAATTAATCCAAAAGAATAATTATAAAACAATACAATAGTAAGAAGAGTCAGAAAAAAAATAAAACATACCCTAACTCAAAAGCATGTTCAAAGGGAAAAGAGGTAGAGAAAAGAATAAAAGTTTAATAAATAACCTAAAACAATCAAACTTATAGTCTAAATAATAAATAAAATTGCTATCTAACTATTACAGTCAAAGCATACATCAAATACTAAAGAACCAGAACTTAAAACAATTTTGAAACACAATAAAAACACTAAAAACAGAACTATGGGCTGAATGACATATTGAACTACAGGTCTACAAAATAAATTGGAAAACAGACTAAAAGGAAGGTCAGAATGGCAGGCTGAATAGACTGTCTGAATGATAGTCTGTATAAAGAAAAAATTATAAAATAACCTAAATGATTTACTTCTCAACTGATTTTATGCATATGAAGATGCAATGCATAAGGAACAGTAAATAAACCTATTTAATCATCAAATTTAGCAGCTAAATAAACTTAAACAAATTCATGAACATCAAGAATAATTGCTTATTAATAAACAAACTAAAATTCAAATTTCATAATCTTATAACAGAGAAGAAATAAACAGAACTTAGTCTATTTAAATTGATAAAAAAAATCTACTCTTTCTTCTTATGAACAAAACTAAATAATAAGTTGGAAACGAAATGACAGAAACAAATGGAAAACAACTATGTGCGCAATCTAGCTATTTAATTCTGGAAATAAAATGCATTGCATAAATAAAATGAAACAAACATTTAAAGGAAGTTAATGAAATAAACAAGCTAGAAATCAAAATTGAATTAGCTACAAAGAAAAAATAATTAAAAAAAGAAAATAAAACCTATGGTTGCTGAGGGGCCCTCTCAACAATGAGGGGTGACTCCCGTCTAGCGCTTACATGAACAAAATCATGAACATAGGAATGTAGAACTTCTATTGAAAATAGTGAACAATATTACAATGTTCTTCTCTCACAAAACTCACTGTCTGACTAATGAAAATTATCCACACCCAACACTCACACAGTGGCTGCTATTTATATTGTTTACAAGAGATAAGCAAGTCGACCCTTTAGTTGTCGACTGCTCTCTAAATTTAGTCAATCATAAAGGATGTTAACAAATCAAATCCCAATGCATAGGTATCTTCCTTCTCTTTTGTGAGTCTGGTTCTGTTCATCGTGATATTGCATGCGAGCTCCTTCCTTATCATGGCTAATGTAATGGTGTCAAGCAAAGGCAACATACACAGTA
Organism: Pseudotsuga menziesii; assembly: GCA_001517045.1. NCBI lineage: Eukaryota > Viridiplantae > Streptophyta > Pinopsida > Pinales > Pinaceae > Pseudotsuga > Pseudotsuga menziesii. The sequence continues at coordinate 409,885 of LPNX010117578.1, read as the reverse complement.
TTTTTTCTAGAATGGAGATGTCCCACCCTTTAAACACGTGGACAGTAGGTAGGTTACAAATCTATTCCATCGTTTAATGCATGAGATTGGTTACTAACATCGCGTAGACTGATTAGCAATATGGATAGAAAGCTCGACAGCGAGCTGGAAGGTGAGCTATGTTGTGAGCTGGACAATGAGCTAGATTGTGAGCTGGACAGTGAGCTAGATCATGGGATGGACAACTAGTTGGATCATGAGCTGGACAACGAGTTTCATCGTAAGCTGGATAGCGAGCTGGTTGTGCTGTCTGTTTGTTTGTCTGTTTGCATACTTGTTATTAATTCACCCAAATGGACTATATAACCTGCAAACAATTATACACATTAAGTAAAATATCACATATGATTTAAATAATGTTAATTTAAATCAATGAAATCAAAAAATGACAATAATAAATGTATTATATATAAACCTTTAATTTATTCATACCTTGGGATAAATGGTGATCTGCATGGTAGAAAATACATAAAAAGATAACAAAACATATGTTTAAATGAGTAATTTCCAAAAATGTTAATAAATATGGGCTCAGCACACTAGAAGGGAAGGTATGGCCTGAGGGACTGTGTAGCAGTGAAGGGAATACTTCCTTGTGTTGGGTGTTGTAGGTATTGAGGTGGCCAAGATAGATCCTGTGTAGGTTCCCATGGCTCTGTGGTTGAGCTCACTAGCTTAGAAATTCTACCTTTCCATTGCCTTAGCAACCTGATAATCTCAACTATTATTTGGTTCGGTTGTGTCTTGTAATGTTCTGGCTTGTTTCCTAGTATCTTGTGAAACCCAATAGTATGTTGGCTTGGTTGGAGAGTCTGTGAAACCCAACAGTGTGTTGGATTGACTGTGTGAGTATGTTTTGTCATGTGTAATCCTATTGTTTTCCCTAGTTCCTTGTGGAAATAATTCCCAGCTCGAGGGTGGAGGTGTGTTGAGAGATTACTGAAGACACTCACGTACGGTTGGGTGGAACAATGCAATGACATAACTAGTTGTGGAAAAACTTAATTATCAAGATAAGTATCTTTGTTACTTTGGTTATGCAATGTGGTTTCTTATGAATGACTATATTGGTTGTGTAGAATTCTTATGAATATGATGAATTGCTATGTTCATGTTGAATTCTTGTTGATGATCAAGTAGAGGTTTTCCCTGTGTATATTTCCTTGCATTCTACTTTTGGTTTCCTTATATGTTCAATGCATTTTTATTAAGTCCTTGGAGGCTAGAAAATCCTTGTTAAAGAGTCAATTTGAAGCTGATTTAAGTGTTTCCGCACCCCAGGATCTGTAGTGGAAGGACGAATGTGGGAGCTGGGAGAAATTAGTTAAATCGGATCAAAATGTGGGATTTTCGACTTCTTTGCTCCACCTGCAGAAGGCAGAAGGAGGAAGGTGGAAATCTGGAAAAAGGTTAAGGTAAGGAGTTGGTCTTCTGATTCCCAATTTCTACACTAGAGGGAGAAAAGGAGGAATTGGAAGGCGGAAGCGAGGATAGAGGTTATGTCATTTGATATTTTTCCAACTTCCAAGTTCTGAGGGCAGAAGGTGGAAGGTGGAAGGAAGAACGATGTTTGAAGGACTCCATTAAGTTTTATTCTTTAGACTTTCGACTTCTGAGGGCGGAAGATGGAGGAGTAGGTGAATGTTTCTATTGCACATTACGTTTCCAATTGCCGATTTTCGAGGTCAAAAGGGTTAGAGAGGAAGTGCAAAAGGAACAGGTTTAGTCTGGAATAAGGTTTCTACACATAGAATGGATCTGTTAAGGGAGAAATCACTATTACAGTGATGTATAGGGGTTTCTAAGCCTAGAAATGAATGTGGAAGTGTGGTTTAGCATCGATGCCTGGTGTTTGAGAATAGAACAAGGGTTCTTGAAGCAAAAATTTTAATAATCCACATTATGGGGTATGGGGACGTCACAGTCCGGTATCAGATCCAAATTGTAGCACTAGGACCTAAATGGGCCAGAATGAGTAGCAAAAAGAGATAAGAGAAACCTATGATACCAACTTTGTAGGAATTTACAGTTTGGTATCATAACTGCGGGTTACAGCGTTGGGCCTGAATGGGCCAAGTTGAACCATTAGAAAAGATGTTGGTAATAGTAAGTAAGTGGTTTTGAATTTGTAATTATCTAACAAATGGTGTTGTGAACATATTTCATAGAGTCATAGTAGATATTGAATAATTGGGTTTTCGACTCATCCATGAGAACCTATGGCATGTATGATCATGCACATAACCCTTATGAGCACGAGGAAGATGCTATGGGAGAAAACGTCTAATTTGGAAATGATTATACATAGCGCAATGGAAGGAGATTCCAAGAGAGTCTGGAAGATATTGCAGCCACCATGAGAAGCTTGAGGGTAGAGATGCAAAGCTATAAGGAAAACAATGAAATATTGGTGAAGGCTCAGGAAGAGAAAAATCATCTGAATGCAGCCATGCTGTAGAGTTTGACAGACATCCATATGTGGATGAAATCAGAGCATCAAACCGTAAATTCAGAGGGAAGTAGGAGCAGTGATAGAAGAACAAAGAGACCTTCTAGTGGGTCATTTGACTATAAAGGATCCAATATAGATTCAAGTTCTTCTCATCACAAGAATAAGAGAAAGAGGAATTACAGGAACAACTCACGCAGTGAAATCAAGAAGGCTAAGCCTCCTACGTTTGATGGTGAGGTAAAGAATGGTCAAGAAGCTAATGCCTAGCTTCTTGGAATGAAAAAATATTTCCAAGTCCAGCCCTACTCTGGAAATATGAAGGCTAGGGTATCCATATTCAACTTTATTGGAAGAGAATGCATATGGTGGGATCACTTCAAGAAAGTAAAGAAGATTAGTGAGAGGAAGAATGGTGGAAATAGTTCCAGAAGTTTTTTTAGACAGAAGTACCTCTCTGATATGTACTATGGTGGTAAGATTAAGGAATTCCATGATCTGAGATAGGGATAACAGACCATGGAAGAGTATGCCAATAAGTTCTTGGAACTACTGAGGCATGTCAGGTAAATTAGGGATTATAAGGTAATAATCTAGCATTTCTTAGTGGGTTTCCTCAATATTACAAAGAAATAATTGAGTTTGATGATCTTGGAAATATGGAAGAGGCTATAAGGAAAGATAAGTGTTGTTATGAATAGAATAAGGGAAGTCCTAATTACCATAATACATGGAAGGATAAGAATAATGAAAAGGACGATTAAAGGAAGAAAGGTTTCAATCCCTCTAACTTTAGGAATCAACAGAAGAATCCATCACAAGTTGTGAATCAACCAACTAATGTGATGGGGGAGAAGCCAAGAAATCCAAAGGAAAGTAGAGAACGTCTCCAATGTTGAATATGTCGAGGACCCCATATGCGTAGGAATTTTCCACTTGAGAATAGGAATGTAAGGCCAAGTTACCACATTCAAGAGGAAGATAATGTGGATCAAGTATCAAGGATAGTACCTAGGATTTATGTAGCACTCGAGGATCATCAAGCATACCATCAGTCAACTGTGGTTTAGGTTGTAGGTAATATTGCTGAGTAGTCTGTTTCTATTTTGATTGACCCTGTATCTACTCACAGTTATATTCCTCCTAGAGTAGTTGAGATTTTTGCTTTTAAGAAGTTAAATCATAACAAGTCATGGTTAGTCGAACTAGCCACTGGAACCAAGAGAAAGGTCAGTGAAATGCTAAATCAATGTCCATTTTTTATGACTGTATTAGTCAATTGTGTAGATTTCAATTTTTTACCATAGGGTTCCTATGACATTCTAACTGGAATGGATTGGTTGGAATCTCACAGAGTAAAGCTTGATTGTTATAAGAAGACTTTTGAATACATAGATGAAGAAAGAAACTTAAAGGTTGTGAAGGGAATTCCTAAGGTCATTTTTGTTAGGAAGGTTTCAACAATGTAGTTGAAGAAGTTATGTAAGAAAGGTTGCTAGTTGTATGGATCCCATGTGTTGTAGGAAACAAAGAATGAAAATCCAAGGTTGGAGGACTTTCATGTTTTGTAGGAATTCAGGGATGGTTTTCCTAATGAAGTTACAGGGTTTCCTCCAAGGAGGGATATTGATTTAACAATTGAACTCATGCCAGGAGAAGAACCAGTGTTGAAGACACCCTACAGGACGAGTTCATCATAAATTCTAGAGCCGAAGATGCAGCTCCAATATTTGTTGGAAAAGAAGTATATGAGACCAAGTGTGTCTCATTGGGGAGAACCTATGTTGTTTGTGAAAAAGAAAGATGGTACACTTAGATTGTGTATTGATTACAGATAGCTAAACAAAGTCATTGTAAAGAACAAATACCCTTTTCCTAGGATTGACAACCTCTTTGATCAATTGAGAGGAGCAAAGGTATTCTCCAAGATTAAGGTATGGTTATCATCAGGTAAGAATCAAGGATGAAGACATTCATTAGACAACCTTCAGGAAAAGGTATCGGTATTATGATTTTGTAGTGGTACCATTTGGTCTCACAAATGCATGAACTACATTATGTGCCTTTATGAACAGTGTCCTTAGAAGGTATTTAGGCAAGTTTGTTCTTGTTTTCCTTGATGACATTCTCATTTATTCTAAGAATGAGGAAGATAATGAAGAACATCTGAGATTGACATTGCAAATGCTCAGATAGCATAAGTTGTATGCAAAGTTGAGCATGTTTGAATATTACAAAGATGGGATTTATTAATTGTGTCACATCATCTCAGATAAAGGCATATATGTAGACCCTAAAAATATTGAAGCCATTATGAATTGGTCTAATCCAAGAAATGTGACAGATGTAAGATATTTTATGGCATTTACTAGATATTACATGATATTCATTGAGGGATTCTCCAAGGATTCACATCTATCATTTCCTTGCATAGGAAGTGGATAAAGTTTGAATCGACATCGAGGTGTAAAAAGATATTCTAGTAGTTGAAGGATCTTGTCACAAGTGCACCAATTTTGAAAATTGCAGACCTAGAGAAAGACTTTGTGGTGTGTACTGATCCATGTGGACAAGGACTTGGAGGAGTTCCTATGCAAGATAACCATGTGATATGTTTTGAGTCAAGAAATTTGAAGGCTCATGAGAAGAACTATGCCACTCTTGATTTAGAACTTGCAGCCATAGTACATGCTCTCAGGATGTGGAGGAATTACTTAATGGGAAGAAATTTTGAGTTGAGGATAGACCACTATGGTATGAAATAAATGCTAGGCAAGACATATGGCTGGAGTTTTTATGTAAGTTTGAATTTGAGATCAAACACATAAAAAGGAAAAAGAACAAAGTGGTTGATGCACTCAGCATGAAGGTGCATGAAATGCACTTGGAATCTCTTAGTATTTTCCAATCAGATTTGAGGCAACAAATTGTTAATCATTTTGTTGAAGATGAATTGTATCTGCATAAAAAATATAAATTACAGCAAAATAATATTGAGAAGAGATATGAGGGATAAAAATTGGAAGAAGAAAAACTTATTCCCTTTAAGAACAGAGTTTATATTGCAAATGTAGCATATTTGATGAGAATGGTTATGGATGAAATCCTTCAGAATCCATATTCTGGTCATCTAGGATATCAAAAGACAATTGCTATAGTCAAAAAGCAATAATTTTGTCAAGGAATGAAGAAGGATATTGATGAGTACATTTCAAGGTGCATGAAATTTCAGTAGGTAAAGGTTGAACATCAACACCTAACAGGTTTGTTGCATCCTTTTCCGGTTCCAGAATGGAAATGGGAAGTTATTTCCATGGATTTTAATACAGGATTTCCAATGAGTTGGAGACAATATGCTTCCATCATGGTTGTGTTGGAAAATTTTACAAAGGAAACACATTTTTTATTGCTCAAGTCTACTTATAAGACTGACGCCATTGCAAAAATATTCATGAAGGAAATTTTTCATATCGCATGGATTGCTTAAGGAAATAGTCTCTGACAAAGATCCTAAGTTCATTTCAAAATTTTGGAAGGGTTTGTTTGCATATTTGGGTACCAAGTTGAACTTCATCACTGCCTACCATACTCAGACAGAGAGACTGAACCAATTTCTGGAATACATGCTTTGCATGTATGTGATGGACAAACCATCCAAGTGGGAAGACTACTTACAGTTGGTAGAGTTTTCTTATAGTAATGGAAAACAAGCATCCTTGGGGAGGAGTCCTTATGAAGCTTTGTATAGAACAAGGTGTAGGACACCTATGACATGGGATAATCCAGTGAACATAATTGTCCTTGGTCCAGAATTGCTCAAGGAGATGGAGCAGGAGGTTGTAAATATCAGGAAGAATCAGAAAGAAGCCCAAGAAAGACAGGAAATCTATGTAGATAAGCATAGGGTGGATAGAGAGTTCCATGTTGGGGATCATGTTTACTCAGAGTGAGGAAAAAGAAGAGTTCCCTGAATCTTGGAAGTTGTGCCAAGATGTCTCCTAGATAGTGTGGTCCGTTTGAAGTGCTTAAGAGGATAGGAATCATTTCCTATAAATTTTCATTTCTTGCTAACACTAGGGATCATAAAAAAATTTCATGATTCTTTTCTTAATAAATATGTACATGATCCTTACCATGTGATTGATTGGGACATGATCTAGGTGGAACATGAGAGAGATTTCCAAACCGAGCCATTGTACATCCTCAACAAGAATGTCACAATGCTCTGGAATCAATCCGTTGGATATGGAAAGTTGTAATGGGAGCAATATAGCCTTGAAGAGGTAGTACATGGGAGTTGCAGGATGCCATGCGGTTGGCACATCCATTTTTTTTTAAATTTTGTAGAACACTAAGGGAAGTGCCAGTGGATCAATTTTTTTTAAGATGGTAAAACACTGAGGACAGCGCTGAATGAAGGTGGAGGGGATTATAATACCCCAGTTTTGAACCCATGGTGTTTAATTGTACATAATGTAAATATTGTATGAAAATCATGGCAAGGAGCTCAAGGCCAAGGCCCTACCATTGATTGAGGGTTGTGGATAGGTGATCAAGGTTGATAACTATGGTTTTGGTGCTAAAAAAAAGCGCAGTATACATATTTTGATATATCATGTAAATGTACAAATGAATATAAAACCATAGCTAGCTATGGGACTGCAAACGTTGAAGAGATGGGGGCATGATTGCACAAGCGAATGGGGTGGGGAGTGAGTAAACCCTTGACCCAATGGGGTGTGACCAGATGTCAATGTGCAAACCAATGAGTTCTTAGCTAACCTTTTTTTCCTCTATCCTCAATCATCATTTTCTTCTAGAAGTTGGCTGAGGAAATTAATGCCTTGGGCAGAACAAGGAATGATAGTCTGGTGGCTTGGCTAAGCAATCCTGCAAGTCTGTAGTCTATAGAACCTATATTCTTGCTTCTACAGGAAGTAAACCCATGTGGGAATGTGTTCCCATTCCCTCATCCTCAAGTCACATGTAGCATTGGGGGGGAATTATTAATCATTTGCGTTGTTGATTGAGCAAGGAAAAAGGTCGTGTTTCTCTTCATGGTTGTTCAATATTATACCGTTATGTTTTTTTCAGAGGATTCTATCATTCTGATCCATTGTTCATGCGCATTATGGGTGGTTCGACCATCCTGATTTGTGGACATGTTGTTTTGTGGTGTTTTTTTGTGTACGTTGTTGTAGGAGACCCTATTTCCTCTTTGTTATAGAGTGGAGTCTGTGAGGGTATGTTTTCCTTGTGTATTGTTGTGTTGTGCATCCATGTTTTGGTTGAAGAACAAAAAATGGAAGAGGCCAGAATGGGATGATAAACCTAATGAAAAGGGGAACCTCAGAGACATATCGAGAGGGCTGGTAAATACTTTCTGCAATCCCTGAATAGCACTTGAAGGGAAGGTATGTCCCAAGGGACTATGTAGCAGTGAAGGGAATAATTCCTTGTGTTGGGTGGTGTAGGTATTGAGGTGGCCAAGACATGTATTGTGTAGTTTCCAATGGATCCATGGTTGATCTCACTAGATTATAAATTCTACCTTTTCATTTCCTTAGCAACCTGATAAGCTCAACTATTAGTTGGTTGGGTTGTGTCTTGTGATTTTTTTCGCTTGTTTCCTAGTATCTTGTGAAACCCAATAGTATGTTGGCTTGGATGGATAGGCTGTGAAACCCAATAGTGTGTTTGCTTGACTATGTGAGTTTGTTTGGCCATGTGTAAGCCTTCGTTTTTCCCTAGTTCCTTGTGGAAACCATTCCCAACTAGGGGGGGTGATGTGTTGAGAGATTAATGAATACACTGGCCTACAGTTGGGTGGAACGTTGCAGCAACATAGCTTGTTGCAAAATAGCTTAATCATCAATATAAGCATCTCTATTACTTTGTTTATGCAATGTAGTTTCTTATGAATGATGATACTGGTTGTGTAGAATGCTCATGAATATGATGAATTGTTGCATGTTCATGTGGAATGCTTGTTGATGATCAAGTAGAGGTTTTCCTTGTGTATATTTCGTTTCATTTTACTTCTGGTTGGCTTGTATGTTCAATGAATTTTTCCTTAAGTCCTTGGAGGCTATAAAATACTGGTTAAAGAGTCAATTTACAGCTCATCTAAGTGTTCCCACACCCTGGAATCCATAATGGAAGGAAGATTGAGAGAGGTGGGAGAATGTAGTAAACCAGAGGAGAATGTGGAATTTCTCACTTATGGGCTCTACCTGTGGAAGACGAAAGGCCTAAGGTGGAAATATGGAAAAAAGTTAAGGTAAGGAATTGGTATTGTGATTCCTAAGTTCTGCACTAGAGGGCTGAAAGACTGAATGTGGAAGGAAGAAGCAAGGATAGAGGTTCTGTCATTTGATAGTTTTCTAAATTCTGAGTTCCAACGAAGGAATGTGGAAGAATGATTGAAGTACTATGTCAATCATTATTCTTTCGAATTCTAAGTTTTGAGGGAAGAAGGAAAAAGGAAGAGGAGCAAGTGAATGTTCTTGTCACAAATTACGTTTCTAATTCTTGATTTTTGAGGTTGGAAGTGGGGGAGAAGAAGTGAGGAAGGAAGGGGTTCAATGTGGAAGAAGGTTTTTGTGCATGCAATAAATATGTTAAGGTTGGAATGACTATTACAGTGATGTATAGTGGTTCCTTATCCTAGAAATGAAGGTGGAAGTGTGAGTTAGCATCCATGCCCATTGTTTGAGAAGAGAACAAGGGTTCTTGAAGAAAAAAAATTAATAATCCGCATTATGGGGTATGGGGACATGACACAACATGTAAGCGAAATGCCACAACAAGGAAAAAGTGGGACTCATAATTCTCTTATATCCACTTTACCTCAATTGCTTAGTGAATGATGAAGAAGAACTCCTTGATATATTAATGTGCATGAAAGTTCCTTAACATGCATTGAAGGTCAATTAACTAAATGAACTATTTATTAGTATGTAGTAGAATCATCAAAGAATGTTTTGAATCTAATCCTTGACGCATCAAAATGTCAATTATTCTTGTCTTTGTTAAAATCACATTGCTTAGACATTGTTAGGATAACTTTAGGCATAAATTTTGTTAACGATTAAGAGGCTAATAGTCATGTTGTTAGAAATATTCAAGATGCAGTTACTTTAATTAGAAATATGTTTCATACAACACATATTAATGCATTTCGTCGAGTATTATTAGAACCAATTGTAAAAAAAGGAAAAAGGATCATTCAATTAATATCACACACTTATCACCTCTTTAAAGTATATATAAATACTTTTTAGAATTATTTTTCTATTAGATAAATATTTGACACTCCAAGACAAAAATATTGTTGGGCATTCATCGGTAGGATGCCTCATTCATACATGAACCTAATTGATGTTGTTACAAACCTAGTGAAACAAGTTTGTCATGATAATACTAGATATTTCATCCAATTAAAAAAATGTCTCGAAGTTCAAAAAAGGTACTAATGAGAGTTAACCCCACATGAAGCACTTCCTTGACATGGCACAAATGAGAATCTATGAGAGATTAAATACTGAGAACATATGATTGAACCTTGACAAACAATCATTTAAAAAATACAAGCTTTGGTATGTTAGAATTTTCATTGGTTGGAACACATGTTAATGTAGGTACCATGTAGAATTTGAATATTATTTTACCCATATAAACATATATATTTCATTATTTTCATACTAACATTGTGTAAGAATGTTCTTTTGTACTACCACCAAATTCATTAATATATTTAATCCAAGGCATAATTTGTCCAAGGGATTAAGGTGAAAACTATTATGCAAAATCATGTCTTTATGGTACATGTTCAAGGTGCAATGGATTTGCATTTTCATGACATTGAACTCATCAAAATGAGGAGCATGAATTTGGTAGCATGACAATGGAGACACAGTGTAATGTCCTGGTTTTGACCCCGTTGCATTAAAAGTATATGATGTATATATTGTAAATTATAATGGTGTGGAGCTAAAGGCCAAGGCCCCACCATTAATCGGTTATGTTACGTTTTGGATTTGAATCTGTCACCGATGGTATATCGGGGCATGCGGCACATATTAAATGATGGTTATCATGTAAATATGCATCATAATTAATTAAATGAACACAACCAGCTACGATCGCGGCAACTAAATCAAAAGGGGCATGATTTTCCCAAGGATAAGGAGGTGAGGGGAATTTGTCAAACCTTGAGCCAAAAGGGGGAAAAACCCATGTCTCATCTTCCTTTGTTTTATTCCAACCACTTCAGTTAATAATTCCTGCTGGTAGCTGAGGGAAGTTATGGCAGTTAATTATTTTGGGAGTGGGGTGGCAGGACTGTCAGTCCTTGCCCCTATGCACACTCCACCATAGCAGTTGACTTCAGAATGGAAGGAAAAAAGCCTTCACGCACTCTTCACTCACGCAGGAAATTCACCACTCTCTCCCACGAGTTTCAAAAACATGCAGGCACTTGCAAATTCACGTCCTCTCTATTGCTAGGCATTCTCACGCAGAGGATTCCTTCCCCGTTTTTGGTCTCACGCACAGAAATTTCTAGGATTTACCCACGTAGTTTCTTTTCCCACGGATTTGTGGATGATGTGGTCGTACCCTTTCATCACCAGCTGATTTTAGGTTCTGCATTGTTGCTCATGCTCACCTACAGGCTGGGAGACTGTAATTTCTTCCCTAGCTCGGTCTGTATATGTTTTCTTGGTGATTTTGTTGCCCAGGACGGGCTGTGTCTTCCCATGTTGTGGATGTGGTTGTTGTGGTCTTCCTTACATGCTAGGAACTGTTGTAAATTCGCCTGAGAGTCATTTTGGCCACGATAGGGCCAAGAATGACTCAGAATTCATTTTCCTTGATTAAGCTGTGACAACTGACTTAATTTCCTGAGTGCAATTGTTGGTCTTTAGACTGTGAGAGGAGAAGGGATGTTGGATTAGTTTTTCTTGATAAACCTAGTGGCTGGNTCACCCCTGAATAGCACTGGAAGGGAATGCAGGGCCTGAGGGACTATGTAGCAGAGAAGGGACTGATTCCTTGTGTTGGGTGTGGATGGGTGTCTTAGAGGTTAGGATAGTTCTGGTGTAGGTGTCCTTGGATCTGTAATGAGCTCACCAGCTTAGCAATTTGCCTTCTCCAGCTCCTTAATGGCCTGATAAACCCAACTGTGTTGGCTTGGATATGTTTTTGGACATCCTTGGCTATGTGTAAGCCTACTAGTTCCCTTATTCCTTGGAAAATCATGCCCAACTCGGGGGTGGCAGCGCTGCTGAGAGATTAAGGAGCACGCTGTCCTATGGTTGGGTGGAAAGTTGCAGCGACGTAGCTGGTTGCAGAGCAAGGCTTTCATAAGATAAGTGATCTTGTGTATTTTACCTCTGCAATTCTATATTTGTTGTTATTGAAAATGAAATGAACATGTTGAAAGAATGCTTGTTTGAATGCATGATTGATTCCACTGTGCGAGATGCATAATGGTAGTTGTGTATGTTTATTAAATTGCATATGTGCATGATAAACAATTCGGTGTGCATATTTTAGCTCAAATTTGTTTAAGCATCCTGTTTCTGCAATTATTTTGTAAATTTTCATGTTCATGGGCTCTTAGCCCGGGTGGTTGAAGCCTGTGTCGCGTCCTCTTCGTCGGTCGGAGGCATGGGGACGTGACACACAGAGCTTGAAATATATATAATATCTAGAAGAGAGCATGAAAGGGAGAAAAACAATTGCGTTGTTAAAGTCACATGTAACTGAAGATTTCATACTTTGAGATTCTGCAGTAAATTTCTACATACATATATTTCAAAGATCACATTGTAATAATTCCCCTTTTTTTAGGGAAACATATATGAATATGTTATTTCATGGAGGAATTATATAAATAAACCAAGTAATATTTTCAACTGTTCATGTATTATGGTGAAATGATGAGAAATATAGAAGATGTGGAGATATCTTCCCCATTGGAACGATTTTGTCAATGGTGTATTTTTCTAAGAACTACACTCTTGAACTACATAATTAGATTCAAATTCAATACTACCATTCAAAATGAGTTAGTATAATTATACATGTCACGTATAGGCACACTCCGAAAAATAGGAAGTCCAATGAGATAGTAGTAAAGGAGAAAAACTTCTACATCAGTGATGACAAGTTCCATGACCTACATTGTAAATAACATTTCTCTCATATTTTGTATGATCGACTAAAGGAGAGAGATATATAGATGGGTCAACATTTGTAACGTCCCCAAATATTTTTCTATGGACCACTCCATTAAAATAAGGATGAAATTGATATGTCACTTAGTAATGTTCATGAGAAATTATTATGGTGGTGGCATGGGTCATAAATTTGTAAAGTATAAGGCCTAATATTTGTAAATAATGTAACATTAGGAAACATCGGACAAGGCTGGAACATAAGGAGGATGATTTAGACCCTAAATGAGTAGTAAATCCACAAAATGAAGCTAAGAATATCCAAATTCGAAGTACAAGGTATAATACGGCTCATAAAGAAGGCATCTTATTCCCTAAGCTGAAAATAACTAGTAAGGGTTCACTTATGGAAGTATAAAACTAAAATTAATCCTATGATGGTTTATGACAAGAATCAGATCCTATGATGGCTTATGTAAGTTAATAAAACTTATGACATGGTGCATGTCCTAAATTTTTCCAGGGAGGGCGCTTGAGGAGAAAGTGGGCCCTAATGATAGTTAACTCCCCCAAAATAAAGATAAGCCTCTATAATTTGAATTTACAGGGTAAATGAAGGTATTATTTGATCGTCTATAAGGGTTATACCAATTGGTAATGTGTAATTGAGAAGAAAAGTTGTAAATGGAAGGTCATGAGTTTAAATTCCATCTGGTTACTTACTTAAAAAAATGAAAGGCATGATTTCATCAAATACCATTACAAATGAGTTCCAAGGTATCAGTTTCTCATCAAACTAATATTTACTAATATTTTATTAATATTTTTTGAGATAATTCTAGAATGGAAAGGAAAGGGAACAATAAAGATTACATAAAGTATTCAATCCTATTGGGAGAAGGAATTGCGTACATTTAATGTTTTTATCTAGAAGTCTATTGTGGATTTTCAAGCTCGGGAGGTGTTCCCCTTGCAATTTTAAACTAGTTTCAATGGTGATGAATTCCACCCTGGATAGTAGAAAGGAGGAAATCATGATGATCTCTTCAATATTCTTCATGGAAATTGATTTAGAGAAAAAGTCAATTTCATATTTCTCTAATGAGAATTATTGTCGGTATTTATGTTCATATGCAATAGCGGGGTAAAATTTATGTTTGTGTGTTTGAGTTTCAATTAGTAGAAGAGTGATTTATGGTGTATCTCGGAGTGCAAAGTTTGTGGTGGATTCTACCTAAGGAGGTTTCACTTGTGGCTATACAAAATTCATGAAGGATTTTATAATGGTTATTATCAATGATATTTGATGGAGGTCACACTAGGTAAATCATATCTTTGATTTGCGGTCGAAATATTGCTTACAGAGTACATAAAAATAAAACAAATTTCTGATTGGAGCATCATCACCCCCTCCCTTTTCTTTATGGTTCTCTAGAAGCCATTTCACTCAATTTTATATCATATATCTCATGTATTTTTATCTTCCACAAAATTCAATGATGTTCTCTATAAAAATATCCCATTTATGATAAAATAAAAATGGTTTCCTCTTATGTTGTTCCATATTCAAGCATAGGGTTGATCCATGAATAAATGCTTATATATGAGCATATATGTTTGAGAGTGGTTGTGTAAAATTATTGTTATGATTTGAAACCTTCATATGATTCATTTTTTTCTATTAGTAATACATTAGTATTTATTTGGGTGTGTTTGTAATCATTTGGAATTGGTTTGGAAGATCCATATTTGTTGGTGTTCTTAATCTTGTGTTAGTTTGCAGTGGGGTGAAATTCATCTTTGGGTTCTAGAACCTATTCCATTGTGTTCATAGAAATTTTTTAGTTGGAAAAATTTTTATTTTAATTAAAAAATATTTATGTATTCCTGGTATATGATCATTTTACTAGTCAGTCTATCTATACAATTATGCTAATGCACCCTTAGTTATGAAGGTATAGGTAAACTATTCAAATATTCCGTCAAAGTTCTCTCATATTTGTTATTGGTTATATTGGTTGTTTTTGGGAGTGTTACAGTAACTTTGAACTTGTTTGGGAAATATTTGAGTATATTAGAACATGTTTGGAGAGAGTTAGAAAGTGAGTGTTTTGTGTGGGTAGATTTTAACTAGTGCTCCTAGTTTTCAATCCAACAATTCTATGGGGTTGCATTGGGGTCGATAGTTCTGATTTTTTATTGGGAGAATTATAAAGGTGATATATCATATTTGATTGGGAACCATATAGTGGATTGAAAGTAAATTTTATGGGATACAAATGTTAGTTCAAATCACAATTTATATGGATAAGGAACTATTGGGATAACACTAAAAATAAACCATATTTTCCATTGCACAATTGGAGATAATATTCCTATTTTTTAATTGGGGGAATTATAGTTGTATAAGAGGATGTTGCTTGACAATTGTGGGAAATAAGAGGATCCTTGAAGAAAAATAATGGAAGAATTTTTGCAAAGATGTGGTTGGAACAGGTTACATGGGATAATGAGAAGAGCTTAAGATATAAAGAATCATTTTTTGAAGATGGTTTCATTCGTTTAGTTGAAGAAAATGAAGGATATGAAATAATAAATGAAGAGTTGCATGATCCATGTGATTTGGGTGATACATTTTGTTACAATCTATAAAGTGTTGAAAATGAATTTTCTTCAATGGATATACATGTATATGGAAAAACTCACCAACTTTCCTTATACTCTTGCCCATAAAAGAAGATAAATTTGGATAGAGAAGGTTAATGAAGAATGGGGATAAGGAACAACAAATATTGGAGCATAACATGTAGTAGTGTCAAGCCTGATTTCTAGAATTCTTTGTATCAAGTTTTAAGGATAATATGTTTGGTTTCTCTAGAGAAGGAGCATACAAAGGTTATTGTGGTAAAATTTACTTAGAATGTAGTAAATTCGTTTTCATTGTTTATCCTTTATATGACCACGAGGAGAAAACAAATCAGCCATCATGTGGGAGACCCAAAGAAATTGAATCCATGTTCACAAACTCACCATGCCAATATGATAAATTATATAAAACGGACTCAAAAATTGTATTCTTGAGTCTTTTAGTTGAACACAAAGTGAAGCATCATGCCCACATAAATCAACCACATGGTAATGATGAATATGTGATAGAAAGGTATGGAAACAATTATAATTTTTTCTACAATCCTATTTCTTTGCATCATCATGAGATAGAATCCCTTCCACATGAGGATAATTGTAATGTAGAATATTATAGTGTTGATTTGGATATTAAATATGCATTATGTGGTGTGCATTCATGCCATAAGAATTCTGATTTTCATAATAATCCCTTAGAAAATGTAAACAAGACTAAAAATTTTGGAAATGAGTGGTTGCATAGAGCTATGGAAGAAGGTTTGTGGGACTCCCAAAAAATGAGGTAGGAAGAAACCTATCTCCCTCATTTTTTTCTTCCAATTGAAGAATGTGTAGAAGTAGTGAATGAAGGGGAAAAATATTATTTTGGGGAGGATGAAAATGGAAACAAAACAGAAAATTTAGTGGAGAATTTTTCCCATGAGCCATATCATTTTATAGAACAATTGAAATTAAGCAAAGAAAAGAGTATTACATCCTAGAAGCAGGATGGTGATATGCAATAATTAGTGGTATATTATTGTTGGAAGGATTCAAAATATAAATGATAGGTTGCAAGAAGAACATTCAATTACATATTTTTTGGAACTTATAGAAGTAGTGGTGGTACTAAACACGAAGCATACTATCGACATTTGGTTTTTTATGGATACGATCTTCTTAGGATTGCTATGATGTATTGTAGTGCACTAGAGTAAGAATAAGAGGAAGTGGACAAGCTCACCCATAAGCTTGATATCTACCATGATTCCTTGAATAACACACAAAAATAAATTCAAGAATTAAATATCGAGGTTGAACAATTTTATAGGAATTTGAAAAGACCACATCCTTCCTCCTACACCTCAGATAGTTAGTTGTACATGGTTGATTGCATTTATGATTCGATGGAGGAGTCTCATGTTAGAATTGAGCATGAGGAGCATTAAACTTTTATGGTACATGACATGAGAGTTTGCATGGAGAATGTTGACCAAGTCCTTGTTTTGCATTAGGAGGATAATATTATCCTATAGGAGAGAGACTTAGTCATAGAGGAGGCATATGAGCATTATTTGTATGGATTGTTCAGTAGAGGAATATATACATCCATATATTTGGTGGGGAAATGTATGAAATGGATGGATACAAGGGTTAAATCATATCATTTCATGTTAAATATTATGAACAATAGTAGAGGATTCTATTGTTGTTTTATAATGCCTTCATAATTCGTGGAAGGACATGGTATTTTCACCTCGGTTTGTTTGATGGGTTAGGTGACTATGACATGAGCCATAGGACCAGTGTGCATGGTGCACCATAGGAGCTTCGTATTCTTTGGAGAGCCTCAAAGAGTTTTGAATCAACATTGTAAGTGATGAACGTCCAATTTGGTGGTAGGATCCTAGCATCCTTCAAAGTGATGGATTTTTTCATATGATAGCGATGATTAAAGGGGTACAACATAAACCATCGGATATTAGTATTACTTGCTTAAACAGTTTAGCTTGTTGAACACGAGGTAGATTCAACCATATTTTTGAGGATCCCATCCATGTGAAGTTGTCAATTAGTTTCATCATGGGAGACCTTAGGATGGATGGATACAATATTTTTGTACTTTGAGGCTTAGGAAAGTATATGAGGATCTTAGTTTAGAGACTACGCAATGTAAAGATGGATGTCATAGGAACCTTGAATTTATTAGGTTCATTTATGGACCTTACAATAATTCTTGGACTCAATTTCCTTAGTTGGGTTGTGGATAGGATAGTAGAGGAGATGGAACTATCTCTTGAGGTGGTGACTAGATTTAGTGAGTAGCCAAGATTCATGAACAATGATCAACACTAAATTCCTTTTCATGTATTTAGAATAGAGTATGGTGGAATGCTGGTATCCTTCACTTGGATTCCTAGATAGGCCAATATCTATGGTGGTGGATTCATTTTTTATAGATTTTCAGTTTGGATATATATGAGAGGAGGATGCAAACAAAGTATGATAGTAGGATGGTTATGAACATAGTTCTACAACAATAGCATGAAAATCCATTTTTTATATTAGAAATAGATCTTGGAGTTACAGTGTTGGGTATAATTTTAGGAATATTCCTAGAGGTTCAAGTCATATTTGGATTTCATATGATGATAGTTTTATTAGTTCTATTTTTGGGGGAGTTGACTGAGTGGTTGTACTATAGAGTTACTCTTCCTAGTAGCAATGGTTAGGAGGATTTCTATGCCAATTCCTTGCGGTACCATACATTTAGAAGAGTATAATTCACCCTTTTTTGATTTGTTTGGAACCATATTATCATTTCCAACCTTATTATAGTTTATTTTTGAAATATAGAGTTCATGACTTAGTCCACTTGAAATTGTAGCCTTATAAACAATCATCACTAGGGAAGGAGGTAGAAAAATTAATTATTCATAAAATCTTGGGTAAGGAGAACATGTGTCACCCCCAAATTTAAATTGCTTCATGACAAGCAATCTTGGGTAGGGAGGATTGTAATATCCCCAAATATTTTTCTATGGACAACTCCATTAGATTAAGGAGGAAATTTATAAGTCACTTAGAAGTGTTCATAGAAATTATTAAGGTGGTTACATGGGTAATAAATTTGTAGAGTAAGAGGCACAAATATTTGTAAATAATGTGGAATTAGGAAAAAATGGACAATCAAGGAACATAAAGAGGATGAGTTGGGTGCCACGTGAGTTGTAACTCTCCCAAATCAAGATAAGCATCTCCAAATTAAAATTTTGAGGTGTAAGAAGGATAATAAAGAAGGAATCTTCTGAAATCTAACTCCCTGACATAAAATTATCTAGTAAGGACACACTTGTGGAAGTGTAACTACCAAAAGTAATCTTATGATGGTTGATAGAAATCAATTCCTATGATAACTTATGACAAGTATTTTGATGTCTTTGTATCTCCAGAAGTTATTCTCATGTATATTATCATTATGTGTTGTTGTACCCCCATTGGAGATGTTTTTTCCTCCTTATATGTTGTCTTTATTGTGTCTAGACCTTGAGCTATAACCTCCGTTGTAATCCATGAAAATAGTCGCTATTGTGACATCATGTAACTTATTTTTGGAGTCTCTCTATGAGAATTCGACCGTGTTAGTGAAATAGATTGACCCAGTCATGTTAAAGGTTAGTCGCTTGATTAGTATAACTAGGGAGGTTCCCTCCCTCATTTATACACGCCTCACACTCACACAAGTTTTTGTGAGATAGAGAGAGACAAGGGAGGAGAGATAGATAGCTAATGAATACTTATTATTACTGGGATTGATTATCTTATGAAACTTTATTTGTGACTATACTATTCCGAGTAAGTTTGCAGAGTTTTCTCAATTTTGATTTCCTCGGTGAAAATATTTGTGTCTTGTGTATCTGTTATATCTTATGAATCTATTTGTACTTGTTATTCTTTGAGATTGTTTGTGCTATAAATTATTCCTAGACTACAAAGGAACAAGCTAGTACAATCTCAGAAAAAAAATGGAATTGGTTTTTGTGATTTTTTGGTTGGAAAGTTCATTAATAAGAAGGTAAATAACCAACATACTAATACAAACACAAAACCATGAAACATTCTGAAAGGTTGAGATATAAATGCATTAAATATCAATATAAACCATGAACATCATAAGCACAAGAATGGTTGCACCGAGAGGCGCTTTCTACAGATCAAATGGGAGAGATGTGTCCCATCTGTAACGATGATGTGGCACATGTCGGCTCAATAAAAATAATAATAATAAAAAGTAAAAAATAAAAAATAAACTTATAACATGTCCACTTATAATTTGAAAAATAAAAAATACTACACTCATATAAATATAGAACCATATTAGGGCAATACTCACAATATTACAAACTAAGTAGTAAAATTCAATTGACTTAGAAGTAAAATTCAATTGACTTGAGTAATAAAAAGAAAAATTATAAAACATAATGTTAGGAATAAAATATGTGATAGAAAATAAATTACAAAATAATAGCAATTACAATAACAACACTAGATTTACCATAGAAAACCCAATAGGGAAAATCCAACCTATATTTACTAAGGTTCTTTAAATGCAAATACAACTAGAAAGAAACCAGGGGCCACTAAAACCATGTGCCTTAAACCAATTACATCCTTCCTCATTCCCAAGTCAAGCTTAACCCTATTTTATATGGATTATTTTACTCAATAACTATTCTTAATATTCATTGTTAGTTTTAAAGAAATAGAATTAAAGAAATTTTTGGAAAACTATTTGATTATATGACTATTAATGTTACTCAATTCATTCTTTTAATGATATTTAACCTATTTTGAAATTACTTCAGTAAGTTGTCATTTCCCTCCCAAGTAGGAATACTTATTAGACATTTTTGCAAATTAAAAAGGGTTTGCATCTCAAGAGAACTTGATCCCTCTCGGTGCTGAGTAAAGCCATAGTTAAAATGGATCTCTACTAGTTATGTACACAACGCATGAGAATTTACATGAATAAAAACATTAAACAAGAAATGAAGTCATGAATTGAGTGATCAAATAGACCATAAACAAAAACAATATAGAGAATAAAAATGGCTTATATATATATATATATATATATATATATATATCAGTCTTCAGCACTTACATGAAAGTTAACAATTTCAGTTTGAACATACATCCCAAAAATCTCCAGCTATAAAGCCCTTCTTGACAAAAAAAATGGAACCCCACTCTCATTCACATTCCTACTTTTATCATTTACCAAAGAAAGTAGTTCCATAACTGTCATAACTGTTTTTTAGGTTGAAACTCAAAATAGTTACGAAAATTAATTATATGTTAAATACAACAAAAATACACTATAACAAACTAAAATACTTGATAGCTGGCCCCTAGATGGTATTCATAAATTCTTAGTTGTTTCTGCCAACATAATAATCCCCTCCAAGGAATGATATTGCCTCTTAGTTTGCTCCTATTTTATTTTCAAAATTCTAACTCTGTTTAATAACCCTTCATTCTATTTGCTAAACTTTTGAACTTGCTGGGTTAAATATTCAGCTTGACTCTATATTTCCCTTTTTCTCTTTAATGCTTCTTTCGAGACAACTATCACTTCTTGATAATGGGAGTTAATGTCCTCCAGGTCTTTTGTTAATCTCCTATTGGTCATTACCATCATGTCTTTAGTTTCATTAAGAAACTCAATCTGTGACTTATGTTGTTGCAACGTTTTCTTGAGATTTTCAACTTCTGAGTCCATATGCACCTCTCCATTCATTATAGAATCCTAGTTTGACAACCATGAGATATAAAGATTTTTAAAATCGAATCCTCTTCCTATTTATCTTTCATTGCTTGTACAAAAGAAACTCCTGAAGCTATATCATGTTTAGTAATGTAAGTAGTTCGCCCTTCTGAAAATTTATGTTTTCCTTGAATTGGTTCTAAGGAAACTAAATTATCGTCCTCAATATAGTCTTTCTTTTATGAATTATAGGAACTCTAATTCTTTTTTGTTGAACAAATATCTTCCGCCAGATTCAACTCAAATGCCTTCTCCATTTCTCATCCTCGAAAACATGTTCTTACTCATCCTCCAATGCTTCTCTTCTATCTTCATCAACAAACTCTTTGAATCATTGACTATTTTCCTTAATGTTATACTGCACGAAATATTCAATAATCTCTTTTTCAAACCTCTTAACAAAACCAAATTGCTTACCAATCAAGCTCTTCTTTACTTGGTCATGTTCATTAGTAAAACCTAACCAGAATAAGAAGTGGTCCCAACTCCTTTATTATTTTCAAAAATGTACAGATGATTAATTTTATCAAACCATGGTGAAAAAATGACTGGTGTGTATGGTTGAGATGTCCCCATATTTTGTTCAACATCTTCTAGAGACTTTTCAGGAGAAAGAAAGGCAAATTCATTTTTTACTACTGGTTCAAATGCTATATAAATATAATATGATATTTAAATACTAATGTGAATATTCCCTCGCATGTAATATAGATTCGCACAATACGAATAGATTCCTTCCATTCTGGTTTGAACTTTCCCAAATGAACCCCTTTTCCCCATTCTAGAGTTTCATTTCCTGGTAGTAAGAAGTCACTGGGGTCGAAACTGAAAGGAATCTTTTTAAACTACAATTCTCTATCTATTGAGACACTAGTAGCCTCAGCTATTAAATCCTCTGTTAAGTCAAACTTAAGAGTATCAAATGTTATAGTATCATTGTTGAAATTATGATCCTTGAATAAAATGATTTTAATCAGTACATTACCAGAGAAGTTCCAGAACAAGAGGGATATGAGGCTAAGGTTTCTCATAAGAGATACATGGAAAAGGAAAAGATAATCATTGCATATTCCATTAAGGATCACCTCATTCCCCATGTGTATTCATTCAAGACACCAATGGAAGTATATCATTAGAGGAAATTTGGGGTCTAAAGTAGGCCTTATAAGAAAACGTGCCAACAATAAATTTTGTGAGTTGGAACCCNATGAGTCAACCATAATGGTTGAATTGACATATTTGTCATAAAAGAAAACTACTTTTTGTGTTCGTATTTTCGACATATCTCCCTGTGTTTTTACTCAAACTTCAAGTGAGAGAGCTCATTGGATGTGGAATTTAATTCTGCATCCAACGAGTACCTACACTACATGCTTTTGATGGACCCCATTACCCCAAAAAGAAGAAATACCTAAAAAAATGTGATGATGATGTCATCATCACATTCTTTTAGGTATTTCTTATTTTTGGGGTAGCGGGGTCTGTCAAAAGTATGTAGTGTGGGTACTCATTATATGTAGAATTAAATCCCACATCCAATGATCTCTCCTACTCAGAATTTGAGTAAAAACACACAGAGATATGTTGAAAATATGAACAAAAAAAGTAGTTTTTTTCATTCTTCCTCCAAAATTAATAACTATTATTTTATTATTTTCCTTAGGAGGCCCATTTTAGACCTCAAATTTCCTCTAATTCGGATGCTTTGACAAAAATGTTCGAATGAGAGAACATCAACCGGAAGATGACTTTGCAGAACCAATTAAATAATGTGAAAATACAGAACCACGTTACTATATAGTATTACCTCACAAGGGTTTCTCAAATCAAAGAACACCTTGAAGAGATTGAAGAGAATGTTGAAGAAGGAGAAATTATAATGACTACCTTGAATGGTCTCCCTAGATCATGCGACTCATTCATTCAAGAAATTTGTCCAAGAAGAAGGTTGATATTTTTCAGTTGACTCTGAGAAGAGTGTGCACAAGAATAATTTTGACACGTGACAAGAGAAGAGAATATGGGATAAAACAAAGATCAATCTCTCATAGTTCGCACTAGGAAGAAATTCAAGAAGAAGGAGGAGACAGAGAAATTTCGTCACAACAAGAAGAAGTAAAAGAAACAAAATAAGACCAAGAGAGATCCTTCAAATGTTCGATGCTATACTTGTTATGAAAATTGAATCTTTGCAATAGGTTATCCCATCAAGAAAAGGAGAAACCATGATCATGGTGCCAAAGACGATGAACCAAGAAAAAAAATATTCAGAAGAGTGAAGGATGATTCAGATGAAGAGTATGTGCTAATCTCAGCAGTTATTGGCATATAAGGAACACATGAACGGATATAAGGAATCATTCATTAATATTTCTGAACATGAGTCACTGTACGAGGTGAACCTTGGGGATGATTACCAATACCCCATAAAAGGGAGTGTAGAGGCTTCATACAAGATTGAATCCAGGAAATACTTAAACATGAAGGATGTGCTATATTTTCCAAGATTGGAGAACAATATTCTCTCCATCTCTGAACTAAATGTAAAAGGTATGTGATTTTATTTTGGAGATGGCCAAGTTCTGATGTGGCCTATAGGGAATACAACAGAGGATGCAACAGTGAATGGAGAAGAACACAAGCACTTGTACATGAGACAACTTGAACAAAAACTAGTTCATGATTCAATTGAACCAAGTAAACTATGGCACAAAAGGGTTGCACATATGCACTATAGATCACTATAGACAATAAGAAGAGTAGTATCTAGAATACCAACGATCCAGGAAACACATGAAGGCATTTATAACAGATGTGAACAAGGAAAGAATAAGAAGAAGACATTTACAAGCAATGAGAGAAAACCCAAAGGAATACTAGATATAGTACACTCAAATGTATGTGGACCCATGTCTTCTAGCTCATTAAGCAGGTATGTGTATAATTTTCATTTATAGATAATTTCTCAAGTAAGACTTTGATATAATTATTGAAAGGGAAAAATGATGTTATTAGTAAGTTCAAGGAATATAAATACTTGTTAGAGAACCAAACCGATAGGAAGATTAAGATTCTACAGTTAGATAATGGCAAATAATTCACCTTGGAAAAATAAAACAAACTCTTCATATAGTTTGGGATTAAGAGGGAGTTTATCACTGCATACAATCCTTAGTGGAATGGGTTTGGAGAATGAAATAACTGAACCATCATTCAAGAAGCAGAATAAATGCTACATGACTAGGATCTTCCAATGCACCTTTGGGAGGAGGAAGCAAGGATAGTTGTTTATGTACATAACCATACTTCTCATTGAGTACTTGACAACAAGACTTCAAAAGAGGATTTCTTAGGAGAGAAACCAGAACCCATTCATCTATGAATATTTGGTTTCCCAGTGTAAATACATATTCAAAAGGAGAAAAGGACCAAGCTTTATCTTTATAGGAATAAGGGTATATTCGTAGGATACAATGATACATCAAATCCCTACCCTATATACTCCCAACAATTCAAGAATATCGACATCATTAGATATGTAACCTTTGATGAAGAATCCACATACTTCAGATCCATGAGGACACCTATTCAAGAGGTCAAGGAACTTGAAGATACGAGATCCAGATATATGGAAATTGGAGAAGCAATTCCAAAAGAACATGAAGATCATGACATGGAAGAACCACAAGAGCTGGTATAGACATTCCTTGAGAAGGACTCCCAGAAGAGGAAACCAACATGGGAACGAGATTTC
This sequence comes from Pseudotsuga menziesii, assembly GCA_001517045.1. Lineage (NCBI taxonomy): Eukaryota > Viridiplantae > Streptophyta > Pinopsida > Pinales > Pinaceae > Pseudotsuga > Pseudotsuga menziesii. The sequence goes on along the minus strand of LPNX010117578.1, from coordinate 385,010 downwards.
ATATGAGAAGCATAAAGGTATGGTGCTCTAGGAGGAATTCATAGAGATATAAAAATGAAAAATCCCTATAATAGGTATGTGGCTTTGTTGTGTGACATCATTTATAGAGAACCTTCCACCTATGAATAGGATGAAGAAAAGAAAGAATGGAAGGATACTATCAATCAATCATGAAGAATGATGCCTGGTAGATAGTTTCAAGATGTGAAAGGAATTATGTCATGACTTTGAAGTGGATGTACAAGATCAAGCATGATGTAGATGCCAGCATTGAGAAATACAAGGAAAGGTTTGTAGCATAAGGCTTCTCATAGAAAGAAGGAATCGACTATGAAGAGACATTTTCACCCATGGTTAGGTACACTTCCATTAGGACCATACTTGCATTTGAAACAATTATGAAATTGAAGATACAAAAAATGGAAGTCAAGAAAAAATTCTTGAATGGTGTAGTTGTTATTCACCCATATGGCACTTCTCCGTCCGAGCGCCGACATTTCTTATGTTGGCACACAAAAGGAAATTTATGGATTGAATGTTGCCTGAAACACTATAGATGGGAATGTTATGAACTACATTCATTATCCATCCAGCTTGCCATTTTTACCTTTGAATATGGGTCAGTGCAAGAAGATGAGGGACCTTTAAGATGCAATCCTAGTTTTCAAAAACAACATCATGTTACAAAAAAATACATCAACCCGAGCCTGACATAGCACTTGGTATGGTTCAACTCGATCCTGACATGTCATGGAACATGTAGGATAGGAAGACAAATCGCGTACGCATTATATAACTACAAAATGTGCTCGCGATATGTAGTTATAAAATGCGTACGCGATTTGTAAATCATAAAAAAAAATTAAATACACAGTCCCGAACCCGTGGCCCATTTTCACAATCAGGAACGTGAATTCGACGGGCCATTGGAGCATTTGGAGCGAGACCACTGCTTGGGATTGTTGTAGGAGCTGATCCAGGTTGAGGGGAGGAGATTTCACTCGTGCATTGTCATCGAACAAGGTAATTCAATCACCCAATGCATTTTTTTTGGTCAATTTTTACCCTATAATTGTGTGACTTTAGATGTGTGATATTCAAATGCACTTCCCTCCTATCTTTTTTAATTATCAAGAGCATTACCTTATACACCTAGTAGAAGAGATTGAAGAATGTGGTTAAAAGATGGAAATTTCTATTATTTGAACAAATCTCAGGTTCAAATCCAAGAACTAAACTATCAGTATAAATACATTGAACATTGAATTGAGTTTCACTTTATTACAATCTAATTTTAAATTTAAATAGTGTCTTATGATTTCACTTGAGGTCTCACGCCCACACCATTGGTTGATTCCTATACCCTTGGTTGATTTTCTATTGGCATTCCTTGTTCCAACATGAACTCACCCTTTTATGAAATTGTTGGTGTTTCTAGATGTTACATGGTGTATTCACCTTGGTATGAAATGATTGGTGTTTTTTAGATGTCACATGGTGTATTCACCATATTTTTTGAAAAAATCAATATAACCAATGTTATGACCTGAGCTTGATTTTTAATTAGATTTAGTTTGAATTTTGAAGAGATGAAGTGGGTTTTACATTTAGTATATGAATTGTATTGTATATGGATAATATTTGTAGGTTTCAATCACAATTGAAGAAGGTTTCAAATTACTTATGTTATCAAAATTTGACATGATTAAATGAGTAGTTAGCAAAATTTATTTAGAGTTATTGCACATCATGTTTTTTAAGTTTATTTTGATATGTTTTAAATTTATAATGTCATGATGTTTTGAGTAAATCCCATGATATTTTATTAGGTAAACACTATATATGTATGTGATTGGTTTGTTGTAGACAAAATTGGACTTGTGCTTAAGTTAGTTTTTCATATTTTGTTATGCATATTATTTTAAATGATAATATATACTTGTTGGTAGCAACCCACTTATTGCAAAGGCATGTTAAACACAGTTTATTTTGAATGTGTTTCACAAATTTTTGTTATCTAGCTTATGCTTTTGAATTAGTTATGTGGTGACATTTTATTTACTATTATATAGGTCTATGTGATGGTTGGATGTTCTGAAGATAATTGGATTTAGATGCATTTACATTTTCAATTTTGAAGAGATGTCATTATATACCATGTATACGTTTCTAATTATTTTCTTATTGATTTTTTTATTGCAGTTGTGGCTATGGACCCCAATGCGGAAATATTGATTGAGCTTGCTCAGTTGAGAGGTTTGAGTAGTGCTTTTAGTGGTGGTGATAGAATTCAACGTTCACTTGCATCCACTTTGGATGCAATTGTTGAGACCATCACATTGTTAAACAACATACTATATGATATTACTTCATATAGAGAAAGAAAAAGACGTGAGTACGCTGATGGGCTTAGCTACAATGCAATAAAAAAGTTGAAAATCACCAAAGAGCATATATTTTCATTGTTTAGGGACCCTCGCACGGGGGAAATCCCAAATGGAAATAGGCCACATATCTCTATCGAGTGGTGCACATACCAACCATTTGTTGATAAATGGATGGATAGATGGTATATAGTTTTTGATATGCCACCACACAACAACAGGGAAATCCCATTGTACTTCCTTCGGAATATGTATGCAAAGTTCGTGTTGGGAAAACACGTAAACTATTTTGATATATTGCAATTTCAGGGGATCGGTGGCGGGATGCCCCAAAAACGACCCAATTATGGGCTTCGAGACATTGATCGCCCTATCCCTCCACCTCGCAGGCACTTGCCTGGGCCAGATGTCCCACCTGTACATCATGTTATTCCACAGACACATGAGGCATTTTTGAGTTTGGCATGGGCCGTTGTTCGCCATAGCACTATGGTTCAGCATATGGGTGAGGAAGGGACATTTGTCCCTAGTGTGGTACATACACCAGGTCCTCATGGTGCAAGACCATCTTCTAGTGCAGTACCACCCACTGGTGCAGGACCATCTACTGCAGGACCATTTACTAGTGCAGCACCATCAGCACATTCCTAGCCTACTTTTGAGCCTCACGAGTGCACATCATGTGGTCGTCCATGCTATGGTCTTTCGACAGATGTTGTCTTCAGTGGGTTTTTGAGTGATGTATGTATATGGTTAATTGTAATAAATTCTTCATTTATTTTCCTCTTTGTACACATATGTATAGTTTGAGCTAATATATTAATTTTGTGAACTTGTAGTTGATGCTTTATGCCGGCAGCGATGCCCCAGAGTATCATGTTCCACACTCTACACCGGGGCAGGACATTCCATCCACTGATCCCGTATCTCACACCGAGGTAAACATTTTAAAATTTCAGTTTTTTAATACTTGTTAAATTGTTAATTTCCACATACTGTACATGTTAGTTCACTAATGTTATCTACAGTCTAATATTTACAATTATTAAACTTGCGGATGTCGGATCCTTCACGGGGGAAAGCAGCGATGGAGGTAGGATCCATGGTCGTATTGATCGAGGAAATATCTGGGCAGATGCCAGATCCTACACGAGGGGAAGCAGTGATGGAGGTAAACATTTTAAACATTTAAAAAATGTCATTTTTTAAATACATGTATGTTCGTTGAATCATCCATGTCTAGCTACATGAAATCTTGTTGACTATAGGCTGGTACTGAAACACCTAGACCATCTCTTGGAGTTGTATCTCCCCATAGGCCATATGTGAACAAGGGTCAAGTGTATATGAGATGGCCTACTCCTAGAAAGAGTGAAGTTGTCCATGACCATGGAGATGCTGATACCATGGTAATTTGTATATCCTTCGATGATATTTCTTGGTTAACTTGAAATCCAGTGCATAAAATATTTTGTTAATGTTCGATTTTCATGTTTATTGCATCAGGAGCAAGAGGTTACTGTTGAAAACCTTGCAGGGATGGTTGATGCAACAGTCAGTGCTGCATCTACAATGGAAACAAGTCACACAGAGGTACAACTATTTGAACATGATATAGACATAGTGTGTTATTGTTGTCAATTGTTTATTCATGCACATTTCTAACTATTTCAAGATTTGGTAATTGTAGCCACCACCACCACCAGGTCCTGTCCCCTCTGGTTCGACCATGGATGCGACCATCATTCATGTTCAACCAACAGCTCCATCTGCTACACAAGAAACCCAATCCCTTGAGGTGAGATGTCCATTAATGAACAATTGTTTCATGTAATGTCCATTAACATTTTCATGATTTTTGAGTTAATTTAGATACGGTATTTTATTAAGCTAATGTATTAGTACATAGTTAATTGAATTTAACAATTTATATTTAACTTGCAGGATCTAGAGATGCACACTAGTCCTATAGTTGAGCCTACAGGATCACCCTCAAGAAAGAACAAGAGGAAGCTTGATTTTTTATGTGTCTTATGGGATATGTACATATCGATACATGTGTACATGTGGCTTGGACAGTTTTGGATACATGTACTTTTGGAGATATGTACATTGACATTTCACTTACATGTACATGTGGCTTGGATAGTCTTGGATAGTTGTGGAGAGACATGTACTTCTGGTTACTTTTGGATATATATGTACTGTTCGATACTTTTGGATATATATGTACTTTTGGAGACATGTACATAATTGACATTTCAGTTATAAATGAATGATACATTTCACTTTGAATTTGTTCTCTAGTTTCCACATGTTCTTGTGTCAATCTATTGTATTGATTTGTGAGGATTATCTATTACTTATGAATGCACTATGTCAAAATAAAAAACTATTATATTTAAAGGTTTCAATGATCTCAATACATGCACACTAAAGTCAAAGTTCTTGCTCTTGTAATTTAATAAATATAAGTACAATACAATGCATTTCAAGGTTTCAATGAACTAACTACTTGCACACCAATTGGATATATCTAATTAAAAATTGTGAGTTTGGATTCATTAAATTACAAGTTAAGTCAATGCTCATGTTTAATTTAATAAAACTAAGTGCAATACATGCTTTACATTTCATCAACAACCAACAAAACTATTCAACAAACCTCATGCACCCAATGACTAATCACTCAGCATTAATGGAACTACAATAGAATCCAAAGACTGAGAACCAAATTTGTGAATCAACATGATTTGAAGCATAAGTCCATCGGATTTGAAAAAGTTTAGTTCGACATTAGATTGATTCTGAATTGAGTTGTGAGAGTAATATAAGATTAGGGTTAGGATTAGGGTTTCCTTGGTAGGGTTATGGTAATGGGACATGCATGTTAAACAATAAACCCTAGTTAGGGATAGGCTTTTCCAAGTTTGGCCTTCGTTGGCATGAAATGCATTGTCCATCTTTGGCTCTCATTAGCATGACTACATTTTCCCTACTAAGTGAAACCCTAGCTTCAGAAACCATCGTAGATGGAGGTCGCTGGGAAATGGATAGGAGGGAGAGGCCCCCCCCTAGCTAAAATCCCATGTCACGAATCCAACAAAATTGACGGTTCGTTGATCGGAGTCCCAAGCATCGATATATGGTGAGTTTCAGGTCACCTCCAGATACCGTTCAGGGACACCTGGTGGAATTGGGCCCGGTGCGTAAAAACCCTCACGGAGCGGCAATTTTGAATTCTGTCAACTCCTTCTAGTGTGTTTGGGCATGGGAAATATGGAAATTCCAACTGCATCCTCACCATCCATGGATTTATAGCTTTGGCCCTCGTTGGCGTGACTGCATTGTCCCCTATTGAGTGAAACCCTAGCTTCAGAAACCACCGTAGAAGGAGGTCACCGATCAATGGACGGGAGGGAGATCCCCCCCCTAGCTAAAATATCATGTCACGAATCCAACGGAATCAACGGTACATCGATCGGAGGCCCGAGCATCGATCTATGGCAAGTTGCAGGTCACCTTTAGATACCATTCAGGGACACCTGGTGGACTTGGGCCCGGTGCGCAAAAAACCTCATGGAGCGGAAATTTTGAATTCTATCAACTCCTACTAGTGTGTTTGGGCATGGGAAATATGGAAATTCCAACCGCATCCCCACCATCCGTGGATTTCTAGCTTTGGCCCTCATTGGCAAAGAGAGAAATATGTGCAAGTATTAGAGTCTAGTGTGATGTTGTAGAGAGAGCCAATACTGAGACTTGAGAATGAGAAGTAGAAAGGAAGTTCTATTAGTAAGGAAGCTACAAGAGAACGAGAAAATGGATCTATTGTATAATTTGTTTTATGGTATTAGTGTTGTGAAATGTTCTATGCATTGATGGGATGGGGTTGCAAAAAGGTTGTTTGCAAGATATTGGTATGGAATAAGGTTGTCTATGTAGATTTTGTGTTGCAAAAGGTTGTTCACTTGGTGTGAGAATTGTGGAAGGATTTTTGCATGGACATGGTGCCACAAAAGGTTATTTAGAGGGATTTGGTGTTGCAAAATTTTATTTGCATGGAGTTGGTTTTAAGAATGTGATAGGATTATGATAATATATGTGTGTCTTATGCATGTGAAAATCCATGTAAGGAGTGATGAATGAACCAAAGATTCATGATGTAAATGGTATATGGATATAAAACTTAGTATGGTATGCATAACCCATGAATTTTATTTCCATTAAGCTAGTTATGAAAATGAGCTAAGCTTGTGATAACATGTGTGTATATTGTACTTTTGAAATTCCATGTTTGGAGTGATGAAAAAAATAAATACATAAGATGTAAAATGTATAAATGGATGTAAGAATCAATGTGACATGCATAACCTATGAATTTTGGTCTTTAAGGGTGCATATGTAATTCTAGTTGGGCATGATTGTATGCTTGTTGCAAAATAAAAGTGGAAATGTTGTTAAGGTTGGGCATATGCACTTAGGGTATGTAGCCATGGATAATATTGTATTCAAGTTCTAAATGAGTTGATTCAAATTCCATGACTATTGTAGCATATGCTAGAGACAATATATTTCTTATGGAGTAGTCCTTACAATGACAAGAAAAATATGTTATGAGGAGAGCCCATCTAGATTTGAATGAGATATCAAATTCACAACAAGTACTCATTATGGACAAGTGTTCAAATATAACTTTGACTTGTGTAGCATCGTGTTATTAGGAATGTTTATAAGTGTGTGTGATCCATGCAAGGTGTTACATATATTATTGGGCATGGTACTAAGTGCATATGAGACATGGAAGGAGTCGTGTGCATCAAGGAGCCTATTTTTTGTGGTAACAGAAGTTATAGTTTCATGTTATACATATGGGCCTTTATATAATTTCATAGAAAAAACACATGTAGTAATTGTTTGGAAGAGTGGCTATTTTACCTCGAAAATGGTTTGCTCTAATAGCATGTTAGAAAGGCAACAGTAAAGAGAGACAAGGATAGAGGAAGGGTTGGTCAATATTTCATCAAGCTAGTAGGTTTTTCATTAAGATAAAGAAAGGGAAAGGGTTGACCAACCCTTTCCACAGATTAATACTATAATCCTAAGCGATCTTGGGGAACAATAATTTGATCCTTCCTACATTTTAATATTCTCGTCATGAGGAAGTTTATCAATAAACCCTCCCTATATATTAATATTATATTTTAGGGGAAGCTTGCAGAAGGGTCAACCAACCCTTATTCAATCTCCTCTTCAAAGAGAATAATAATCTAGAGGAAATGTCAGCTCAACTAACATTTATTAAAACTTACCCTCGAAGAGAATATTAATTTAGAGGAAGGGTATGTCAATCCTTCATAAATATTGTAGGATTCTCATCCAGAGAAATCCCAGAGAAGAGTTCGCCAACCCTTCTTCTATATTAATATTCTCTTCAAGGGGAGAATGAAATTTTTTTGCTCGATCCTTCTTCAATCTTAGTTGACAAAATTTCCTCTACATTAATATTATCACTGAATAAGCGATCCTAGGTAAGCCCTGGTTGATGCTTTCTCTAAATTATTATTCTTATCGAGTTGGATCCCAGGGAAATGTAGTTAATCTTTATCTATAGTATTATCATCTACATGAATATTAGAGAAGGGTTGGTCAACCCTTCTTCAGGTTCAACATTAATGTCCCCTCGTTGGTGTGACTACATTGTCCCCTACTGAGTGAAACCCTAGCTCCAAAAACGATCGTAGACATAGGTAATTGGGAAATGGAGAGGAGGGAGAGACCCACCCCTAGCTAAAATCCCACATCACGAATCCAATGGAATCAACGATTCATCCATCGAAATCCCGAGCATAGATCTATGGCAAGTTGCAGGTCACCTCCAGATACCGTTCAGGGACACCTGGTGGACTTGGGCCCGGTGTGCAAAAAAACTCACGTAGAGGCAATTTTGAATTCTGTCAACTCTTGCTAGTGTGTTTGGGCATGGGAAATATGGCAATGCCAACCACATCCCCACCATCTGTGGCTTTCCATCTTTGGCCCTCATTGGCGTGACTGCATTGTCCCCTACTGAGCGAAACCCTATCTCCAGAAACGACCGTAGACGGAGGTCATCGGGCAATGGAGAGGAGGGAGAGGCCCTCCCCTAGTTAAAATCCCACGTCACAAATCCAACGGAATCAATGGTACGTCGATCGGACGCCCGAGCATCGATCTATGGCGAGTTGCAAGTCACCTCCAAATATCATTCAGGGACACCTAGTGGACTTGGGCCCGGTGCACAAAAAACCTCACCGAGCGGCAATTTTGAATTCTGTCAACTCCTGCTAGTGTGTTTGGGCATGGGAAATATGGCAATGCCAACCGCACCCCCACCATTCGTGGCTTTCCAGCTTTGGCACTCGTTGGCATGACTACATTGTCCCTTACTAAGCGAAACCCTAGCTCCAAAAACGACCGTAGATGGAGGTCATCGAGAAATGGAGAGGAGGGAGAGCCCCCCCCCCTAGCTAAAATCCCATGTCTCGAATCCAACGAAATCAACGGTTCGTCGATCAAAGGCTCGAGCATTGATCTATGGCGATTTGCAGGTCACCTCCATATACCGTTCAGGGACACCTAGTGGACTTGGGCCCGGTGCGAAAAAAACCTCACGGAGCGGCAATTTTGAATTCTTTCAACTCTTGCTAGTGTGTTTGGGCATGGGAAATATGGCAATGCCAACCACACCCCCACCATCTGTGGCTTTCCATCTTTGGCCCTCGTTGGGGTGACTGCATTGTCCCCTACTGAGCAAAACCCTAGCACCAGAAATGACCGTAGATGAAGGTCATCGAGAAATGGAGAGGAGGGAGAGGCCCCCCCCCTAGCTAAAATCCCACGTCGTGAATCCAACAGAATAAACGGTTCATCGATCGGAGGCTCAAGCATCGATCTATGGTGAGTTGTAGGTCACCTCCATATACTGTTCAGGGATACCTAGTGGACTTGGGCACGGTGCGCAAAAAACCTCACGGAGCAACAATTTTGAATTTTGTCAACTCCTACTAGTGTGTTTGGGCATGGGGAATATGGCAATGCCAACTGCACCCCCACCATCCGTGGCTTTCTAGCTTTGGCCCTCGTTGGCATGATTGCATTGTCCCCTACTGAGTGAAAATCTAGCTCTAGAAACGACCATAGATGGAGGTCACGGGACAATGGAGATGAGGGAGAGGCCCCCCCTAGCTAAAATCCCACATCACGAATCCAACAGAATTGACGGTTCGTCGATTGGAGGCCCGAGCATCGATCTATGGCGAGTTGCAGGTCACCTCCAGATACCGTTCAGGGACACCTAGTGGACTTGGGCCCGGTGCGCAAAAAACCTCACGGAGCGGAAATTTTGAATTTTGTCAACTCCTGCTAGTGTGTTTGGGCATGGGAAATATAGCAATGCCAACCGCAACCCCACCATCTATGGCTTTCTAGCTTTGGCCCTCGTCGGCTTGACTGCATTGTCCCCTACTGACCGAAACCTTAGCTCCAAAAACGACCATAGACGGAGGTCATCGGGAAATCGAGAGGAGCGAGAGGCCCCCCCCTAGCTAAAATCCCACGTCACGAATCCAACGAAATCGACGGTTCTTCGATCGGAGGCCCGACCATCGATCTATGGCGAGTTGCAGGTCACCTCCAAATACCGTTCAGGGACACCTAGTGGACTTGGGCCCGGTGCGCAAAAAACCTCACGGAGTGGCAATTTTGAATTCCGTCAACTCCTACTAGTGTGTTTGGCCATGGGAAATATGGCAATGCCAACCGCACCCCCACCATCCATGGCTTTCCAACTTTTACCCTCATTGGCGTGACTGCATTGTCCCCTACTGAGCGAAACCCTAGCTCCAGAAACGACCATAGATGGAGGTCACGGGGCAATGGAGATGAGGGAGAGGCCCCCCCCTAGCTAAAATCCCACGTCACAAATCCAATGGAATTGACGATTCATCGATCGGAGGCCCGAGCATCGATCTATGGCAAGTTGCAGGTTACCTCCAGATACCGTTCAGGGACACCTAGTGGACTTGGGCCCGGTGCGCAAAAAACCTCATGGAGCGGCAATTTTGAATTTTGTCAACTCCTGCTAGTGTGTTGGGGCATGGGAAATATGGCAATGCCAACCGCACCCCCACCATCTGTGGCTTTCCAGCTTTGGCCCTCGTTGGTGTGACTACATTGTCCCCTACTAAACGAAACTCTAGCTCCAGAAACGACCGTAGACGGAGGTCATCGGGCAATGGAGAGGAGGGAAAGCCCCCCGCCCTAGCTAAAATCCCACGTCACGAATCAAACGGAATCGACGGTTTGTCGATCGAAGGCCTGAGCATCGATCTATGGCAAGTTGCAGGTCACCTCCATATACCGTTCAGGGACACCTAGTTGACTTGGGCCCGGTGTGCAAAAATCCTCACGGAGCGGAAATTTTGAATTCTGTCAACTCCTACTAGTGTGTTTGGGCATGGGAAATATGGCAATGCCAACCGCACCCCCACCATCCATGGCTTTCCATCTTTGGCCATCGTTGGTGTGACTGCATTGTCCCCTACTGAGCGAAACCCTAGCAAGTCTCGCTGATAAACATGCCTAAGTAAAAATATGGTGCGTTACAGTCCATGCATGCCAAGTGGCATCTCCGAAAAAATATACACATGTACTAGTGTTAACATGTTGCATGAACAATATAATTTAAATTCTGAGTTAAAAACATTGGTTTTTCTTTAATATGGCTTTTGTTTATAGATATAAACCTACACCATGCATATTATAGAACTTATTAGGTTAAGGGTTTCACTCTCGAGATTTTTCTTTAGGGTACTGGGAAAAGGAAAAATATTGCTTCCACCCACATATACTTTGTGTTTACTTACACATGTTGGATGCTTTTCCCTACAAAATGCCATTGTATAAAGGGAATTATCACATAATAGATATTATATTGTTGAAGGAATGAAAGAACCCTATTACTCATAATGATGAATGATGATGATGTTCATGATGTTGACGGTGATGATGATGAGGATGTTGATGATGATGATGGTCATGATGTTGATGGTGATGATGTTCATGATGTTTATGGTGATGATGTTGATGGTGTTGATGAGGATGATGATGATGATGTTCATGATGTTGTTGGAGATGATGATGATGAGGATGATGATGATGATGATAATGAAGGTGATGAAGATGATGTTGATGGTGATGGTGATGATGTTGATGGCGATGATGATGATGAAGGTGAGCATGATGATGAGGATGAGGATGATGATGATGATGTTTGTGATGTTGATGGTGATGATGACGATGAGGATGATAATGAGAATGATGATGATGTTCATGATGTTGATGGTGATGATGTTGATGGTGATGGTGAGGATGATGTTGATGATGTTGATGATGTTGATGGTGATGATGTTCGTGATGTTGATGGTGATGATGATGATGAGGATGATGATGAGAATGATGATGATGTTCATGATGTTGATGGTGAGGATGATGATGAGAATGATGATGATGATGTTCATGATGTTGATGGTGAGGATGATGATGATGATGAAGGTGATGATGATGATGAGGATGAGGATGATGATGATGATGATGATGACGATGATGATGTTCATGAGGATGGTGATGATGAGGATGACGATGATGATGATGTTCATGATCTTGATAGTGATGATGATGGTGATGATGATGATGAGAATGATGATGATGTTCATGATGTTGATGGTGAGGATGATGATGATGATGTTCATGATGTTGATGGTGAGGATGATGATGATGATGAAGGTGATGATGAGGATGAGGATGAGGATGATGATGATGATGATGATGACGATGATGATGTTCGTGAGGATGGTGATGATGAGGATGACGAGGATGATGATGATGTTCATGATCTTGTTGGAGATGATGATGATGAGGATGATGATGATGATGATGATGATGATGAAGGTGATGAAGATGATGTTGATGGTGATGGTGATGATGTTGTTGGTGAGGATGATGATGAGGATGAGGATGATGATGAGCATGATGATGATGATGTTCATGATGTTGATGGTGATGATGATGATGATGATGATGATGAGAATGATGATGATGTTCATGATGTTGATGGTGATGGTGAGGATGAGAATGATGATGATGATGTTGATGATGTTGATGGTGATGATGTTGATGGTGATGGTGAGGATGATGATGATGATGTTCATGATGTTGATGGTGATGATGATGATGTTCACGATGTTGATGGTGAGGATGATGATGATGATGAAGGTGATGATGATGATGATGATGTCCGTGAGGATGGTGATGTTGAGGATGATGATGATGATGTTCATGATGTTGATGGTGATGGTGAGGATGATGATGATGATGTTCATGATGTTGATGGTGAGGATGATGATGATGATGAAGGTGATGATGATGATGAGGATGAGAATGATTATGATGATGATGATGTTCGTGAGGATGGTGATGATGAGGATGATGATGATGATGTTCATGATGTTGTTGGAGATGATGAGGAGGAGGTGGATGATGATGATGATGATGATGATGAAGGTGACGAAGATGATGTTGATGGTGATGGTGATGATGTTGATGGTGATGATGATGACGAAGGTGAGGATGATGACGAGGATGAGGATGATGATGAGCATGATGATGATGATGTTCATGATGTTGATGGTGATGATGATGATGAGGATGATGATGAGAATGATGATGATGTTCATGATGTTGATGGTGATGATGATGATGAGGATGATGATGAGAATGATGATGATGTTCATGATGTTGATGGTGAGGATGATGATGATATTGATGATGATGATGTTCATGATGTTGATGGTGAGGATGATGATGATGATGAAGGTGATGATGATGAGGAGGATGAGGATGATGATGATGATGAGGATGATAATGATGGTGTTCATGATGTTGTTGGAGATGATGATGATGAAGATGATGATGATGATGATGATGAAGGTGATGAAGATGATGTTGATGGTGGTCGTGATGATGTTGATGGTGATGATGATGATGAAGGTGAGGATGATGATGAGGATGAGGATGAGGATGAGCAGGATGATGATGATGTTCGTGATGTTGATGGTGATGATGATGATGAGGATGATGATGAGAATGATGATGTTGATGGTGATGGTGAGGATGATGATGATGATGTTCATGATGTTGATGGTGAGGATGATGATGATGATGAAGGTGATGATGATGATGAGGATGAGGATGATGATGATGATGATGATGATGTTCGTTAGGATGGTGATGATGAGCATGATGATAATGATGTTCATGATTTT
>LPNX010117578.1:361835-369249 GCA_001517045.1 Pseudotsuga menziesii | reverse complement strand
ACAAAATTGACATATTCATAAGAAACATACATGGGGAAATTTAAATTATGATACATACCTCATCATGCTAGATCCCACCTATTATCATACAACCAAGCCATCTGGATCATCTCTTATAACAATGGTCTCCATTAGTCTCTCGTGCTCTATATCTGGTAAGAAGTAGCATACCTTCGATGAATTTTGGCTAGGAATTGTTCATACCTGGAGGTTTGTACCAATGATTAAGTTGGTAAAGTGATACACACTTGCACCTGGTTTGTAATCCCTGTAAACATATCCACTCTTCTTTCTTGCATTGTTGTCATGTGTAAGGTATTGACCTTTAACAACCATAGACCCAGTGGGGAAGTGGTTGTTTTCATCATCAGTCATGGACATAATGAGGGTTTGCTTTCCCTCTATATAGCGTGCCAACCAGTAGTCACCACCCCATTCACTATCTTTTGAGGCAACCACTGCATATATGTGTCCTGCATAGTATGATTGTAGGTATATGATCAAATATTTTTCGTGTGATACAAGGCCATTAATGTGAGTTTCAAGACTACGTAAATTTAACAAAAAAATGTTAAGGAAATGCATCATACCAGGTTGTACAAGGTCTGATACATGATAAAAATCTATAGAAATAGACGATTGGTCTTCTTCCAATGGAGTTAACTCAACAATTGCATGTTGATCAAGTGGAAGTGATATGCGATCCCATCCATCAACCCAATCCAATGATTCACACACATCCCAGTCACCATCACAGCAAGGCGGGCAAAAACAAGCGAGTTTTCTGGTCCAAATTTCAAATACTGGGTTATCAGAACTTCGAACCGAATGAAATCCACGAGTGCCAGGATCAGTCTTGCATTTCCATGCATGTGAACGATCTATGTCTACCACCTCCCAAAAAAATCTCTCCACATGTCTCTTTCTTGTGGATTCTGCTCGCATAGCTTATTCCTCTCCCATTACTGACGTGCACCACCTGACTATAGATTGAGCATTTCAAATAGTAGATATTGTAGATAATTTCAATTCCTCTCTTCGTAGGACTGTTTTGACACATGCTCCAACTCCATCATGCTCTCCTTTACCATGCCCAGTCTCAAAATAGTTCCACATATGTGGAACTTTGTAGTTTTTATGCAATGAACACAACCATTGAAATATGCGTGCATTTTTGAACTGACCAGCACATCCATCAGACCAAATCTAGTGTTGATTCATCTGTATTTTCCTACCCTTCAAATGATCATAGAACATGATGAAGCAATGACGTACATAGTGGAAGTCATGGCACCTATCATCACTTATGTAGAAGTGATATTCCTTTAGAATTTATCTTTGCTCTTCACTACTGTTCGGGCCATGCCTATATGTGATATGCACCATTAGGGAAACCTGCTCAGAGTGATAATACTGACTTTGGATCTCATTTTGAGGTTGCAGAGTGTAGTTCTCAGCAAAATCAACAACTGAAAGTATAGTACCATGAGGAAATGTATCTCTGCATATTCTAAACTTCTCATCCTGCCATCGTGCCAAGTGGACATGCTGACAATATTGACATGTCTTTTCAATAAATTCCTTGACGAAGACACTAACTTGTACCTGTTGACACAAAATGATCTCAATATCAGGTTTTTTTGTAAGTAAGGAATGAAATGCAACTGTTCTGAACATAATTTTATAGATACATGCATGTACCTGAGATGTCACCAATTGTATTTTTTTGCTTTATTTCCCTGGGACTATTTCATAGCTGATATATTTGAAACTTTTCATGTCTGTAACCATATTCCCAAATTCATTTTCTCCAGTATCGTGCATACATTGGCTCAATAATGCCATTCTAGCACATTTGGAGAAAGTTCCATCCAAACAGGATTTTGCATAGTAAGTTTCCCCCTCAAGCCTATTGCACATGATACTATGAATGAATTCTCTTGATGAGGTCGGTGGTATTGTCAAGGAGCAATCCTGCACATGGTTAGTATGCAACACACGACGAATGTACAAAAATGTTTCATAGTAATATTCATATTCTACATCGTATCTACAACAACAAGTGTTACGAAGAGTATTTATTCTAACATACCAGGGCTTACATTTCTCAAAAGATCTTTGCTATGTTCATTCCTAAATTTCTCGTATAGTTCTGTCTGTGTTATATCAAGAAGATGCTTAATATGTGGTTCACGGTCCTTTGAACCCCTTCTTAGTTTTAGTACATCCTTCCGGTTTGAAGAAGGCCTTGTGTGATCATGCCAAAAACTCTGCACTAGTCCCTTTACTGCATCAACTAGCTTCATGTCATGACGTGGCAATCGACCAGTAAAGGCCCAAAAATCTGTCTGGGCGATTGTGTCGAGATGTTTTCTTCTAATAGAATACCTACGGAGGTTTTTTACATTCAAATTAACTAGTTTAGATGTAGGATTGAGAAAACTAAGGACCCTGGTGTTCTTATTCACAATTGCTTGTGACAACACACGACGAGCCGCATTGCGGTCCTTTGACCGTGTGTTCTTACCAATTTTACTAAAGGCATCTACTAAGCTTTTAACTATATGAGAACTTGGTCCAGAAGCCTTTATCATCTTTATCCCTAATGATTTCCTAACAATATTCATGCCCCTAGATTTTAACAATGATAAAAATAATCTACATTTATCTCCATCACATTTAGAATCAAAATATTTATTCAGTATCTGTTGAGTTTGATAAGCAATACTACGTTTAGATAGCGTACCTTCAATGGAATTGAGGAGTCCTTCATCAACTTGTATACGCTTCGGAGTTCTTCGACATGTGCTTTCTAATGGAGGTAAGGGGGTTGGATTTCTATCATCTAGTGCATCAACAATACACTCTGGCATTTCAGTAGAAACTTGTTTTCCTTCACTCTCTTCCTGGTAGTTGGATGGTGGAAGTCCAACATCCTCATCAATGGTCCGATTAATATTTTCTTCTTCAACAGTAGGCTCCATGTACACTGCCTCTTCATGAGCTTCCTCTTGAGATGGTCCCTCTAGTGAATGCAGATTTTCTTCTTGTGTTGGATTAATAGGATAAACCGTTGTATCCTATATAATTGGATTTGGATTAGTTTCCAAAGAAATCCTTCGATTCATCATGTCTATTCTTTTCTTTTCTTTCTCTTCTTCGATGACTTCTTGAGGTCTCTTCTTCCTTGCTGATTTTCTTCCTCGGTTACGTACATTCCCCATCACCACAATGATCAATGTCAATATACTTTGTTTTTGTTTCTCCTCAATTACAAGCTTCCAAACCTTTAACTCGCTTTAATATAACTATTAATCCTTCAAGGTGCTTCAATCTTCCTTCTCAATTGTTCATATTTCCCATCAAAACAACAATGAATGCGAAAATTTACCTTTGGTTCTCTTGAATAATAAGCAAATGAAAGTTATATCCACCATCACCATGAAATGACATTGAAGCTTGGTATCTTATCCTGTGTGCTCCTCAACCATGGAAGATGTCTTCAATGTTGCACCTGGATAACAAAAAGAATGATGGAGATGGATGGAGATGGTGTAGATTGTGAGTATTTTCAAAGAAAGGCTCATGCTCTTGAAAGATATTGCACGGTAATTCCAAATTCAGAGAAACACGCAGTGAAGTTGCTCTCGGACAATGACAACTCACTGTTTTAACAGTCACAAAACACGCACGCGATTTGCCTAGTAAAAACGCGTACGCAATTTATATAGCCAAAACGCGCACGCGATATTGTCAATCACAATTAATAGGGTGGGTGCACAGCTAAACGAGATTAATTATAAATGAAATAATATGAAACACTTTTTTTTATTAAACTAGTAAAAATGAATGCACGTAATAAGCGGCAAAGTTAATAAGTGTGGCCATAAGATATAGTCTTTATTCCTTTACTTTGGTAGTCTATTTCAGTAATTGTCAAAGCCATTCTCATGATACAAGTATGGTTACGCTATGTTATATTTTGTGTGGATGTTTGTGTATGCCATAATGAATACTGAGTAATTATCAAATAAAGATAATAAATAACTATGTTTAGTGTTTTGGAATAGTGTCTAGCTCCTTTCCTGTGGTTGCATTGAAAGAAGTGTGCAATTGATAATACATACAAAGAATTGTGTAATTTATGTGTGTAATGCTGATACATAATATAAAATGTTTATTTTATAAAGTGGTGTAAACTATGTTTATATAGTTTAATAAATCAAATTTATTATTTTGTTTACTAAATTTTTTTTTATATTACATAAAAATTTAAACTTAGATCTCAATTTATTTATATATTTTCTAATTAAATTATACTTAAGATGTTATAATAAATGGATCAACCATTACATCATAACTAAACTAAACTAATCTAGTGAACCTACACAACTAAACTACATAGCCTACACAACCTACATCAACCTACACAACTAAACTAGTGAAATAATGTTCATGATGTTCATGATGTTGATGATGAGGATGATGATGATGATGTTCATGATGTTGATGGTGATGATGAGGAGGAGGATGATGATGATGATGATGATGATGATGATGATGATGATGATGTTGATGGTGATGAGGATGATGATGATGATATTGATAGTGATGATGATGAGGATGATGATGATGATGTTCATGATGTTGATGGGCATGATGACTGATGATGATGATGATGATGATGATGATGATGATGATGACGTTGATGGTGATGAGGATGATGAGGATGTTCATGATGTTCA
Organism: Pseudotsuga menziesii; assembly: GCA_001517045.1. Classification (NCBI taxonomy): domain Eukaryota; kingdom Viridiplantae; phylum Streptophyta; class Pinopsida; order Pinales; family Pinaceae; genus Pseudotsuga; species Pseudotsuga menziesii. The sequence goes on along the minus strand of LPNX010117578.1, from coordinate 364,504 downwards.
TGATGTTCATGATGAGGATGATGATGATGATGTTCATGATGTTCATGATGTTCATGATGAGGATGATGATGATGATGTTCATGATGTTGATGGTGATGATGAGGAGGAGGATGATGAGGATGATGATGATGATGATGTTGATGGTGATGAGGATGATGATGATGTTCATGATGTTCATGATGAGGGTGATGATGATGATGTTGATAGTGATGATGATGAGGATGATGATGATGATGTTCATGATGTTGATGGGCATGATGACTGATGAGGATGATGATGATGATGTTCATGATGTTGATGGGCATGATGACTGATGATGATGATGATGATGATGATGATGATGATGATGATCATGACGTTGATGCTGATGAGGATGATGAGGATGTTCATGATGTTGATGATGAGGATCATGATGATGATATTCATGATGTTGATGGTGATGATGATGAGGAGGAGGATGATGATGATGTTCATGATGATGTTGATGGCGATGAGGATGAGGATGATGTTCATGATGTTCATGATGTTCATGATGAGGATGATGAGGATGATGTCGATAGTGATGATGAGGAGGAGGATGATGATGATGTTGATGTTGATGAGGATGAGGATGATGTTCATGATGTTCATGATGTTGATGATGAGGATGAAGATGATGATGTTGATAGTGATGATGATGAGGATGATGATGATGATGTTCACGATGTTGATGGGCATGATGACTGATGATGATGATGATGATGATGATGATGATGATGATGATGATGATGTTCATGACATTGATGGTGATGAGGATGATAAGGATGTTCATGATGTTCATGATGTTCATGATGAGGATGATGATGATGATGTTCATGATGTTGATGGTGATGATGAGGACAAGGATGATGATGATGATGTTCATGATGACGTTGATGTTGATGAGGATGAGGATGATGTTCATGATGTTCATGATGTTCATGATGAGGATGATGATGATGATGTTGATAGTGACGATGATGAGGATGATGATGATGATGTTCATGATGTTCATGATGAGGATGATGATGATGATGTTGATAGTGATGATGATGAGGATGATGATGATGATGTTCACGATGTTGATGGGCATGATCACTGATGATGATGATGATGATGATGATGATGATGATGTTCATGACATTGATGGTGATGAGGATGATGAGGATGATGTTCACGATGTTGATGGGCATGATCACTGATGATGATGATGATGATGATGATGATGATGATGTTCATGACGTTGATGGTGATGAGGATGATGAGGATGTTCATGATGTTGATGATGAGGATGATGATGATGATGATGATGTTCATGACGTTGATGGTGATGAGGATGATGAGGATGTTCATGATGTTGATGATGAGGATGATGATGATGATGATGTTCATAATGTTGATGGTGATGATGATGAGGAGGGTCATGATGATGATCTTCATGACGATGTTGATGTTGATGATGAGGAGGATGATGTTCATGATGTTCATGATGAGGATGATGATGATGATGTTGATAGTGATGATGATGAGGATGATGATGATGATGTTGATAGTGATGATGATGAGGATGATGATGATGATGTTCACGATGTTGATGGGCATGATGACTGCTGATGATGATGATGATGATAATGATGTTCATGACGTTGATGGTGATGAGGATGATGAGGATGTTCATGATGTTGATGATGAGGATGATGACGATGATGTTCATGATGTTGATGGTGATGATGATGAGGAGGATGATGATGATGATGTTCATGATGATGTTAATGTTGATGATGAGGAGGATGATGATGATGATGTTCATGATGTTGATGATGAGGATGATGATGATGATGTTGATAGTGATGATGATGAGGATGATGATGATGATGTTCATGATGTTGATGATGAGGATGATGATGATGATGTTGATAGTGATGATGATGAGGATGATGATGATGATGTTCATGATGTTGATGGGCATGATGACTGATGATTATGATGATGATGATGATCATGATCATGACGTTGATGGTGATGAGGATGATGAGGATGTTCATGATGTTGATGATGAGGATGATGAGGATGATGTTCCTGACGTTGATGGTGATGATGAGGATGATGATGATGATGATGATGTTCATGATGTTGATGTTAATGATGAGGAGGATGATGATGATGATGTTCATGATGTTGATGGTGATGATGATGATGTTCACGATGTTGATGGTGATGATGATGATGATGGTGTTCAAGGTGATGATGATGATGAGGATGACGATGACGATGAGGAAGGTGATGATGATGCTCATGATCTTGATGGTGATAATGGTGATGATGATGATGAGGATGATGATGATGATGAAGGTGATGATGATGAGGATGATGATGATGATGATGATGATGATGATGTTGATGGTGATGAGGATGATGATGATGTTCATGATGTTCATGATGTTGATGATGAGGATGATGATGATGAAGTTCATGATGTTGATGGGCATGATGACTGATGATGATGATGATAATGATGATGATGTTCATGATGTTGATGGTGATGATGATGATGATGAAGAAGATGAATATGAAGATAATGACGATGCTGATCATGTTGATGGTTATGATGATGAGGATGATGATGAATATGTTGACGATGTTGATGGTGA
>LPNX010117578.1:299335-359335 GCA_001517045.1 Pseudotsuga menziesii | reverse complement strand
ATGATGATGACAATGGTGATGATGAAGGTGATGATGGTGAAGATGATGAAGATGAAGATGAACATGATGAATATGATAATGATGATCATGGCGATGTTGTTGATGATGATGATGGTGATGTTGATGTTGATGATGAGGAAGGTGATGAGGAGGAGGATGATGATGATGATGATGATGATGATGGTGATGATGAAGCTGATGATGGCGATGAGGATGAGGATGATGATAATGATGATGAGGATGAGGATGAAAATAATGATGATGGCGATGGTGATGATGATGAGGAGGAGGAGGAAGGTCATGATGATGATGATGATGAAGAGGAAGGTGATGATGATGATGATGATGAAGATGAATATGAAGGTAATGAAGATGATGATCATGTTGATGATGATGATGAAGATGATGAGTAAGGTGATGATGATGATGATGTTGATGACGACGATGGTGATGATCATGTTCATGATGTTGATGATCATGAAGTTGAAGATGATGATGATCATGAAGTTGAAGATGATGAAGTTGAAGATGATGAAGAAGATGAAAATGACGATGAACGCTATTTTTGGTTTTAACAAACACGCACACGATTTGTGTGCACATAACGCGCTCGTGTTTTGTTTCTATATAAAGCGCACGCGTTTTGTATAGTTAAATCGTGCTCGCGTATTGGTTAAATTCAAAATTTATTCCCTCAAAATGATAAGGCCGAGCCTCCACCCATGCTTTCATGGAATTCCTATGCCTATGTGTCCGCTTTGTACTTTGCTTCAGATTCAACATGCCTATGCCTTGGAGTATGATAAACCATGGCAAATTTAGCATTATATCCATATTTTAAATATGCTCGTGTTTAGCGGTTCGTCTGATTATGCTGCACACCTCCATTTTTTATGAGATTTTAGAAACAGATATGGTTTTTTTTGCATATTCTAAATATGTAAATTTTAACAAGAATACATAATTTTTTCTATTTTTTTCTTATTTATCTTCTGTCATCACTCCTCAACTCAAAAACCACACTGGTAGTGTTTTGTCCATATCTCTTTCATTTCTAAACCATTTAAAAAAACATTGTATGGTGCACTAAAGAACACCAACCTCTACATGCTATAAAAAACCCATTTCCAAATAATTGCTTTAATACATTCAAATGTTGCACCCACAATTGACGTACCATTTTCTAGGTTTGATCTCTTAGATAATTAAAAAAAAATTAAAAAATATTATTTTTATTATTGGGAAAATAGTCGTGCACTAGTACTATATGTTATCTAAATGTATACCGGTTTTCATAAGTTTATTACATCATTTAGACACTCAGACGCTGCACCCACAAAAACATATACCTTATAATTTATCCAAAAAATAAAAAGTGCCCGTTAAAATTTATCTAACTTTATATAGTTAACATCATTTTCAATAGAAAAAAAATATATATTTGGAAAGGTCATTCAATTTCCTACATTTCTTGTTTTTTACTGATCGCAAGATTCATTGTGTAAGTGTCTCAAAATATCCATGCAAGTTGATGGATGCCTGTTTTTTCAGTTTTGTATTGCATCCAATGTGCCAAAAGAGACCCTCAGCTTCTTGCACACACCCATATGTCAATTGCCATACGTGCCTTTGCCTAAATGCAACCCGTGTACATACATGACTTTTCCTACAACATGTCGCGTACTGTACGCGATTCTTTGTAATTGCAACCTGCGTACATATCTGTACGCGGGATTCCCTTAGAGCAACTTGCGTGTCATACGTGAGTTGCCAGTATTGATACCCGTGTACACCTTCCTTTGACATTAAAAATAATAAATCATGATTATTTGAGATTTGTTAAGCCCTTAACCATAACCATCTTAACTGTTTCAACCTCCTCAACTGTCGAAACTACCTTATTTCACTAAGTATAAATAAATACCTTAGGGAGGGTATTAATCAATAATACATGGACAGAAAAGTTATGCTGGTGGTGTCTATTCAGAAGTATTTGTAGCAGTGGAACTCAGAATCCTTTGGTTGCAGAGGAGTCCTTGTCTCAGGTGTTGGGTTGTAATCTTAACTCACTTACTATTGGCAATAAAGAGAATCCTTCTTCCAAATGTGTTTGAATGTCTTTCATGTATCATGGTTTGATGAATATCTATGATTAAGCACTTTATATATGATTTATCTAACCTATTCTATATACATGTATAAGCTTGAACTTGGAGGATTTGCTCTTTACAGGTGAAGGAGAAGCAACCCTAAAGGCTTCAGAGGAGAAGCAGAGCGGAAGAGGACAAAGCTAGGATCAACCATCGTTAATTGGGTGAGTCTATACTATCCTCTTGTTTCCTTTCTGAACTATAAAGTTGATTTCCTGCAAGTCTTATGAGTATGTTGGTAACCCCAGAACTTCGGTTATAAGGTGTTTATTCCTGTACAATAGAACTAGCGACTCCGCTGGGGAGCCTAGACTGTTGTAGGTTATTTCTGTCACCCCTGACCAGTCTTTGCCTTGAAGTTTGTGTGTGGTATTTTACCTGGTTCATGCTTAACATAGTGTTTGAAATCCTTGTAGATTTTCCTCTTTTTTGAGAAATTTTTTGTACCTGTACGTGAGTTACTCTCATACATAGTCGCATACAGAGGCCTGCATACACGGGTTTCTCTCTTGGAAAGTCGTGTATAGTACACGAGTTTCCCTTATACATAGTCGCGTACAATCCTAGAAATAAGGATTTTCGGGATAGGGTTTGCTTGTCCCTGTCCTTTTCTGATTCCTATTTGTTAGTTGGCTTTCTTTATAAATACTGTGCAGTCATTCTGAAGACCTTAGTGACCACACTTTGTGCTTTCTTGTAAATCCCTTAAGTTTCTTTTGTTTGGATTGTCTTCTGTTTGCATTTTGAAGTAGGTTGGCCTGTTTGGGTTATAGGTTGAAGTGTCTGTGTCCAAATCAGTGATCAGGGTTTTGGGCACTGTCTTTCCAATCTATCTTTTGATAGTGGTTGGTTTTTCACTTACCTTTGTGAGTTTACAGTGATTCCTTGTCATTGTACACACCCAAGCTAGGGTTCCCGGTCATCCCTTGTTGGTTGATTCTTGGTTTTATTGACCTGTTTACTTCAGTTTGCTTATTTTATATAGTTGATTTGATCCAAGTATACTCAAGTTTAGTGCATTTTAGGTGCATAGTAGAGTTTGAGCATTTTAAAAAGTGAAAAGAAAAACATTTTCAAGCTTTTACATAAGTAGTTTTCATTTCAGTTTTAAAATATAATCTCAAAAACTACAAAAAACATAGGCATTGTTTTTCTTTATCGCTTGCATTTGTTCAACAATCTATATTTACAAACATAAAAAGAAGTTTTATTTAATAGTGGCAATTTGCTTTGAAAAAAATACACCTTTACTTTTTTATTTCTTATCAAGTCAAAAACACCATAGTTCATCACTCCATTTCCTTCTGAGTAAGAAAAAGCCCTTTAAAATGAACACAATAATTAAAATTTACTAGTAATTTTTATTTTAGGGGCCTTTCACCTACTAGCTTAGGCTATACTTATGGGATAGGAAGTGTAAACTTCCCATAAGTTTTAAAATTAAGACATAGTGGACCATTCTTTACGTAAATCCTTGAATCTATCAATTGTATCTGGGAATCTCCTCTCAAAAGGGAGTCAAGCACGAGGCCGCATGGAGGCATTGGACTGAGGAGATAACCCTCCGATTCCTTGTCAAAATGTAAATCATGACTTTTACGCATCTAGGGATTCTGTCCTGGACAGAGTTTCAGGCTCAGCTACCCTGCCCATGCATATGAGTCAGGCTTGCGATTGTCCCCCCAGACTGTTGGTATAGCTAAGGTAGCCTTTAGTCTCTTGACATTTAGGGTTCATACCTAGGTAAACCAGAAGGCTATTTCTGGTTCACCTTCGACGGGCTTGGAAGGTAACCCTTGTTGTAAGTGTGGGAGGGCGGTGGGTGATTCCTCCGCTTGTGCCTAAGAACCACTTCAAGGATGCCAAGTGTTACAGAGAGAAATTCCTATGGATTGGGGTACCACAATTATTGACAGCTTGACTCCAGAAATCAATCCTTTCCAATATGCAATAGAAATTAAATGTCTAACACTAAAGGATTAGACCTCGTACCTTATTCCGAACGGTTGAAGTAGATCCCCATTGAGATTTCTAATTTTCAACTTGAGTTTCTATATTACTTCCTCAACAACAAGTAAACAATACAAGAATTCTATATATCATGGTGTTAGATCTATTCTAGCATATATAATCAATAATGTAAAATCATTTGACATAATCCCATGGATAAAATATTCATTCAAATACACATCATTGGACAGGAAAAGATATTTCTATTAATATAAATCAGAGATTACAAGATACAACCTCTGATGGCACGTCTGCGAACCAGAGAAACTGAATCCCCCACTTGGGCCTCCACCACTTCAATCCTCCATCTTTTGATAGCAAGATCATGAGCAAAAGGCAAGCTTGGGAAGAACACAAAAGTTATCCAAGGGACAAAGGGATGTAGACTCAAGTATAAGTTTTGGCGATAATGGACTATAGTTTCTTTGCTCTCAATTCTCTCTTATGCTTTCAAAGGGATAATGAAAGGTCGAATCCGTGCGATCTCAAGGCATATGGAAGGCCAGGAGTGAAATGAGTCGGATCCATGTCAAGGAAAACTCCAAAAGGATTTGGACTATGCACACATCCCGATGTATGCAGTTATATGGGTCAAACCGCGTATGTACGTGCTTATAGGTTTAAAAGCCGTGTATATCATTTTTCATGTGTTTTTAGGGATGATCAAGGAAACATCAAAGTACAAAAAGTGGTCCATAGGGTCTAAGGAGTCTGCAGCGGGACAGGGGAAGGCCATACAAAGTGTGATTCACCTAGAGTGGTGAAATCCACTATAACAGATGCCCCCTAATGTTTGAGGTCAGAGGGGTCATACGATGGCCGAAATACATTATAAGTCCATCCCAGAAGTGGAGTGATGAAGGATCCCAAATGGAATACCAGCCACCCAATCAGCATAGTACAATAATACAAGTCTAGATATAACTACAAGTACATATAGCAGTCCCAAATACATAAGAGTACAATGGCCATGAATAGGCATGGTACATGATGTCCAATATGTGGTCATCACCACATACAATATACATAGATCAGAATCTCCATGATGAAGATATACAAAGGACCATGATCTCCAAAATGGTTGAAGATATATAATAGATCAAGATATCCATAGTGGCTGGAAATGTCTGACATATACTGGAATCAAGCCACGAGAGCTGACATCTCATGAACATTGGCATGATCAAGGAGGTAGCATATAAGAGATGCCACCAATATGGAAAGTCTTCTACACAAATCGCTACGAGTACATGTCCTACTATGTGAATAGAGGTGTCGAGGTCGAACGTAGTAGTCCATCGTCTAATTACCAGTCATTAATGTATACCGTTAACAGACGCGAGATCACCCACCAATGATGAAAATGGGAATCAAGGTACTAGAGTGCAAACTAACAAGTGTGAATAAATGTGTTGAGTTCAAACACTTGAGAGGATCCATCGATCAGGGGACATTGATGTATTCCCAAGAAACCGTCGATGGCGAGAGAACCTACCACTGATGACTCCAAGTCTCAAGGCACTCAAAATGACTCTAGATTCCAATCCCAGAATAAATGATCTGAAGTCGATGGGATGAAATCTGCTGGAAGGAGTGCATTAAGGCATCCCCTATCATCCAGCATGAGGTACTCAGCAAAGTTGTATAATGTGGAAGGACTCGATCATAAAGTGCACGAACCAGTAATTGTACCAGAAATGCCCGACATGCAAAGTCAAGATAACTGAGGAATGGCCGACTCAGGTTTCAACTTCCTTTGAACAAGAGAATAATGGCATATGGTGACTGAATGAAGGTAGCATAGACTCGATATGCAAACTGGGACATCTCTGCGACACGGGAGGAATCGACAAAGGCTCCATAGGGACCGGAAGCTTAACCAGTCGGTGGAGATAAACTTAGATAAATGAGTACAGCTCCTAAAGTCAAACTATAACCCAACCAATGGATGTGATATATAGTGCTCTATTCAAAGGCGACACGACTCGACAGCTGCCAAAGATAACATCTTTCCTTGTCCGGCTTTTTGGTTTTTTTATTTTTTTGGACTTTTTTCAGTTATTTGAAAATCTTGAAAAAAGAATAAACTAGCTTTATAGTTACAAACTAGGAGGAGACAAGTGTCATCAGGGAAAACAAACTAGTTCCAATCAGTGGAACATACCTATGCTCAATGCAAGGATACATGTGTACAATATCGACACTTGGGGGAAAATCACCTCCCGGTAAAAAGGAAATCAAGTTGCGAAGGATATAAAAAATGGCTCTGCATGGCTAGACATGAGACAAGCTTGGGCTATATGGCTGAAACGCAATGTCAGGAGAGCCGGCGTAAAGCTCAATGAGGCAGGAAAATCTCATGATAATGCATTCACAACTTGACATAAGGGAGTCCTAAGGGAAATAGGCCAGCATAATATCAAGAGGAGTATGAGGCTCTTACGAAATGTCATGGCGGTACTATACAACGGACTCCCATACCCTAAAGGAGAAAACGTCGACATGGGCACCAAATGAAAATAAGGCACTAACTAGGGTACCCATGTAAGGTGAAGCTCTATGACTCGTATCATGCCACTTCTAAAGCAGCAAGAAGGTTTCGTGACATAATAGAGTGGGTTCGTACCTAAGGACATGGTGATATGGTCATAAGGTCATGCAAAATGAAAATGGTGGTGAACCTAACCTATATGCTAGTTTAGACATGATACATGATATCAGCACGAATGGGTCATCCAATGGCTAAAACGACACTGAAAAGGGTCTTCTACATCACAAATTATGTCAAAAACGGTCCAAAATGGTTAGAAAATGTCGAAACTATAGGAAAGGGGGTAAAGATTTTCAAATATTTTAAATTTTTTCTATAAATAGTTAAAAATATAAATCATTTGAAACTTTCAACCATTTGAGCTCTGATTTTCAACTGCAAATTCCAAGAGATCCAGCTGACGGAATGCACAACCGTTTCTTCCAGGTATTTAGTCATGCTCTCCTCTTGCATTTTGATATAATTTTTATAGATTTTCATGGTTAAATGAATTTTTTAAGCCATACCAAAGTGTGCACTGTGGCCCACACGGATATCGAGGTTTTTTCCGCGTATAGAGCTGGCTATATGCGAAAAATGGCCTGAAAACCGCGTACATACGTGGCTGTTTGCAAAATAGTCGCGTATGAGGCCATGCATATGGTTTTTTACTAAACTAATGGGTAAATTTTCAATTTTTCTTGCAGGATGGTGCTAGAGTGGAGAGAGCATGAGCATGGTGAAGTAGAGGAAGCAATAAGGGCCGACTTAATGGCTCAACAAGCTTTACGTGCATGTGGACTCTACAAGTTTTGGTGTCTTGGTGGTTTGAGGGCCAAACCAAGACTGCTACAGATGCTGGTAGACTATTGGGATCCAGACTCAGAGTCCTTCCATATTGATGGGATGTCCCTCACCATAGAGGTGGAGGACATATACTTTGTCACTGGTCTTTCTATATGAGGGGAGGTGGTGAACCTTTGTTCCCGAGGTGGGATAGGAGGTGGCCTAAATATCAATGAGTACATAGCCGTGTACTATTTTCCAGACACTGAGAAGGTGGGGAGTCAAGTCCCTACCAATTCTATATAGGTGCTGGGCCTAAAGGTCATATTACTGATGCTAGGCAGGATAGCAAGCTTAGCATCACTCCACCAGGCCTCTCGACCTCTGATTTTCTATGCATTGGAGTGTATGAGACCCACAATCTATGACTATAGTACCACACTACTGAGCAACATGAAACACCAGCTCAATGAGTGTAAGGAAGGTAGGGTACGAAACTTCGGGATCAACAGTATTCTGAGCACGTTTTTCTTCGAGCGTGTTCCAGGATTGAGCCCTAGAGTGGACATTCCTCTCCACGGGGTTCGAGATCCGGACCAACGGTGTTGGGAAGATGCTATGTGTAGACTGGGGGGTGGTAGGGTGGCCAACCCATATCCAACTAACTTTTTTCCATGGTGGCGATGATAGATCGTTGTGATTGATGAATACCCCTATGCAGAGATAGATTTTTGGGGTGATCCGAACATGCCATTGCCACCAGGATCGGCATATGGTGATATAGATAATGAATCTCAACCCTCACTCTTTTTAAATTTTTTGAGTTATTTAATTTTTTTGAATTTTCTTGATTATGTGGAATCAAAAAGACATGTTTTTGGGTGACAATACATAATGACATCTACCATTTGGATGCAAATGTGGGACCATAGCAGCCAGAAGGATTCCCTCGTCATAGACAGAGGGGAAGAGGAGATGACATCATGGGTGTGGATGCGGGGCGAATGCTCCAGAGCATTCATACCAACTTTGTGAGACTGACTCATAGTGTTCCCATGGCACAAGTCGAGGAATTTCCTGAGGCCATGCAGTGGCAGGTGGTGGGTGTACCACACACATGGGTGCGTTTATTTCGACGGCTAGCTAGAGCCATAGTGATGTTCCATGATCACAACCCTCCTCCTCCTCCATAGGATTAGACACCTGGGAGTGTATATGTTTTGTACTACCGTGTACTATATGATGGTGGCTTAAAAATCCCCAATTTTGTATTATGACACTATGTATTACCACATTTTTGATGTATATATAAAATTTTTTATGGTGATTGATTTATTTATTTACATGTGTAAAAATTATGTTTGTGATTAATTTATTATGAATGAGACAAATGCCAATCTAACACGTAGTTAGCATATGAGTCAGCAACTTGATTATTATTTCATGGAATGTGTATATATGTTATATTGTCAAATTGTCGTTCTAACAATCACACATGTAAGAATCTTCTCAATAACGTCAGATATCTAACATGGTACAAACCATTGAGCTATGACACTACCAACTCCGAATCAAGACGTACCTCAAGAGATAGAACGCCATGTAGAATGGCATCCTGTAGAAGCTCAATAACGGCACTATATTCAACAACATTGTTGGAATATGGGCGAAGATAGTACCTGACCCATAGGAGTATAAATCACCCAAGCAGCAGAGGATGAGTGTTGAGTGTGATAGCTTGCACCATCCGTGAATCCTATGTAGGGGGAATATTCCATTGACATTTTCCAAAAGAAACAGAAACTAATCAAAAACCTGATCACGATAAGAAAAAGACCTAACTATGCAAAGCTGTACAATAATATACAACAAGCAGCCTTGGCTAAAGATCATGCATAGTAATTTTTGAGATAGAGCCCATTTCTAGGCTCCTCCAAAGTTGGTCCTTTGTAATCCACTAACTTATATGCACCCTTCTCTGAGACATGTTTGACCACGTAAGGACCACGCCACATAGGATTAAACTTCCTTGCCCCCAAGGGTTCTTTTGGTTGATCCCACAAGAGGACCAAGTCTCCTTCACTAAACACTCTTGGATGGACAGACTTATCATACTGGACCTTGACATGACTTTTATTCACCTCTAGAGCCACCAAGGCATCCTGACGCTGCTCATCAAGTTGCTCAAGGTGAACCAAATGCTCCTCCAAAGGTGAAGTGTCTGGTACAAGTTCCACAGCTAGCTTCAATGAAGGAATCTCGTATTAAACTGGCAATATCAAATCCACTCCATGTACAAGCTGATATGGAGAAAAACCAGTGGCAGTCTTAACCGCAGTTCGATATGCCCACAAAGCAAGATATAACATAATGTTCCAATTCATCTTGCTTTGTGCGATGGTTCATTGGAGAATGGATTTGAGTGATTTATTCACTGCCTCTACTTGTCCAATCACTTGGGGGTAGTAAGAAGAGGAGTGCTCCTGCTTATACCCTAACTTGGATGCCAACTCTTCCATCATATGGTTCTGAAAGTGCGAGCCATGGTCAGTGACAAGCTCTTTTCGAATCCCGAACTGAGTAATAATTTGGTTGAATACAAAGTGAGCGGCTGTCTCACCGTCGGATTTTACTGTAGGCATAGCCTCAGACCATTTCGTGAAGTAATCAAAAGCCACTATAATATGATGGTGCCCCCCAGCCGAAGCTGGGTTGCAATCCATAAAATCGATGCCCCACTTAGTGAAGGGACCAGTGGTGATAATGGTATGTAACAGGGCAGGTTTCGAGTGCATATTACATGCAAACACCTGGTAAGGGTGGCACCTCTTGACCGCATGAACACAGTCTTTAAATATTGATGGCCAGAAATAACCTGCTCTCAAAATCTTTTGAGCTGTAGAAATCCCAGATAAATGAACACCACACTCCCCTCCATGGCAATCATTCAGCATAACCTTAGCCTTGTCATGAGTTAAACAATGTCGTAAAATGGAATCTACCCCATGATGGTACAAAGCATTGTCCACTATAAGGTAGTTCTTAGAGACATGACATAATCGTCGTCGTTCATCTCGCTAGAGGTGAGTAGGGGTCCTCTGTGTTTGTAGATATACTATGATATCGCCATACCATGGGTCTAACGTTGAGATTAAGAATATGTGTTCATCAACAAACATATCTTCACAAACCAACTCCTCATCCTCGCTCGAAAAATCTGATATAAGCTCTGCAAAAATTAAAGACTTCTTCGATTTTGCCGAAACAAACTTGAGATCGAATTCTTGCAGAATGACAATCCATTTATTATATTTTCCCCCAATCATCCTTCGTGTGAGGATGAAATGAAATGGATTGACATGGGCCACAACCAAGGTCTAGTGAAGGAGAATATAATGTCTCAAACGCTGAACCGCATGTATGGTAGCTAAATCAAGCTTCTCGACATGAGAATAATGAATCTCTACATCAATAAGGTTTTAGCTTAGATAATATATGACATGCTCTTGGAGCTCCTCATCCTCTTGAACCAAAACCATACCAATCGTCTCTAAATACATGACCACATATAATAGAAAATCATGGCTATAATCCGGAGGACTAATCACTGGCTCCGATGCTAGGGCTCACATGAGTGCATCGAAGGAATCCTGGGCTCGCTCATCCCACTCAAAGGGAGTGTCCTTATTCAAGAGACGCATGAAGCCTCTAGTCAAATTGGCAAAGTTGACAACAAATCTTCGTAAGAATTTTGACATGCCTTGCAAACATTGAAGATGAGGAATATTCTTCGAGGGAGACAACTAAAGTATTGCCTCAACCATCAAAGGGTCAACTCTTATCCCCTCTTTCGAAATGATCAATCCTAACAAACGACCTAACTTCATGCAAAAGATGCACTTATGAGGATTTAATTTAACTGAATAGTGCTGGCATCTTTCGAATACCAATATCAAGTGATAGGGATGACGCATTCTCATACGAGAATGAGCAGCGAGGTCATCCAAAAATACTTCAATAATAGACTTGAGATTGTGGGAGATCAAGGTCATCGCCCGTTGAAATGTAGCTCCGACGTTTTTAAGGCCAAAAGGCATTTTCTGATACGCAAATGTTCCCCAAGGACAAATAAATGCAGTCTTATGTTGGTCCTCAGGTTCAATCTGGATCTGATTATACCTAGAAAAGCCGTCCATGAAGGAAAACATCTCGCTACCCGCACACTCATCCAAAATATGATCAATAAATGGTGTGGGGAAGTTGTCCTTAGGATAGTCATGATTAAAATCATGGAAATTAGTGCATATCCGGATCGCTCCCTCCTTCTTATCTACCAGAACGGGGTTTGAAACCCACTCCATCAAGCGAACAGGATAGATGAAACCGGCTTTCAACAGCATATCTATCTCTTCCTTAATGGCGGGTGCTTTCCTAGGATTCACGACACATAAATGATGTCGAACTGGCTTAGCGTTGGGGTAAGTCTTAATCTCGTGTTCTACAATTCGAGGGTCAATACCTGGCATCTCGTCGTAAGACCAAGCAAAAATATCATGGAATTCCTTGAATAGCTCGGTATATTCCAGAATCTCAGCATGGGAACATTTCGCCCCAATATAGAAATTCTCTATTGTGCCAAGATTGCGAGAAATTTTGATAGGAATCATTGACGATATGTTCGCCATGTTTCCATCAGCCATTGGACCAGGAGAGCTTAATGGAGCCACAGGACTACGAACTTTCTGACTAAGAATCTCCCTATAATCCTCATGCTCCAAACAGTCAAGCGCTGGAAGAAAGTACAATCTATGATGAAGTTCCTCCCATGGCAGCTCAACTCCCGACATAGGCTCGATAATTGCTTCATTTGAAGGGAAAACCATATCAAGGTAGTCATGGGCATGAGAAGATTGTACTACCCATGGCGGAAGCACATATGGGGCTTCCTCCTCTGTCCACGAAGAGGAAGAACAAGGCTCTGCAACACTCTTGATATTAGCTTGATAAGCTATCATAGCTGCAGGCAATGGAACACTTGTCTCGACATGCTCACTCGAAGTACTTGGTGTAGGAAGAATCCAAGGATCTTCCATATGGGTTGTGCAAAAAGACACCGAGGTCCTAGATGTCAAAGCCTCATCGAAACAATATCCTATCATGAGGATCGGTGCAGGAAAACTAAATCTTCTCAAGAGGGATGGATACATGCCTACACCCACACTCCCAGTTGCCGGCTGAGAGTGCTCAACAATTGAGATCAAAGCTCCTGAAGATGCGGTAACAGACGGATTCTTGAATTCCATTTGATCAATCGTTACAATATTCCCGTTATGTGGAAAGCATACAACACAGAACAAGGAAGAAGCAATGACTTGCATACTATACATCCTGTTCCTACCCAGCAAGATATTGTAGTCAAGGGGCGCATCAACCACCTCAACCTCTATTGCAACAGTCTTCCCCCCCAAACGGAATTTAAGGGAAGGAAGGATACCGTGTGGCCGAAAAGATCTCCCATCAAATGCAGTTAACATAGTCGCTGATTTAGACAGCTCAGGAGAACCCAGACCCTTCCAACAGAACAAAGACATCACAGAAGCCGTAGCGCCCTCGTCAATCATAGTACGCTTGACGAACATATTAAGACATTCTACGTGCACCAAAAGAGACACATAGTAGGGCAAGGGAGGATGCAGTCCTGCGGTTTCAAATTTGATCACTGAGGAAGAATCATCTCCGTTCACACCAAGGGAAGAAATAAACACCTTCCTTTGCGAAGGACAACTCTGAAGCACTTCCAATGCAGACATCGCACAAGGAGTGTGGCCCAAATCCTCGACAACTGAATAATTTTGGGAGGCTCGGGAATTGGGATTATTCCCTGAATGCTTAAGGACTCCCTTAGGAATGTGAGGTGCAGCCTCAGGTTTATCTGCAGGTTTCTCAATGCGCAAAGGGGTTCCTGTTGGATCGGGCTCTTTGCCTAGGCTGGGTTGTGACAAACTATAGTCTTTCGCATGAGTCACAACTTTCGCAGCACGCACCATGTTAATGCACCCATGACCACTACGCTCCGGTAGATCATCATCACTAGACTGGTCATGGGACTTTGAATTCATATTCTGGTTATGCAGTAAAGGGTTCATTAGCACAGTTGGGTCTTGTGCTAAGAATCTCAAAGCCTCATCAATCCTAGGGCACAAGTAAGTGAGGTGATCATCCTTACAAAACTTGCAAGGGAACTTAACCTTATGTTTCACTTGCTTGTCCCCCCCAACAATTTTACCGTTCTTGTCATTATTGTTAGCATTCTCATTCTTATTCCCACCCTTTTGATTCTTATTTTTACCCTTTTTTCTATTCCGTCCAGGCTGCTGGTTACACTTTTGGTCCAACGACTGCACAGAAAGTACATTCTCCATTTGGGCGGGTTTAGACAAAGTTGTAGCTTGTCCCGAAGCAGATTGGTTGATTGACAACTGACCAACTTGTTTTGCAACCAAATCCACAGTTTTTACACTTGCACAACCCACAATGCCATCGGCATGTGGTCGAGGTTTGACTTTTGGATCGAAACTGGAACGAGGAGCATTGAGAATAATCTCATATAACAAACTGGACTGAGCATAGATCAAATCTAGTTCCTGTGCCCTAAATATTTCTTGTTCCTCATTCTACACTTCGGATGTGGAAACATCCTTCGCTATATACAGAAATAATGACTTGAGGAACCACTCTAGAAGCAACTTCAGCGGTATAAAGGATTTAATTAATCTCTTCCATCTACACCACTCTTGAATATGATCAGAAATATGGGTGGCTTTATCTTACCGAAATGTCGACAAGAGTTCAGTACCAACGTCATAGTGCACTGGTAGGTGGAAGTGATTAATAAAAGTCATCACAAGGTCGTTGAACAAAGTGAAAGTGACCCTAGGTAACTCTATATACCATTTAACGGCAGGCCCTATGAGGGTGCATTGTAATAGTCTCAAATGGACTGAGTCCTGATGTAATGAATTTGAAAAGCACCATAGGTGAAACATAGTAATTTGTTCGCTTGGATCCTCTCTCAGTTTTCCTTCGAACTTAGGTATGTCCGAAGGAAGCTTGGTAGGGACAGCTGACCAAGCCGGGTCATGAGCCACAGGATCGTTCATAAGTCTCGATAAGTCAGGAAGATTAAGAGTTGTGAGGAAAGGGAGCCTAGGATGATGAGGTCGATGGACCGCTCCATGATTCATATAGGTTTGGTTACCACCATGGCCTTCGCCATAGTTCCCTCCTCCCATATGACCCATATAGGGTGGTGTGGAAGCACCATAATGAGGTGGACGTTGACTAGTAGGAGCTACAAAGCCATAATTAGGAGAGTAAGTAGGTTGTTGATACTCACCTCCATAAGGTGAAGAAACCTGTCCATACTGCATCCCATAATAAGGTCCATAGGTCATCGCATGTGATGCCCCATGCGACACTCCGTAGGTAGGAATATACGCTCCAGAAGTAGGGGTATACATACCGAAAGTAGGGATATATTCTGCGGAAGTAGTAATCTAACCTCTAGAAGCATGAACATATCCTTCCGAAACAACGGGTGGTATGTAAACTTGAGACACAATCAGTCTAGTAACCGCAGTATGGACCTGACTCGTAGCCATGTGCTGACTCGAAGGACCACATGAATAAGGTGGAGGATGTACATTTGAAGAACTAGGGGCCGAGGATTAAGGAATCTGAGTAATAAGATATGTACTACCACCTATCGTCACTCATCTCAGATCTGGTATCCTAATTGGATCGCTAACCCTAGACCTAGGAGGGATATATGATGTAGCTTCCACCACTGGGATGGAAGGTGCAATGTGACTAGTGCTCCCAAACCTCTTCGCATGGTAAGGAATGAGATTTCCCCCAAGCATAGTGTTAGGCTCGAAGTCAGATTCGACATGAAATGTCAAATCGTGCATAGGAAAACCAGCCATACCATAGCTACCATAACTAGTAGTGGCGGGATCAAAATGAGTCTCGGCATTCCATACCGGTAATGTGTCAATGGGGAATCAGCCCTACAGTGAGTAGGTCTATCATGCATGGCTCCTATCTCAGAAATCACAGGACCTAACTCAGCTAATTCAGGTGAAGGATCGTAAGTAGGTGTAAATTCCTGATCATCTACACGAATGGGAGGAGATAGTTTAGGAATATCCTCTGAATGGTCTCCCATGGTGTGTGAATCAATGTGTGACATAGTCCACCTGGACTGTCTAGGTCTCTCTCCCAAAGGAGGAGGATAAGTAGAAGGTGGAAGCCCTTCTAAACGAAGAGAATGGCGAGGGAACACACTTGAATCCACAATGACTCAAAAAATAGCAAAGACTCTCTATTTCTGTCAACCCTAGGTCAACTATCGTGCACAGAGGAATCACTAATAAAATCTAAATCCAAATGTAAGCAAACAAGGGCTGGATAAGTGAGCTCTCGAATGAAGCAGGTATGTCTCACCTAAGAGAGGCTTGAGACTCCCATACACAAAAGGCGGAGGTACGTAACTAATTATTGTGGCCCTCAGCTACAACGCGTAAAGTGACTGTGCTGTCTGACCCCAACCTGGTCGGGACACTTGCAAAATAACCTCTACAAGTACCCCCTCTATATCCTAGGTAAGGCCACTAAGGTCACATCAATATAATCAATGCTCAGGCGGACAGTCGCAGGAGGGATTGACCGTATGGGCAGGGTAGCAAAGCCCGAAACTCTTGAAAGATCTCCCAGATACGAATACAATCCTGAAAATATCTATGGTGCTACTCAGTTATGACTAGGAGTCATCCCAATCAATAAACACTCACATTGCCTCATGCTTAACTCCCTTTTGAGAGGAGGATCCTGAGAACAATGGTTATATGAAGGATTTCACACACTCACCTGGACAGACACCAAGATGTTGTTGTTTAGTGATCTTGGAGAATTGTCTTACAAGGAACTATTCCAAGATCCTAAAACCTAAGCTTGTTGGTGCACCCTAGAAAAGAAAAGAGTGTAGTTTATTTTATTTTATCATTGATTTTAGTTGGCTTTATTGCTCAAAAATAGGATATGGTCGTGCAACTGATGGTGTTATGACGCAACAAGAAGTAAAATACACACCTAACAATCAATGCAAATGCATTGTGTCCATGAAAATAGGGTATGCTACTACGTGAAATGCACAATTCTTCTTCAAATGATAAATGCAAAATTTCCTATATGAAGTCCTAACTAGTACTCCAAAGCAAATCTAGATCTAGTGCAAGTACAATGCAAAGTGCAAAATGCAATGCATGATGATAAGCAAATGTTTTTGGATTTTTTGAAAATAAAAGAGATGCAAAAAGAAAAAGAATGATTCTACGACCCCTAGAATCTGCAAGCACACCCAATCAGTGCTCAAGCAAAGCACTAAGGTAAAAGAACTCTAATGCACTAATCTCAAACAAAAAATCGAAAATTCCATGACAAGAACTTTCCTGAAAAAAAGATTTAGGCTAAAAAAATGATTCTGGTCAGAAACAGAGGTCTAAACAGACTCAGGTAGTGCCAAAGGAGACTTAGCAACTATCAGAATTCACCCAGCAACCAATTCTCTTCCCCAAAAAGGAAAAATCAAGGGTATACGCGATTGTTCGCAGTAAACCCGTGTGTATACGTGGAAATCACAGAGGAAACCGCGTGTATACGTGACTGTAAATCAAAAACCTGCATACAGGAAGAAAAGGTGCATAAAACCAAGGAAAATAGATAGGCTGAGATAGAATTCACACCAATCACACTCGACCTGGCGTACATGCCCCCAGACCTAACACAGAAACAAGAGAGAAAGAGCAATTCAAATACTTTGAATGTCGAGAAAACAACCCCCAAAGGACAACTACTAGGAACTCCCCAGTGGAGTCGCCAATTCTGATATGGAGAGAAATTCCTATGGCTTGGGGTACCACAACAGACATCTTGACTCTAGAAATAAATCCTTTCCAATATGCAATAGAAATTAAATGTCTAACACTAAAGGATCAGACGTCGTACCTTATTCCGGACAGTTGAAGTAGATCCCCGTTGAGCTTCCCAATCTTCAACTTGAATTGCTATATTACTTCCTCAACAACAAGTAAACAATACAAGCATTCTATATATCATGGTGTTAGATCTATTCTAGTATATATAATTAATAATGTAAAATCATTTGACATAATCCCATGGATAAAATATTCATTCAAATACACATCATTGGACAGGAAAAAAAAATTTCTATTAATATAAATCAGAGATTACAAGATACAGCCTCTGACGGCATGTATGTGAACTGGAGAAACTGAATCCTCCACTTGGGCCTCCACCACTTCAATCCTCCATCTCTTGATATCAAGATCACAAGAAAAAGGCAATCTTGGGAAGAACAAAAAAGTGCTCCGAGGGACAAAGGGATGCAGACTCAAGCATAACTTCCAGCAACAATGGACTATAGTTTCTTTGCTCTCAATTCTCTCTTATGCCTTCGATGTACCAAGGGGTTCCTTATATAGCTTTCAAAGGGATAATGAAAGTTCGAATCCGTGCGATCTCAAGGCATATGGAAGGCCAGGAGTCAAATGAGTCAGATCCATGTCAAGGAAAACTCCAAAAGGATTTGGACTATGCACACATCCCGATGTACACGGTTATATGGGTCAAACCCACGTATGTACGCGCTTATAGGTTTAAAAGCTGCGTATATAATTTTTCATTTGTTTTTAGGGATGATCAAGGAAACATCAAAGGACAAAAAGTGGTCCATAGGGTCTAAGGAGTCTGCAGTGGGACAGGGAAAGGCCATAAAAAGTGTGATTCACCTAGAGTGGTGAAATCCGCTATAACACTAAGTAATCGTTCTTCAGCTTTCTTCAAGAAAGAATATCTTTCACCCTTGATTGATTGTTTGAGGCTTTAGGAATTTTTGTAGTGTGTGCTCTGTGGTTTTTCCTATGTTTATTTGGCCTTAGGGTTTGGTTTGTTAAATTTTGAATCGTGGAGGACCAACCTAAAAGAAGGTCAAGAAGGTTGCAAAACCTTCCTCCTCTCCTCACATTGGAACCTCCACCTCCACTGCAAAGGTGGAGATTGGACACGGACGGTTCGTTTGAACTTGTAGGAGTAATTGAAGTTCTAGGTGAACCATCACTTATAGCTAACCGTATTAATATTGATACAGTTTAGATAGAATACTTGCATACTTACGAGTTTGCAAGGAATTTTAACACACCCTTAACTGATTTAAACAATGTTGTGATTGTTCAGGTTAGGCCTTTTGATTCACCTATTTTAGGTGTCCCTGTGGGTAGGATTATGTCTTCTACGAAAAACGTTCTTTTGTGTTCACCTTAGCCCTTCCGGCTGAAGGGGTACTACCTCCCCCGGTAAGTGCCCCTAGATCTAGTATACCTTCTACACCTTTGACTCCATCGAGCCGAGTGGTTCAACCACCGGTTCACTCAAACTTAGTAGGTACTTTTGGTGATATGGTTATTGGGATTCCTAGTATACCTATTGTTCCATCTTCCTTTCCATACACTACCTAGAGTGGTCCGGTAGGATCCTCGGTTTTCATCCAAGGATTTCCTTGGAATGGGGGGCACATTCACCCATCCACTCCATACGTAGGTCGATCAGCTTCTTATGTAGGAGTGCATTTTGGAAACAACACCTCTTATGGGAAAAGTTTTCAAACTCCGATTTCGGCCCCGTTTACGAGCTCTCCCTTTTCGTTGTTTAGCGGAGGGATACCGGCTCCTATATTTCAGACCCCAGTTTTGATTGGGACAGCCCAAACTTCTTATACTACATCTCCCACTCACAACCCTATGGCTTACAGATGGAATCCATTTCAGAGTAATCTACCCACTTTACAACCGGTGGAAAGGGGAAACCCCACCTTTACCTATTGGAATTCGGGGGTAGGTCCCTTTAATCCCCAGGCTGGCACTTTTAGTGCCTCGGTTAGACCCAAGATTCCTTTCCTAGAAACGTTAAACTTTCCATATTTGTCAAAGTTGATCAATGAACTGGTGAGGCATGACCCCTCATGGCCACCTGTTCCCACCAAATTGGCATCGGACATCCCTAAATTCGAGGGAAAAGTTGGTGAAGATCTTGGGGCTCATGCCACCACATTTCACTTATGGTGTTCTTCGAATTCACTGAATGAATATTCAGTTAGGTTGAGGTTGTTCCAGAGAACCTTAACAAATACCATGGAAAAATGGTACATTGAGTTACCTTCTGCTGCCTTCAAAAGTTTCTAGGATTTGGCTAGTGCATTCCTTAGCCACTTTCATCTTCCGGTCCGATATGATTTCAGAACGGACTTGTTATCTACCTTTAGGCAGAACAAGGCTACCCACATCTTCGATCACATCCAAGAGTGGAGGAGGTGAAAGAGCCTTATAAAAGCCACCATCCCTCCTGATTTCTTACTTGAGTGGTTCCTCAAATCCCTGTTGCCCTACATATCTAAGGACGTATCCACCTCAGGAGTGATGAATGAAGAAGAAGCCATTCTCAGGGCCCAGCAATTGGATTTGATTTATTCACAATCTGGGATCTTGTATGAGATTATCGCTGAGGCACCGAGGCCTACCCACAATGTGGAGAAGCCTAAGCTTGGAGCACATGCCTATGGTGTGATTGGGTCAGTAAACTCTGCCAGCGTAGAGTCTTTGGCTAAGCAACTTCACCAGTTGTTCGTCAAGTAGTCTACAGAGGAGGCAGCAAAGGCTTCCCCCTCCCCCCCAGAGTGTAAATGTTTTTGCACAGACCTCTCAGAAGGGCAATCAGTAGCCCGGTGGGAAGAAAAAGAGAGGAAAGAAAGGAGAGGGAAACCAAAACAAGTAGAAGCCCGGGAATAATGCTTATGGGGGCAAGAAAGAAAATAAGAAGGTTAAGTTCCTGTGTAAGTTGTGCCACAAGGACCACCTTACTCACCTTTTTCCTCTTATGGAACAAGCCCAGAAGCTGCTTAAAGCTCAACAACCGACTGTCCTAAAGGATCCTTTTCCCCGAGGATAGAACTCTACTTTAGCTTCTAATGTAGCAGGGGCACTCAAAATTCCCCTGACCCAAACTATATCAACATGGTTCGATCTTTGACTTTGTTACAGACGAGCAATAAAAATTGTGAGAAAGAGACTTCTGAGAAGGGTAAAGCTATAGATGAAACTTCTAACCGTCTCACGATAGAGAAGCCTGCTGAAACTATGCCGAAGATACCAAAAGGTGTCTTCAAGAAGACCTTGCATAACCCTAATGCTAGGGCTACTTCAAACTACTCCATGGTTGAAGATCTAGCCCAAACCCCATGTGCAATGTCAGCTTTAGAGGTGTTACAGAGTTGCCTCGCCCAACGGGATTCCCTCTTAGCAGCTTTAGGTAGCATGGAATCATCAAGTCTCATGGAAAAATTTCATTTATCTGATGTTAAAATTCACCTACCTTACCATGTATCCTTATCAATAGATTTCGTCCATGGTGGAAACACCATTGGAAGGGCAGTTGTTGATGAGAGTGCTTCTACATGTGTTATGTCCTTGACCTGTTGGAAAGATCTCGGATCCCTAGAGCTTGTCCCGTCAAACACTCTACTTACTGATTTCAATGGAAGATCCTTTCATTCGCATTGTATCCTGCTGGATTTTGAAATTAAGCTGACAGGGAAAGCAATGTCTATTGAAGTAAAAGTAATTGATGTACCCTTGGACTATAATCTGCTTCTAGGAACAAAATGGACTTATGCGATGTCAGCTATTGCGTCGGCCATTTTTCATGTAGTGGTTTTTCCACATGAGGAAAAGTTTGTTACAATTGACCAACTCGATTTTACTCGAAAATACCATTTAGAGTCTAATGAGTCCACTGTTCGATTGGTTGATCATGTCAAACCTGCTACATAGAGCTTGGGGGATGGAATGTACGCATCACTGATGGGCACATTTGATCTTCCGACCCCGGTTAATTATATTGGTTCTACTAGTGTGGGGAGGTCCATAGCTACGACTGTTGATAGGACTGATCCTTAGGTTCTCCCTTCCCCCCATGAACTAGAGGTGCCCTTATCAGTAGTGGAATTAGCTTACCAAGCTATCACTCGAACCATTGTTGACCCTATTCCGAATCCTCTCACAGTCTCAGAGGATCTGGAAGAATTCTATTTGCCACATGGGCGGAAAACTCTTTGCACTCTATAGATTGTTTAGACACGATTTTACCTTTGGATGAAGCCATATTGGAAGCCATGAGTGGACGTGGTAAGATTTGTGAGGATCTTCACGATCGATCCTATTTTCTTACAGAACTAAGCAAAATAGAAAATCAAGAGTTTCATTTACGACTGTCAGAAGATGTTGCTACACCCCATCAATCCCTTACCTAGGGAAGGAATGTTTGCTGAGGGGAATATGGCAAATATTTCCACCACCATACCTATTAACATCTCTGTAAATCCTGATGTCATGGAAAACATATACATAGGTGCAAATTGCTCTCCTAAAGAGATTGCTATCTATGCTGCCTCGTTTAAGGAATTCTGCGATGTCTTTGCATGGTAATATGAGGAGATTCTAGGCATAGATCCATCGATTGTTGAACACAAAATCTGAACATATCCTGATGCCAAACTGGTTCGACAAAGGTTAAGACCTATTAACCCACACAAAGCGGCGGCTGTGAAGGCTGAAGTTGAAAAGCTGTTGAAGGCTAGTTTTTATCTATCCCATAGCTTTGACTAAATGGGTATCCAACCCTATTCCTGTTGATAATAAGCAAGGGACTATCCGTGTTTGTACTGACTTTAGAGATTTGAATAAATCCTATCCTAAGGAAAACTATCCCACGCCATTTATAGACAAGATTATAGATGCTTGTGTGGGAAGTGAAGTGTTCTTGTTTATGGATGGTTTCTCCGGATACAATCAAATTCAAATAAAACCAGAAGACCAACATAAAACTACTTTCATTTGTCCTTGGGGTACCTTCATGTACAAGAAAATGCCCTTCAGATTGAAAAATGTTGGCGCAACCTTTCAACGAACTATGAACTTTGTCTTCCGTGATATTAAATCCATTGTCGAACCTTACCTTGATGATCTTCCTGCACATTCTCGAAAGAGGATTCAACATCTAGATCACTTATGATTGATATTTGAGAGATGCAGATATTATAAAATCCGTTTGAATCCCCACAAGTGTGTATTCTGTGTCGAGTCAGTAAGATTGCTTGGGTTCATTGTCTCTAGTAGAGGCATCCAAGTGGATCCATTAAAAGTTGAGGCCATTGTAAATCTGCCTCCTCCTCATTCTATCAGGCAATTGAAAAGCCTGCAAGGGAAGTCTAATTTTCTTCGATGTTTTATTGTTAACTATTCCAAGATTACTAAGGGTTTCATGCGCCTGCTCAAACAGGACACCCCATTTGTATAGGATGAAACCGCACAACTTGCTTTCGAGGCATTGAAAAAAGATTTGTTGTTGGCACCCTTACTACATTCGCCAGATTATTCTAGGGATTTTATATTATATTCGGCTGCGTCTGAGTCAACCATTGGGGTAGTGCTAGTCTAGGAGGATGATAACCTTGTAGAGAACATCGTTTATTATCTTAGTCGTGCTTTGGCCAAACCTAAAGTTAGGTACTCCCACATTGAGAAAGTAGCCTTATAAGCTGTTTATGCTATTCAGAGGTTACATCACTACATTTTACTGAGGACCACAACAATAGTGGCGGATGTGAATCCGTTTCAATATGTTTTGTCCCGACGGATAGTTGGGGGAAAATTTAACAAATGGATAGTCATTCTCCAAGAGTTTGACCTAGATTTTCAGTCCACTATTTCTAATAAGTCCTTAGTTTTTGTTGAGCTTATAGTAGAATTTCCTACTGAAGAAGATGTAGCTGTTGAAGATGACTCATTCGCAAATGAGCACATCTTCTTGATATCAACCTCTAATCCTTGGTATGGGGATATTCTTATATATCTACAAACTTTGAAGTACCCTGCAGCTTCCTCACGGGAGGAACGACGTAAATTACGCCTTCATGCCAAGAACTACCTCATCATAGGAGATACATTATATCGAAGGGGGGTAGATTCCATTTTGCATCAATGCCTTACCCATGAGGAAACAGAAATTGTCCTGAATGACTCCCACAGTGGAGTGTGTGGGGGTCATTTATCTGGGTTAGAAATGGCCTAGAAGATACTACATGGCGGTTATTTCTAGCCCACGATCTTCAAAGATTGTGTGGAAGCAGTGAAGCGCTGTCATCCTAGTCAGCTTTACACTAGGAAAATGTGGTCACACCCCACTCTGTTGTTTCCCGTTGTCTTGGTAGGCCCCTTAATCAAATGGGGGATTTATTACATGACATGCAACCCAGCCTCAGTTGGGGGGCATACATATATTATTGTCGCTATTGACTATTTTACAAAATGCGCAGAGGCAATGCCTACTTTTAAAGCTGACGGGGAAACAACAACTTTCCTTGTATTCAATCAGATTATAGCATGGTTTGGTATAACCAAATTGATTATCACTGATTATGGTAGTCATTTTCAAGATAGCATGATGACAAAACTGACCACTATGCTCGGATTCAAATAAGAACACTCATCTTCGTACTATCCGCAAGCAAACGGTCAGGTTGAGGCTATAAACAAGACTTTAAAGACTATCCTTAAATGTACAGTTGATGTATCCCGTTCTAACTGGCACATCATGCTATACCCTGCTCTTTGGGCCTGTCGAACTAATGTAAAAACTGCTATGGTTTTCTCCCCCTTCCAACTCATTCATGGAGTGGAAGCCATTACCTAGATTAAATGTGAAATCCCGTCTCTAAAAATAGCTATTCATGTGTTACCTGATACAAGAGAGCTTGAGGAACGTCTGGTACATATAGAACACCTTGATGAACAAAACAGAGATGCACTGACTACTAATCAAGCTCGTAAGAATAGGGTCAAAAATCAATATGATAAATCGGTCAAACCTCGGGTCTTCTCTGAGGGGGAACTTGTCTTGCTTTGGGACCAAGACAAATAACCCCTGGGGGTAGGAAAATTCAAGGCCATGCGGTTAGGACCTTATGTTATGTTGAAAGTCTTGAAGAAGGGCGCATATGAGTTAATTTATTTTGATGGGAACAAGCTTCCTGAGCCTAGAAATGGGCTCTACCTGAAGAAGTACTATGCTTAGGCTTAGTACTTTTTCTTGTATTTTTATTGTATGTATTTTATGTACATTAAGTTCTCGTTTTTGTTTTTTATACCATCTGTTGGTTGTTGCAGATGTCTTATAAAAGGTTTATAGGGTTCGCCGATGGTGCTAGTCGCCACACTTGTAATCTAGCCTCAACACCGTGAGTCATTTACTCTCCCTTAGGATAGCTAGTTGCCGCAGGAGGCACTTGCTTAGGTCTTGCTTCTAATAATGTTGTTGAGTATAGGGCTGTAATTGAGCTTCTATAGGATGGTTTGTCATGTGGTATCACCCAGCTCAAGGTCCATATGGAATCTCAATTGTTGGTCTCCCAGCTCAATTAAGATTATCAGGTGTGAAATCCTATCCTATTCCATCAGTTCATCCAAATTAGGTTATTGGAAATAAATTTTGAAGTTATTATATTCAATCACATTCCAAGAAATCAGAATTCATTGACTGATGCATATGCTAATTACATTTTAGATTGGAATCTAACACACATTTCATAAAATATACAGCATCGACATAAAAAACACTTGTAAATAAACCAACAACAATATATATATATATATATATATATATATATATGTAAAGTATCTTTCCATAGATAGGTCGAGTCTGATGCTCAGATCCAGTCATAACTGTATAATATACAAAAACATACAAAAATGTGGATCATAGTCCATCAAAATGTCCTAGATCTAAGCAGGACCACCCTGGTCACTTGGACCAACTTGGTCCCCATGGTCTCTCTGTACTCTGGCTTCCTCAACCTCTTCAGCTTTGGCAGCCTCCATATCATCTATGTATACAAGAACCACTCTGGCCACTCGCCTCTAAAGGCATAACCAGACTGGTGGAACTCCAACCACAAACTCCTACATGACGGCAAGGATATAATCTATCCACAAGGCGGGAACTCCTTGGGTCCGCTTAGCGATATTTCCCTCTAGAACCCTAATAAGCCTTGGGTCTTCGCTTATGACAGGATGAACAAACATGCGTGGATGCCCCTCAGGGTGGACCAGTCCAATATCTGCATTTTGACATGTTCATAGGATTAATACTTGTACATACATGTATTTATGTATTATTTTAAAATTCATAAAAATTTTACAAATGTTAAAAATTAACAAACTTTTACCTAGATCTCCCCATGCTCCTCCTGCAGGGAGGACAAGGTCTATATCACGTCGAAAATCCATGCCAGCGTATGGAAACTGCTCTAATGCTAGTAGCTGTTGCTCCCACCAGATATAGAAGTCATCATCGTACACACTATGCAATGTGTCTCCTCCTCCTTGACGGAGGAAGATGTCTCCCCATCTACTCAGCCTTGGCTGACGTGGAGATCAGACTGGTAGGGGTATGGCGGGGCTCAACCCTGGTACTCTCTCTCAAAGAAGGCAACCAATATGCTAGAATACTTAAAGTTCTTTCGCCTTCCTCTCTTGCAATCAGAGAGTTGTCTTTTCATAATGGGGACAACTCCTGAACACCAATCATAGAGGGTACCATGCAAACAATCCACTGCCAACCTCATTTGGTTCTGTGTAGCTAAATTTAATGAAGAGGATCCTGCAATCCTCATGATGGTGCTTGTCAGTACCTGTAGTGTAAAATCATGGATATGTGCAATAGGGACACAACTCCCTCTTTTATGGGTAGCTAGTGTGCAGAACACATCAATGTAGTTTTGGACACTTAAAGGATCACCGCCCCTGCCAGTGCCCTCTAATTTTATCGGTGCTCCTTGTTGTGACACACCGGTAATGAAATATATGTCATTGGAAGTAATTTCCAAAGTCTCACCCTGTAGGTCAAACATCCCCAAATCATGATCCCAATAGTTTATCATGAACTCCAATAGACGGACATTGGGCTGCATGGGTGATGTGTAAAAGAACTTTAATAACCCGCTCGTTCGTAAAGCATGTATGGTGGGTTCACTTTAGAGCGCTTCTTGGTCCATAGTTTCATGTTCCTGTTCCCTCCATTCCAACACCATCTTCACACCTAGAAAAACAAGAACTATGATTCATCAATTTCATATAAAATTTCAAAACATTTTACCTATAATTATCTTTTTATCCTTCACGCAGTACACGCGACTGTCTAGTTAGACATGTTGCATACTATATGCGACTGTCTCTATAGGCAACCCGCGTATAGAACGTGTGTACACAAGTATTTACACTGTGAACCCGTGTACGCACCGTGACATGCTTTAGGATGCTTTTAACAATGAAATTTGGACTCAAAACTAAAAATTGCTAGGATCAAATTGAAGAGCTCGGAGTGTAGGCTTACCTGCAACTTGCAGAATTGAATTTCGTCCACTAGATTGTCCACAACGATCGAATGAAGGTAGAGGTAAAAACTTGCTTCTTATGGATAAAATTCAAAATGGTGAGTTTTGTTTTGATTTTAAACTATTTATAGAAATTTTATTTCTCAAAGTGGGTTTTTTTCTATAGTTTGAAATCTATTTCAACTAATACCATTTTTCTTTTTGCCTTGAAATAGGTTTTTCATCATTATAAACTGTTTTTTGGTCCCATAGGGTGGTTTTGACATTTCCAATGCATTTTTGCATCTATACTCAATCCACATTTTAACCTTAGCAATCAACATTTTTCCACAGACTATGGTATTATAAACTATTAGTTCCCTGTTTTTTCCATTGTTCTTCCGTGGATAGAACCCTTTTTTCATGAGTATCCTCTTTTAAAACCTATGTTGTCTTTTGATACTCATGCCACAAGCTGTTTCAGGTATAGGGGTATCCTTTTAGCTATTTTTCACACCAAATAGAGTTTCTTTTTTAACCTCTTTTTAAAATATATCCCTTTATAAGACTCCCCACCCTTATGGAGTTTCTTCAAGCCCAGGTCTAACTCCTTTAAAGCAGACTTGACTACCGAGTTAACTTGTCCGTTCAAGCTCGTTAAGAATATGTGAATGGGCATCCACATCGGTGGTAGGTTATCTCTTTCTTGGACCATGCAGAATAATACGAGAAAGGATCCCTCGCTTTTCTATTTTGAATTGAGAAGATTATTCTCACACATAGGTTTATCACTTTTCCGGACCTGAGGGACTAAATTTACAGAAAAGGAATGCCCGGTATGAGCTTAGTTTTCTCTTTTTCGTGCTCTGGACCTAAACATGAAAAAGATTTCTTTGTGTCTTTGTCATGCCCATTAAACACTTAAGAACAAAGCAACGAGTTTATTGTTGTAAACCCCATTTCTCTTAATCAAATGGATCTTTCTGAGTGATCTTGCTTTCCTTCACACTTGTAAAACTCAAGCTATTTCATGTGTTTTTGGAAGGAGCGTTGGGTAGGTGGTAATTTAACCTTTTTCAGACCTCCTTGATTGAGTATGAAAAAGGTTCACCTTTTATTCTACGGAAGTTAAGAGAGTTCTTATGTGGTATGTTTTATACTTTTCCAGCCTCATGACACTAAATTGGACGAAAAAGGACCCCGCTGGAGTCTTCTTTGGATTTTTCATACTCTCTAAATGTGAAAATACCAGTTGAGCATGTACTAGTTTGGGCTCATTATATCCACGAATCAGTGACACTATCAAGCATTATTTTCCCTTCTCTTCAAGGTTGTTAAAAAATGAAGAGGAATCCGAGTTGACTTTCCTGGACTCATTAAAATTTAACAGGGAAGGTAAGGAAGAATTTTTCTCTTATTTTCAGTAGTGGCAACATGTCCTCCTTGAACATAGCACTCTCTATTTTTCCCGATACCCATGTCTCAGTGTTCACTTTCTATTCAACTATTACTTTGAGTTTCTTACTCCTACTCTTGTCTGTTATACCTGGGGAATCTAATCATGTCTCCTACATGACAGATAAGTCTAGCTGTTCTACCTATGAGTTAAAAACTTCCTTATGTCATCTCTGTGTCGTGCTCACTATTCAAGGACTCAACCCAATGTTTGATCTTTATCCTGATCCCATCATTGTTATATCTATTATCTATTGTGTCTTCCTTCTTTTTCCCAGTTCCTAGTTACTCTTGTGATCCGTTGGAGGATCTATTTCCTTACTTATCATAGCATGGTTCCATTTCAGTACTTCCTGATGACGAAGACCTAGAGTTTTGATGATCGTACCTGAGGATTCACTTTCATCATTGGTTAATTCCTTTGCTTCAGTTGTTGGTTATCATCTATTGATTGAAAAGCTATTGAATCCTTTCCATGTTTGACTTCAACCTACATTTATTCACATGGCTTGGATTGTACTGGTTCTTTGGGATTGTTTATGAAGACCTTAGTTCCTCACCTATGGACTAAGTTGCGCAAGATTATGTTCCATTTATGTACACATCTTCCAGATCTTTGAAGAATCGTCATTATTGTATATTGTGGCTTCAATCCACCTTTGTAAAATACATGGTCTAGTACCTGTATCATATGATGTACTCAAATATTGTAAAGGAGCTACTGTTCCAGTATATTGAACATAGCATCCTCAGATATGACTTTGTATATGAAATTATTATGTATTTGTTTCAGGTACTGCCTCTACTCCACTAGATTTCTGAGTTATCCAAAGATAAAGATTATAATGTATTTCAGCCATTGCTTCCCTCTGACCTCACACATTAGGGGGAATCTTCTATTCACCTATATGGCACCTCTTCGTCTCAGTGCTGACATTTCTTATGTTGGCACACAAAAGGACATTTATGGATTGAAGGTTTCCTAAAATAGTATAGATGGGAATGTTATGAGCTAAATTCATTATCCATCAAGCTTGCCATTTTTACCTTTGAATATGTCAATTGTCGTACGCTCCTTTTCCTAAATGAAACCTGCATACATGCGCGACTTTTCCTATAGCATGTCACTTATTGTACATGATTCTTTGTAATTGCAACCCGCATACAGATCTGTACGCAGGATTACCTTAGAGAAACTCACGTTTCATACGCGAGTTGCCAGTATTGATACCTGCGTACACCTTCCTTTGACATTAAAAATAATAAATCATGATTGTTTGAGATTTGTTAAGCCCTTAACGATAACCATCTTAACTGTCTCAACCTCCTCAACCCTCGAAACTACCTTATTTCACTAAGTATAAATAAAGGCCTTGGGGAGGGTATTAATCAATAATACTTGGAGAGCGAAGTTATGTTGGTGGTGTCTATTCAGAAGTATTTGGAGCAGTGGAACTGAGAATCCTGTAGTTGCAGAGGAGTCTTTGTCTCAGGCGTTGGGTTGTAATCTTAACTCACTCACTATTGGCAATAAAGAGAATCTTTCTTCCAAATGTGTTTGAATGTCTTTCATGTATCATGGTTTGATGAATATCTATCATTAAGCACTTTATATATGATTTATCTAACATGTTCTATATGCATGTATAACCTTGCACTTGGAGGATTTTCTCTTTATAGGTGAAGGAGAAGCATCCCCGAAGGCTTTGGAGGATAAGTAGAGCAGAAGAGGACAAAGCTATGATCGTCCGTTGTTAATTGGGTGAGTCTATACTATACTCTTGTTTCCTTTATGTACTCTAAAGTTGATTTCCTGCAAGTCTTATGAGTATGTTGGTAACCCCAGACCTTCGGTTATAAGGTGTTTATTCCTATACAATAGTAGTCAAGGAGGATGTGTATGTGGAGAAACCATTGGGATTCAAGACACATGACAGGAAGACCCATGTGTGAAAATTGAACAATGCATTGTATGTATTGAAACACACCATGAATATGGTATGATAGGATGGATAGCTTCTTAACGAGCTTAGGATTTACCAAGGATAAAGATGATTTCAACCTTTACTTCAAGATTAAAGACATAATACCATGGATGCTCCTGTTATATGTCGATCACTTGTTTCTCACCGGTGAAGAGGAACTCATTGAAGATGCAAGGAGGAGTCTTACTACAGAGTTTTAGATGCAATACATATGTATGATGCAATATTTCTTAGGCATGGGAGTGTCGAAGAGTGAAAATGGTATCTTCCATGGTTAAGGAAAGTATGGAGTGGAGATTCTACAGATATTTGGAACATTGGACTGCAAGGCAATAGCCACACCTATGGCATCTAACTTGAAGCTTCTTAGTGATGCTCCATATGAGACAATTGATGCCACAATGTATCATGAGATGATTTTCTCATTGATTTACCTCACGAATACAATGCCAAACATATTCTTTGCACTGAAAACCCCGAGCCGGTTCCTGATGGATCGAAGACATGTTCACCTGATATATTCAAAGCATGTACCGAGGTACCTAAAAGGTATAGTGGATTATGGGATCAAGTATGATGTAAATCAAAAGATTAACCTACATGGTTATGTTAATTTATATATGGTAGCTAGAGCCAGTGATAGAAAGAGCACCTCAGGTTGTTTCCCTAGTCTGGGATCTGGCATGATCTCCTGATTCAGCAAGAATAAATCATGCATGGTGTTGAGTATAGTCGAGGAAGAGTATGTTGTTTCTTACTTGGCTAGTTGTGAATTAGTGTGGCTTCTAAATATACTATCTGACTTCTTTCTTATCCAATTGGATGTGACTTGTATATTATGCAACAATCAGAGTTGCGCGAAGCTATCAAAAAACTGTATGTTCCTGACAAGTCAAAGCACATCGAGATCAATTTCCACTATATGAGGGATATGGTATAGAGAAGAGTAGTAAAGTGCCAATACATTGAAACAAACGATCATATAACCAATGTGTTTATCAAGCCTATATATAGAGTGAAGTTCAAGTACTTCAGATAAAGACTTGGTGTGATCCAGAATAAGACCTATCGAAAGAGGGAGTGATGTGTTATAGAATAGTTGGAGAGATATTTTGTTTGAGCATAAAATCCTCGCAAATATCATAGGTTTCTCAGACATAATTAGTCCTATAGGTTGTCCTTATATGTAATAATTCCTACTGAAGTTCGTAGGATATCCTTGGTTGTAATAAGTCTCCATTTGTTTGTATGCTAGAAATAACAGATGCATAATATCTGACATGGGAAATGAGACAAGTTGTCTGAGCATGAAAAATATTGGTGAATTAGGATCCTCAAATGTAATCATTCACATAGAGTTTCCTTGGATGTAGTGAGTATTGGAAAATCTTGCAGGTTATCCTTGGATGTAATCAGTCCTGAGATAGGTTATTTGAGTGTAAATATGAGCCCTCATGTGGTACGTAGATTAGGGTTTTCAAGTATAAAAGGAGTCCCGGCATGGTATGCAGGTTACTTAGATCTAATACACCTTGAAGGTTGTTTGAATGGAAAATATTCTTGACACAGGTTTTTCATATCTAATAAGTCCTTGAGGTTTACCTAGAATGTAAAATTCTTAATGTAGCAGGTTGTTTGGTCGTAATCAGTCCTTACATATATATCTATATGTGTGTGTGTTCCCATGTTGAGATGACTAGGCCATGGAGCACATGAGGTTCACCTAGTTGGTTCTCCTTTGCTAGTAGAACGCAAGTTGTCCATGGATGCTCTGTGTGCACTATATTGTTTTGTGCATGACAAAAGAGATGATCTGTATATGACGAGATAATGGTAGAAGACATAGGTTATTGATATTGAAATATAAATAAGGTCCTAAACAATCCATATGAGATTCCTTGGTTGAATATGTGATGAAGACCTAGATGAGGACTACGCCTACACCCAACATGAAAAAGGGTTGGCTTTATAGAAATTTCTGATGAAAGATAATACCACTTGATGATCGATAGTAAGATGATGATGGCATCAGCTATAATCATGACTTTATGACTCCATGATGAAGAATTGACTAGATGTGTTGATACATATGGAGAAGAGAGAATACCTTCCTAGTTAAGAGGGAGTGTTGATGTATTTGTAACTTCAAAAGATATTCGATATATATTATCATTGTATGTTGTTCTAGCCCCATTAGATATGTGTTTTCCTCCTTACGAGATGTATTTATTGTGTTTGGACCTTGAGATACAACTTCCGTTTTAAGTGTGGGAAATAGTTCCCAGTGGGACATGATGTAATGTGTTTTTGGAGTCTCTCTAGGAGAAGTCAACATTGTTAGTGAAACAGGTTCACCTAGTCATATAAAAGGTGTTGACGTATTTGTAACTTTGAAATGTATTCACTTGTATATCTTATGTATTGTACCTCGTTGTTCCTATCGGGAAGTATCTGTAGTGTAATTGAGTCATGTCATACCCTGATGTTCCTATCAAAAGAATCGATAATGTAAACAAGTCATGTAAAGTCATTGTGTTTAACCCTCCATTTTAATATAGGGAAATAGTCCCCACAATTGAGTTAAGGTTAACCCTCCTTGTTGATCAAATGCAAAAGAACCCAAAGTTGTGGGAACTAGGGTTATTAGACTCTCCTAGAGAGGTCAGCCCTGGTAAGTAATTGTTAAGTAAGGTAGACTTATTGGACTGAACATAAAGTGAATGGAAGGATATAAATATAAGTGAGGCTCTCCTCATTTATACAAACACACTCACTCATTGGGGTTCATGAGAGAGAGAGGAGAAGCTCTCTCAAATGAGAGAGAGAGAACAGATGTTGGAGATCATCTTTTCTATATTTGGGTTTTACTTCTACCATTAGTGCGCATTCTATCTCTTAGGAAGCTATGGGGTTTTATAGTTTCTGGTTTCCCTGAGGAAAATTCTTTGTGTCTCTTTTCTCTTGTGAATTTTGTTGTGCATGTTATTCTCTCAGATAAGATCCTAATATCATATTGCTTAAATGATAAAAATCTAACATGGTATTAGAGCTAACCTGAGACGAATACACTGTGCAGCTGCAGAAGCTAGGGATTCTTACTCTTTGGGTCTCTCTCCACAATCCATCAGGAAAAGGAGGCTAGGATAACTCTCCATTGAAGAGCACATATTTCTATAGAAGAAGAATTTGATTCCAGGGATTTTTAATTTTTGTTGCGAGGAATTAGGGATTTTTACAAAAGAGGAATGTTTGAGTGAGCCATGGATAGGATTCCTCTCCTCATCAAAATCAAAGTTCATATAGCAAGTTTGATATTTTTGGTTGGGTAAAACTCTAGGAAAGTCAAACCCCATTTTGACCCCAATCCTGAAAAACCTTAAAGTACTAAAACATGTAGTCTGTTTACATTCTCTATATCTTGGGATTGAAAAAGTATCAGGGGCCAAACTGTTCGAAGGCTAAAGAGAAAATCCAGATGTACCCTTTGTAAAAATTTTAGCCTTAGTTTCACTATATTCTAGGGGATATGATTGCTCCAAGTTAGGGTTCCAACCTTTTCCAAGATTCATCCCTAAACAGGAAACGTAGGGATAATTTCTATATCTCAAGCTACAAAGTTCCAAATGGAATTTATCAAGATGTTCCACATAGGGCATGGAATTTACTTTCTATTGTAAAAGTTTCATACACTGATAATGAAACAGTGACATGTGGAAGTCTATACAAATTTGTTATCATGAACAGTCCTTAAATAAGTCAGCTTGGGAAAACTCTCATAACTCCCAATTGGTGAAACTAATTCTAGTAACACCTATGGTGTTGGAAATAAGACAGACAGATTTACCTCAGTACAAAATTTCAAACACGGAGGAGTAGTACTTTAAGAGATACCGCAGAAGCAGTATCTGACATTTTTATAGAAGTAATTGGTAAACTAGGGCTTCCTATTATGGGAGCTTACCTCCACTATTTTAAGAAAAGGATTACATTGGAAATATTTCCTTGAATAAGTTTATATTTCTATCCAATCATATCTGAAAGATTCCATGTTTTGAAAATTAGGGTTTATCTAACAAAACCTAGATTAACCAGCTCCAGAACCAAGACGAACACCTCAAATCGGTAAGGTCTAATCTTTTTCTATTTACATTTGAGGTTCTCAATTATAAATGACTAATCACACCAGCTTGATGACAAACATGGTGAAACTAACAAATTCTAAGCATGGAAGCATTAGATATCACTTGTTCTTGAAGAAAATGAAATTGGACACCTACATAAGTGGAAAGGTTCCAATTCTAGAGGGAGATGAGTCTAAAGCCTTACATAAGAAGATCTTGGTCAAGGAAAAGAAGATCATTGCTGATTCAATCAAGGATCACCTTATACCACAAGTGTCTTCCCTAAAAACACCTAAAGAGATGTTTGATTCCTTGACCAAGTATTTGAAGGAAATAACATATATCATAAGATGACATTAAGAAACCAGATGAAGAATGTGAAGATCCAAAATGTAGAGACCATACAGTCATAGTTTACAAGGGTCTCTCAAATCAAAGAACAACTTGAAGCAGTGGATGAAGAAGTAGAGAATGCAGATGTTGTGATAGCCACCTTGAATGGCCTCCCAGGATCATGGGATGCATACATTCGAGGAATGTGTGCCAAAAGGAAGTGATTACTTTCTGGATACTCTGGCAAGAGTACACAAAAGATGAAGCTCGACTCATAATCAGAGAAGAGAAGATGGGAAAACTGAAGATCAAGCTCTCATCATCCAAAGAAGATCCCTCAAGCGATGAGGAATACAAAGGACTCAACTCTTGAAGAACCTCTTATCCATATTATCATTTGGATAAGAAATGATGAAGCTGAAGGCCCAATAAGGAGTCTACCCATGAAACAAATAAAGATAAGTATTCAATTTTCATTTCCTGATATTGTTTTGTTATGCTTTTATTTATATTCAGTTGATGTGTTATGCATGATAGAATGTTTTCATTAATGAGAGTATACTAATAATATGCATATGATGGGTAAGTATCTCATGGAGCTATACAACTATCCATTGTTACTTATCTAGAATGAAACCTCTTTATTGACATATTGGATTAGTGCACAATCTCAATGTTGTCACGTCCCCGTGCCTCCGACCGGCAAGGAGGATGCGATCCATGGCATTAACCAAGAATACTAACAGCCTCATGAACATGTACATGAAGTAAAATGGCAAAACCTAATGCTGAAGTAGAATGCATTGAAGCAAAAAAATGCACATATACAATTGTCCAACATACACAGCTGAATTAATTCATCTTGCACAGCGGAAACAACATGCATTCACACAATCATTATTTCAACATGTTCATTTCTATTTAATTAACAGTAATTATAGATTTTCAGAGGTAAAATGCACAAGATTACTTATCTTATGAAATCTTTGCTCCACAACCAGCTACGTTGCTACAACGTTCCACCCAACCATAGGCAAACGTGCGCCTCAATCTCTCAGCAACGCTGCCACCCCCGAGCTGGGCATGATTCTCCAAGGAATAAGGGAACTAGCAGGCTTACACATAGCCAGGATACACAAAAACACACAGCCAAGCCAACCAAGTTGGGTTTATCAAGCCATTAAGGAGTTGATGAAGGCAATTTGCTAAGCTGGTGAGCTCATTACCAAGCCAAGAACACCTACACTCGAACTAGCCTGACCTCTAAGACACCCATCCACACCCAACACAAGGAATCAGTCCCTTTTCTGCTACATAGTCCCTCAAGCCCTGCATTCCCTTCTAGTTCTATTCAGGGGTGATGGAGAAGAAGGCCATCCCTCTAGCTCTGTCTGTGTGGTTTATAGCACCAGGTTTATCAAGCAACCAAGCCAACACCCTTACTCCTCACACAGTACAAAGACCAACAATTGCACTCAGGAAATCAATTCAGCTCTCACAGCTTAAACAGGAAAATGAACTCTGAGTCATTATTGGCCCTATCGTGGCCAAAATGACTCTCAGGCGAATTTACAATAGCCACCAACATGTAAGAAGACCACAATGATCACAGTCAACAATATGGAAAAACACAGCCCGTCCTGGGCAATGAAATCACCAAGAAAACGTATACAAACCGAGCTGGGGAAAAATTACAGTCTCTCAACCTGTGGGTGGGCGTGAGCAACAATGCAGAACCCACAATCGTCCTGTGAGTACAGGATACGGCCACACCATCCGCAAATCCGCAGGGAGAGAAGCTACGTGGGTAAAACCCAGAAATTTCTGTGCATGAGACCAAAAACGGGAAAGGAATCCTCTACATGAGAATGCCCAGCAATAGAGAGGACGCGAATTGCAGAAGAAAATCGTGTGGTTAAAACCCAGGAAAAATTCATGTGCGTGAAAGCAATAAGCAGCCAAATGGGAAGTGCGTGAAGGTGATTTGCTTCCAGGAGGACGTGAATTTGCAGTCGTGGGTGCTTAGCAACTCGTGGAGTGAAGATGAATATCTACGTGAGGAGATGAATAGCCAAAATCGTGGGTAGAGGGTGCGTGTGGGTGAAGACTGATAGTCCTGCCACCCCAGCCCCCAAAATCATTAACTACTTCAACCACCAGCAGTAATTCTTCAATGAGAGTGGTTGGAAATAAAAACAAGGGAATAAGACACATGGGTTTTGCTCATTTTAGCCAAAGTTGGACAAATCCCCCCCCCCTTACCTCCTTATCCTTGGGAAAATCATGCCCCATTCAATTTAGTTGCCGCGACCGTAGCTGGTTGTGTTCATTTAATTAATTATAGATGCATATTTACATGATGACCAATACAATATATGCCGCATGCCCCGATATACCATCAGTGACAATTTAAATCCCAAAACATGGCATTACCGATCAATGGTGGGGCCTTGGCCTTTAGCTCCACACCATGATCATTTACAATATATATATATCATGTACATTTAATGTAACGGGGTAAAAAACGGGGCATTACAAATGTTGTCCTAGTAGAGATGGAAGGCATATATAAAGTTTCCGTGAGATATGGATGAATGTTGTATTGGTTAAAATAGTTGCATGATTATATATTTATGCATGAGAATTTACCATTATGAATATGCATTATGAAATGTTTCTAATCATACAACTGATGCGTTTCACTTGTAGGAAAGATCGCATACAATCACCTACAATAAAAGAAGGGAAAGAGAATACCGGTTCAAGAAGAATGATGTCTAGGATGCAGCATTGAGACCTGAAGGGAAGTTCATAGTTCCATCATATAGTAGATGGAAACATACTGTGATACAAGGAAATATTCATAGCACGAGGCTTCTCATAGAAAGAAGGAATAGACTACGAAGAAACATTTGCATCTAGTGGGAGTTGAGGCACATGACAGGAAGACTCATGTGTGTAAATTAAAGAAGACCTTGTATGATCTTAGAAGACATGCATGGGATAACACATACATCAAGAGATTGATGAAGATATTAACGTTTGCTACAAGGTTAAAGATGAAAGCCTATAGATGATGACAAGCTCATAGATGGGTACGAGAAGAACATTTTCAGTATAGATAATCTTGGTATCCGTTGAACCTAGATGGATAGATAGAATATTAGTAGCAGAGGAAGCTAATTGTCACTCCAGTACAAAATGTTTCAATGCATAGAGTACAAAATAAAGAGGGAGTATGATGCTCCTCTTCACAGGGAGTGACTGTAGAAGATCCTAAGGTTCAACATGGTATGACAGGATGGACAGCTTACTGATGGCTCTAGGATTTACTAAGAGTAAAGCAGATTCCAACATTTACTTCAAGGTTTAATTTGAAAGACCAGTAATGCTCATGTTATATGTCGATGAATTGTTCCTGACAGAAAAGAGGAACTCATTAAAGTTGCAAGAAGGAGACTTTCTTTCGAGTTTAATATGAAGGACTTGGATATGATGCACTACTTTCTAGGCATGGAGGTGTGACAAAATGCAGATGGAATCTCCATAGGACAAGGGAAGTATGCAGTAGAGATATTGAAGAGGTCCAAGATGATGGACTATGAAGCCATGACCACACCTATGGCATCGAACCTGAAGCTATTGAGTGTTTCTTAATTAGATTCGGTTGATGCCACGATGTATCATCAGATGATTTGTTCCTTGATGTACCTGACAAATACGATACCAGATATTTGCTTTGATGTGAACACATTGAGACATGTTCACCTGATGATTGAAAAGAATATAGTGAGGTACCTAGAGGGTACAATTGGTTATGGGCTCAAGTATGAAGAGAATAAGAAGATTAACCTGGAAGGTTATGTAGATTTGGATTGGGAAGGAAGTGCCATTTATAGGAAGAGCACTTCAGGGTGTTGCTTCAGTATGGGATCAGGTGTGATATCCTATTTTAGTAGGAAGCAATCTTATGTCAAACTAATTACAACCAAAGCAGAGTATGTTGCAGCTTGTTCGGCTAGTTGTGAGGCAGTGTGGCTGAGAAAGATAGTGTCTAATTTATTTGATCTCTAGATGGATGCTACTTTTCTATATTCTGACAACTAGAGCTGTATGAAGCTGTTGGAGAACCCATTGTTCAATGACAAGTCAAAGCATATCGAGATCAAGTATCACTATGTCAGGGTATGGTGTAGATAGGAGCAGTGAAGGTCCAGTATGTTGCAATGGACGAGAAGATAGCTGATCTACTGACCAAACCATTAGCTAGAGTAAAGTTTGAGTACTATAGGGAAACACTTGGTGTTATCTATATTGAGGTTCCCTCCAAAGGGAATTTATGTGTCTATTGGCATTTCTGACATGGCGAAAGGCTGAGCTTCACATGGTCAAATGTAAGTGCAAAGATGCTCTGATGTGATTGTGGCTTGTGTTACGACATGATCAGTGATATATATTCTGATGCAATTGAGGGATATGTTCCCACATGATTAGATATAAGTGTAGATATGCTCTGATGTGATTATGGTTTTTGTTACCACATGATCAGTGCAAAGATATTATGATGTGATTGTGGGATGTTTTCTCACATGATTAGTGCAGAGCCATTCTAATTTTATTGAGGGATGTGTTCCTGCATGATCAAATGTAAGTGCAACACCTATATAACATGATGAGGTTGGATACAAGTGTAGATCCTTTCTGACATGATGAGGTCATATGTAAGTGCAACACATTTCTAACATGATGAGGTCAAATGTAAGCGCAGATCCTTTTCTGACATGATGAGTTCGGACGTAAGTGCAGATCCTTTCTGAAATGATGAGGTCAGATGTAAGTGTAGATCATTTCTGACAAGATGAGGTTGAATGTGAGTGTTGGGCATTTTTGACATTGGGTTTGGATGTGT
This sequence comes from Pseudotsuga menziesii, assembly GCA_001517045.1. Lineage (NCBI taxonomy): Eukaryota > Viridiplantae > Streptophyta > Pinopsida > Pinales > Pinaceae > Pseudotsuga > Pseudotsuga menziesii. The sequence goes on along the minus strand of LPNX010117578.1, from coordinate 319,498 downwards.
TCCTCCCATGGTCAGATGTGATTGTTGGGCATGCCTTTTTGACATGGTTCTTGGATGTGTTCCTCCCATGGTCAAATGTAAGTGCTGGGCGGGCCTTTTTGACATGGTTCATTCCATGGTTAGATATAAGTGTTGAAGATGATGAAGGCCTATATGAAGGCTAGGCCTACAACCATCATGAAAAAGGGTTGTCTTTGTAGAAATTCCCGTGACAAGTAGAATTGAGATAGCACCAGTGATGATGACCCAGTTATGATCCAGTAGTGATGATCCATACTTGATGATGATCTAGTGATGATCCAGACTTGATGATGAACTAGTGATGATCTAGATCAAGTGATGATCCATACTTGATGATGATCCTGTGATGATCTAGATGAAGTGATGATCCAGACTCGATGATGATCCAATGATGATCCAGATCTAGTGATGATTCATATTTGATGAATATGAATTGACGATGAAGATGACTTGAAGATTACTTGAAGATGAGTATGACTTGAACATGAATATGACTTGATGATGATCCAGATGATACATACAAGAAGACTTGTGTTGATAATTTGTGTCGAGATAACTCCTTCCTAGTTAATAGTAAGTGTTGATGTATTTGTAACTTTGTAATGTATTCACTTGTATATCTTATGTATTGTACCCCAATGTTCCTATTAGGAAGTATCTGTAATTTAATTGAGTCATGTCATACCCCGATGTTCCTATCGGAAGAATCAATAATGTAAACCCGTCATGTAAAGTCATTAAGGTTAAACCTCCATTGTAAGTTGGGGCAATAGTCCCCACAATTGATTTAAGGTTAACCCTCCTTGTTGATCAGAGGAAAAATTCCCCACAGTTGTGGTGCACTAGGGTTATTAGACTCTCCTAGAGAATTTGTACTTTCTAAGTAATTGTTAAGTGAGGTCGACTTGTTGGAGTGGACATAAAGTGAATGAAACAATATAAATAGAAGTGAGGATCTCCTCATTTCTCCACACACAGTCACTCACTGGGGCACATGAGTGAGATAGGAGAAGCTCTCTCAAGTGTGTGAGAGAGAACAACTGTTCAAGATCATCTTTTCTATCTTTGGGTTTTACTGCTACCATTGGTGCTCATTCTATCTCTGAGGAAGTTGCATGGTTTTTTCTTTTATAGTTTCCTTGAGGAAAATTATTTGTGTCTCTTGTATCTTATGATTTTTGTTGTGCATGTTATTCTCTCAGATAAAATCCTAATACCATATAGCTTAAATGATAAAAATCTACCAAAAGGTCAGTCACTTGATTATTGTAAATAGGGAGGTTCCATCCCTCATTTCTACACACCTCACACTCACTCAAGTTGACATGAGTGAGAGAGAGAGGAAAAGGAGGAGATATTGATAACTAATTAATACTTCTTATTACTCCCATTGATAATCTTATGACATAATCATTGTAATTGTATTATTTTGAGGAAGTTTGTATGGTTTTATTCTTTATGGTTTCCTCGGTGAAAATATATGTGTCTTGTCTATATGTTTTATCTTATGCATCTCGATGTACTTGCTATTATTTCAGACAAAGATCCTAATTAAGGTAATAAGATCTAGAAAAACTAGTAAAGTTATGACAACTTATGACATGTTGCATGCCCTAAATTTACTCAAGGAGGGAACTTCAGGAGAAGGTGATCCCACTTGATAGTGTAAATCCCCCAAAATAAAGCTACACCTCTCTAATTCGATTTTGCAAGGTATACAAAGGTATTATTTGATCAAATAACATTAGAAACACTAGTACAAAATGAGAAATTAATGACTAAAAAAGTGACTAAAATCAAGCTATAAACGACTATTTTTGAGTTGGCGACTAATAGTAGATAATTTCCACTATCTTATAGCTAGTCATATTTCACTTAGTCATTAATATCTTGACTTATTATTCATTGATTTAGTCATTAATATTCAATGATTTATTTATTGATTTAGTCACAAATTTAGTCTTTAATTAAGTCACTGATTGCAACAATTAATGACCAAATATACAACTAAATAAAACACTAGATGATAACATATTAATGACTAAGCTAAATATGTCTAAGATACAAGAAATTAGCTACTAATAGTCGTATATATGTGAATTTAGTTTTTTTTGTAGTCACACATTTATGATATGGCATGGAGGAATCGAATCACCAACCTTCTACCTATAATTCGGCAAGTGCTCTACCATTGGGATAGCACCCTTTAAGAAGCTATTATTGCTTGCTAATGATTATATTCAAACAAATTTATGATAGATATCAATCTACAAACTACATAATTATTACTATTACAACTTACTAGTACCCAGTATTTATGATAAACTAATTCCTGAGAGATTTGTACAATTTTCCCTATTTGTCATATGCATTCATGTTAGTAGAGAGAAAAGAATACCTCTATGATGAATGTGATATGAATTAAGTCAACCAATTTATGAAATATCTCTTTGGATTCACTGTTTCAAATAATAAAAATCCCATGCCACAATGGCTATCGTCATGGGTAGACAATTAAACAACTCCATCATGTACTAAATAAGACACATTTTGATGACTACCCACAACTTTAGAAAAGGCAGGAAAAACTAACGATAAAATGTGAAAGTGAGTTTCCAATAAATCCTCTTACTGGAGTAACTCGGTAATGTAAAAAAACTACCAGGAAAATACATTTTATAGAAAATAGTATTCAACATATAAACAAAAAGAAATCTAACCTTCCATTTAAACATTTGTTGGAGCTCATCTGGTTCAAAAACAGCTTTAACATCATCTATGTTGCCACCTTCTTCATGTTTTTTCAAAGCTGACTTGACAGGATGGGAACAAATTTAAATCTAGTTATAAAATATTTGAAGGTATAATACATTTAATCATAAAATATTGATACTTACCACCTATATGGATAGTCTTTCTATGTTCAAAGTATAAATAGACATCCCTCAACTGATCCCTCAACCTTTCCTTTAGTAATACTTTTATCGATAGTCCTCATGCTGTAATTCTTATGTGTCAAAGGAACTTGGTTCTTTGCACACACATCATCTAAACTAATGCCATTTGTTTCTCTCTCAATTATAGCCAAGACCCCATATCACAAAATGAAATCTTTATAAGCACCACTATCAAGAGTTAATTTAATAAAGGCACTTTGCACAACAAAACAATTCACACAAATAATAGCTAGAAATAAAGACTAAATAAATGCTCAAAGAAATCACTAAAATCCACTAAGTCAATAACAGTAAGGCCAATCATCATTCAAATTGATTCATTCCACTTCAGTTCCTTGAGACGTAGGATATTAAAAGAAATAACTAAGAATAACTAATTAGTTAAGTATGAACTCCACAAGGCAAGAATTAATAAATCCTTCCTTTTCTAGGAGAGTTAAGGTACTATTTGTATGAATAAATGAATTCATTGCAGTTCAGATGTGGATTAAAAATATTGAAAGTTTCCTTCAAATTTTTCTCTCGTTATGCCATAAGTATTGTTCTCCTCCTCACTAAGGAAAAAAAGGGTTGAAATTTTGCATGACGCACTGATCCACCTCGGTAGGAGAGACTTCCCAACCACTTAGATTATGATCCTGCTAAATACTAGTAAGAATTAGTGTTATATATTACACATTCTAATAGTGTGATTCATTATCCAAAATACGTAACATTACAGAAAGGCCCTATTATTAGAGAGTAAGCTAATATTTTTGTATGATTACAGCTCTAATGAAATTAATTAAATGGTTATAATACTATTCTTATTAGGATAACGAAACACATCATGCAATTAATTGTGACATAATCTTGTAAGCTTATGATATTATAATACTATAACATAAGGAATGATAATAACCTAGAACTTAATGAAACTGAGACATAGGATTCAATTCTTGTATAACTAGGATTTATGTGCTTACTTGATATTGTGTTCATACTATGTTTATAAACAAGGTATCATTGGTTTTCAGTTTACATACATTATGCTTAGAACAACTTGGAGTTACATGTTACCCCTAGTGATCACATGGAACTCAATAATAGTAAGGCCAGTCATCATTCAAATTCATTCATTCCACTTGAGTTCATTGAGAGGAAGGATCTTAAAGAAAATAACTAAGAATAACTAATTAGTTAATTATGAACTCCATAAGCCAAGAAGCAATAAATCCCCCTCTTTCTAGGAGAGTTAAGGTACTATTTCTATGAATAAATGAATTTGTTTCAGTTCAGATGTGGATTCAAAATACGAAAAGTTTCCTCTGACTTTTTGTCTCATTGTGCCATAAGTATTGCTCTCCTCCTCACTAAGGAAAAAAGGGTTGAAATTCTACATGACACGCTGATCCACCTTTGTAGGTAAGACTTCCCAACCATTTAGATTATGAGTCTACTGAAGACTAGTAAGCATTAGTGTTATATATTACACATTCCATTAGTGTGATTCATTATACCAAATACGTAACATTACAGAAAAGCCGTATTACTGGAGAGTAAGCTAAGCTTTTTGTATGATTACAGCTCTAATGAAAGTAAGTAAATGGTTATAATACTATGCTTATAGGCTAATAAAACACACGATGCATTTCCATCTCTTACTTGTGACATAATCTTGTAATCTTATGATATTATAATACTATAACATAGGGAATCATACTAACCTAGAACTTAATGATACTGAGACATACAGATTCAATGCTTGTATAACTAGTCTTTATGTTCTTACTTGATATGGTGTTCATACTATGTTTATAAACAAGGTATCACTGGGCTTGAGCTTACATACCTTATGCTTATAACAACTTGGAGTTAGATGTTACCTTTAGCGATCACATGGAACACAATAATAGTAAGGCGAGTCATAATTCAAATTCATTCATTCCACTTCAGTTCATTGAGAGGTAGGATCTTAAAGAAAAAACTAAGAATAACTAATTATTTAAGCATGAACTCCATAAGACAAGAAGCAATAAATACCCCCCTTTCAAGGAGATTTAGGGTGACTATTTGTATGAATAAATGAATTGGTTGTAGTTTAGTTGTGGATTCAAAATATCAAAAGTTGCCTCCGACTTTTTTTCTCGTTGTGCCATAAGTATTGTTCTCCTCCTCACTAAGGAAAAAAAGGGTTGAAATTCTGCATGACGCACTGATCCACCTTGGTAGGAGAGACTTCCCAGCCACTTAGATTATGATCCTGTTGAATACTAGTAAGCATTATTTATATATATTACACATTTCATTAGAGTGATTCATTATACCAAATACGTAACATTATAAAAATCCCCTATTAATGGAGAGTAAGATAAGTTTTTGTATGATTACAACCCTAATGAAAGTAATTAAATGGTTATAATACTATGCTTATTAGGCTAATAAAACACATCATGCATATTCAGCTCTTACTTGTGATATAATCTTGTAAAGTTATGATATTATAATACTATAAAATAGGGAGTCATACTAACTTGGAACTTAATGATACTGAAACATACAGATTCAATGCTTGTAAAATTGGGCTTTATGTGCTTACTTGATATGGTGTTCATACTATGTTTATAAACAAGGTATCACTAAGTTTCTGTTTACATTCCTTATGCTTAGAACATCTTGGATTTAGATGTTACCTCTAGTGATCACATGGAACTCATACTAGTAAGATGAAATAACTCTTACTTCGATAGCATAAGTATAACTAACCTGTTGAAATGAGAACTATGTTTTTTCATTACAGGTATATGTATAATCAACACTATCAACCTTAACAAAACCAACACTTATAAGAGATTAGACATCAAGTAACAGTCCTTTTACACACTAGTTACCAAAGCTTTCTACATAAGTACAATGTTTACAACTCGAGATCAATATGATAACACTTGTTTCCTATACTTATGACTGTGATTACTAGTATTTTTATTAGTAAGAGTCTTAAGCTATAGTGATAACCTAATAAAGACCATTACATTACATGAAACATAGTGGTTTTGTTATCCTTAGACGTTATGTTTATAATAGGTATTAGATTACTACTAGTTACGATTGTTCTACGTAACTAGTAGTAATATAATACCTACCCCTGAAACAAACTTGAGCCTCCACCTTACTAGTACAACTACCTGCAATTGCTTCTTGAAAATTGTCGATGTTATCTCTATGCCAAAACTAAAATTGCAAAGTACAAAGTCCTTCTCTCCAACTGAATGATTTATTTTCTCTTGTGTCTCTCTTGCATCTTCTTTGTCTCACCTTGGATGCCTTTTATCCTATTGAGATGAACCAAAACCATAACTCCAATGGTTGAGATTAGATCCCACCCACTTGAGATAAATGGCTAAGATTCAATTAATTAACTTAAATCACTAATACCAAAAACATAGGAATTTATCCAAATTAATCTCAATTAATCTAAAAAAGCATTAATAATTGACTTTAATAAAATGAATTTATAATGATCCTGAGAGGTATTGATGACAATTTCCATCATATGTTTCATCTTTCCTGGGTGTTTTATCATTTCCTGGGTGAATTTCCTTCTTGTATAGGCGTTTTTATCATTAACTGGGAAATTTTCTTCTTTTAGCTTATTTTCTTACACCCCTAGGTATTTTTACTATTGCCCAGTGTTTTAACTATTGACTGGAATCTAGTTCTTGGTTGAGGCCAATGGCATTTGGTGTTTTGCTGCTAGTTGACATGATGATCATTTTCCAAATCAAATCTATATCCATTCCATTCCTTGTTTGATTGTATTCAGCATGGACATGTCTGGACTTAAGTTCCTTATAGCTTAGAGTGGATACATTATTCCACCTTTTATTGAAATCCATTTCATTGATGAAGAGATTAAATGTATTATTTCATATGTTTTAAGGAGTAACACTCCTCTTTCATGAATTGTTTGATCATCGTCTTCCACTGGTTTTAATGAGTGAGCATGTGGGGCTGCACTTTGCCCATAATGAGTTAGCATGGGATTGTTATTTGAATTAAAAGGTGAATGGCCTACACAATGCTCATAGACATTCCTTACATTTGATTGTTGTGAATTATAAGAGGGTTTCTTGGTTATCCAACTTCATACTACAACACAATTGTTGATGATAGATCACTGGGCACAAAATCTCTCTTATAAACAATTTTTTTTCCTTTTATTGGCTTTGGGACATTAAGCATCTATCGAACCCTTGCATCTTGCGAACAATGATCTAATTGGTTATCTTAAGCTCTATATATTTTTCTTCCATGTATATATTCATGAAGGGCCACTATGTGTGTCTAATTGAAGGGTTGGTGGAAGATTAGCTGGGAGGTGAGATTGGGTTTGTTGAGCTATTTACCCTTGGGGAAAATTGGTTTAAGAAAAATCTATTAAACAAAGTCTATCCAAGCATGACATCTAAAAAAAGTCATAGTTTCAAAAGTTTCCAAAACATTCATGATTATGGTATCACCGTGATGAAACAATGAACATTGCCATTAAAATTAGTTGTTGTCTGTAAGAGCAGTATGAATTTGGATAAACCAAGTATTTAGTGATAGATAACTTGCAAAGTTTTTTTTCTAATGCCATGACCACTGGTTGCCTCAGCTTATGTGCCACCTGGTTAAAACCATAGAGAAACTAACTCAGAATATTGATTATTATTCACATTGTAGCTGGTTGTTGTCTGTAAGGTACACAAAGAACACAAGCCTTGCAGCCATCAGAAGAAGAGTGACCTCTATACAAGAATGAGAACAGTGACTATAAGTAATTTTCTGCATAGTATCCATGTTGGTGAAGCAAGTGGGATATAAGTCCCTCATTGACAGTGTTAGCACCGGAATTGAGCAAAAGGTTGTGGAAGGCTCACTGCCGAGTAATAGAAGAACCACTTTCAAAGAGAGAACTGGCCTTCTACTCTTCCGAGAGGGATCTCTCACCAAATATTAACAATGCTAGATATGTATAAGTGAGACTATAACTTGTTTGTAAAATTGGTTGAAACAAGACACATAACCATTGGGCAATGGAGTCAATAAATGTAACAAAAATGAACAGAACTTATGCAGGTGATTTCAAAACAGAGGCAAGATAGCCATTCAATCACAGTCAAATTATAATTGTCTGGTGGAAAAGAAGAACATGAACAGACCATCAACACAGAGCATTGGAAAATGAACTCTATATTAACTTTAGAAGAAAACTTTGGTGAATATCTAAAACAACAGATGGTGCATAGCATGTATGAATTCCAAACTATTATACACTTATTTCAGACATGAAAGAAAACATAATCAAAGAGATAAACTGGAAAAACATTCACATGAGAAAGGATGCAACAAACTGTAATATAAAAAAAGATTGATTCCCTATGTAAAATGCTAACCTCGACTCTGCAATTTTGTTAAAATACACTTGAAAGCATACACAACAAAATTACATTGGTTTCAACCCTTTCTCCTTCTTCAGGAGGTATATTTATAGCAATTTGGACTTCCTAAACTAACATTCGGGAATCAAAATTTGTTACAACTAAAGGACATCTTCTAACAAACTCTTAGGTGGCACATCCGATGCAATTTGCATGAAACAACTAAACAATGAAATGTGGAATGCAGGAAGAAATATGCATGAGAGTTTCCTATACTTCCATCTAGTGGGTGATGACTACACAAAGTTTTGAGAGAGGCGACTGCTAGAATAGGTGTGCAATGCAAAGAAAACTTCCCACGTATTATCATTTCCACTCCTACAGACGCATTTTGAATTTGGTCGACCCATATTACTGAATGACTCTCCATAAATCAGGACCAGGAAATCTCATGACTACCATGTCGTATGCTTTTGTTTTGAGCTGCATCATTTCCGGGTATGAAGTCTCAGGGAGCTCGACGCATGTTGCTTTATAATCAAACAACAATTCAAGATCGCTGGTCAATTTATCAAAAATTATCTTCCCTGACAACGATTGTTGTATATCTCCATATTTGTTGTTGTCTAATCGACAGTTTACAAAGCACTCCTAATACTTCTTCTGGGACAATAAACGACCCTTTTCTTCCTAGAAAAAAGGAATTCCTTTGCATACCAGTGGTTTGAGAATCTTGATAACCTCCAAGACTTTGTGATCAATAACTTCTATTTTGTCCCGTACATTCTCCAATATCCTGTGCTTAGCAACTACCTTTCTAGATCCAGAGACAACAACAACCCTATTTTGGATACCATATCGATTGGAGGAATCGTCCGACAAAGACCTTAGGAAAGTAATGGAATTTTCTGCTATCTCCAAGGGCCTTTTTTGTATTTCTCCCAATACTATCAGGACCTTTTTCTTGGATTCTACCATAGTGCTTTCCTGGTCTTTATTGAAATCTAGGTAAGGCTAGAACTTATCAGCTTCTATAATGATCCGATCCCAGATCAAATGTCTAGTGCCTTGCAAGGAAAGTTGACCGACCACTTGTTGGATTAACTTGGCATTTCTCTTCTATCTTTTCTTATCCTTGTTTCTCTTTGACCCTTTCTTTTTCTAGTTCCTTGATCTGTTGCTTTAGATTAATGAGATCTATATCTTTGAGGCCTATTTGGGACATTTCTCTAGAGAGATAACCGATATCTATCTCTCCAGCCGCACGTGTGGATTGGATTGTTCTCTCCGCACTTCTTCTTTGAAGCTCCTTTTCCTTCATTGCTAATCTGGCTTTTAATTCTGCCTCACTTTTCTTCAAAAGATAGATGTCTTCTTCCCACTACCTCTCATTTTCTTCGAGATTTAGTAACTTGTCTTTGCAGTTGGTAAGCTCAACATTCAAGGTCTATTCTTCTCTTTCAAATTCATCCAATTCTTCCGCTTGGGTGCGCTGGGTGGCATGGATTTTTAGCTTCTTTTTCAGGGCCTAGATCTCCTTCTCCTTATCATCAAGCAATTTCTGAGCCAAAATCCCTCTATGTGCCAGTCCCTCTATCTACATTGCTTCAATCTATAAATTGTTGATTTGGGATTTGAGTGCTTTGTTCTCCACTCTCACCTTCCTTAAAAGGTTTCAATTTTTTTCTTTACTTTCCTCCAACTTGGACATCTGTATGGTAGCTTTAAGCAATATGGCATTCAATATATCTCCAGTCTCTTTGTTGAGGTGTATTATGTTAGTAGTGGGAACCTTTGAGAGGTTCACACTGACCTCTGACACCTTGTTCCCCATTGCCAAGGCGAAGATAAGGGTGTTAGTGGCATCATCTCTTACAATTTTCAGCACCACATTAGGGAAAGGTAACCACGATGCCTCTCTATATAGTTATTTCAAACCACGATGCCTCACTATATAGTTATGTCGTCTCCTTGAAAGTTTTATCAACCCTCTCTCAGTAAGATCCTAGCCAGTCCTCTTTGGATGCATGCTTTCTTTGAGTCTATCCATCAAATACATACTCTTGTATTTGCAATTCGGCTGTCTTGGACTCTTCCTATTGCTATTCTTTTGCTAAATTTTTCTTCTTCACCTATCCCTTTGCTTGGCCTCTTTTAACCTGCACCAACTGTTGTCCCTATTCAATTTTCTTCCTTTTTGTGCATGCTGGTTGTTTCCACTTCTTCAATGTCCATGGGCTCCGGACCCCCTCTATTTATTGAACTTGATGAATAGCTGACCAGTGATGAGAATCCTCCAACTATTGCAGCTAATTTAGCCAATTCTCTTTAGGGAGAAGCTATCCCCGGTAGCTATGAGCCAGTGCTTTTCTCTATGCTGGTATCCATCGGGGTAGTATTAGGGAAATTGTCCCAGTTTGTTGCTTCTCAGAGTCCAGGTATTTCAGTTTGTTCAAAGGCCTGCATTTGTGAGCTTTCCTTCTTTTGGAAATTATCTGGTGAGGGTCAAAATTTATTGCTTGTCTGAGGGAAAAGTCCATGCCTCTGAGCAATTTGGTAACAAGGGGAAAACTAGCTCTATTCCTAACTATGTATGGTTTCACCTTTCATGGGAAAATCAAATTTTATCTTTTCTTAAAGTTCAAGAAGTGCTCTTCTTCAACAATGAGTCTTTGCTGGATCAATTCCAGGAAGAAAATCCTAGCAGTTAGAAAAGCTGGCAGAATGGAGGGTGGATGTACGAATCCGTACAACCTTAGGGTCGGTCCGAATTATGTGAGGAACCAGTCCCCTATCTTCTTGCTATTTGACAGCTACAGCATTTTCCACATATCAAGAAACACCCTAGGTAACCATTCTTGAAAGAAAAGGTCATATATTTTGGCCATCAATTGGTTCATGAATTTACAGTAATCTGTGGCCATATTAGCAGTGATTTCCAGTTCTGGTACTTGTAGGTCTTCCTAATTATAAGCTATAAGAATCCTTAGCAAAAAGGACTATAATTTGAACATTCTAGTGATGTGGAAATTCGCTAATTGAGAAGGAATGTTCTCAGCTAGGAACTCATCAAACATAAGGCAGTAAGATTGATAGGATTGTCCAGGCAATTTAGGTTCGGCCGGAGAAGTTCTCAAGACAAACAAAAGACTCAACAATGAATCTGGGACATAAGTGTTGGTATCTAGACCTAGAAACTAACTGGCTAGGGATATACACCATTGAGTTTCTTCATTGAATTGGTTGAGGTCAATAGGGTAATATAGGTCGATGGGTTCGCTATTGGGTTTAGAACAAGTTTTCAAGAAGGTTTCTTTACTTTCGTATTTAGACTCTCTAAAACAACGTATAATATTTTCTTCCTGGTAGTCTTGGGATATATGGATGAATTCATCTAGGATATCCAAAGTTTTGTGGATGATGGAAGCTTGGACTGAGCAAAGTATTTTAGAATTTGGTTTATTCATAATAACAGCTTCGGCAACAGAGAAATTTTCTGCACACCATTCAAAAAACTCATGGAAATGGGGGTTTGGCCAATAGAGAAGAAATGGAAGAAAGATTTAAAAACACCACAGGTATTTCCACCTCGATCTTTAAGAATTTCCAATTTACCTCTGGTGGTTTCAATGGATTCTCCCATCAGGATGGTATCAAAAATCTCACCATTCTCATCTACCAGAATTTCTTCTACACTTCGACCTATGGCCTCAGGTTCTACATCATCTCTCACCCCTACCACTACTTCCGCTCTTATTACATCCATTTTTAAATAAAAATGAAAGGGTATTAGGGGCCTACCTTGTTCTGTAGCATAGTCTCTTGGTTGGTCCGTGCTGGTGCTCTATATGTGGTTGGATATTTGACGGCTTTGAGTTTTTTGAAAACACAAACCTTTGCAACTTCACGTGGACCCTTTTATATCCTTTCACACAACATAACCTTCATGCCCTTCCCAAGTGGCTTGCACCATAGATATTACTCTTTGCAATCTGAACTTTAGGTGTGTGAGGTTCTTTATGCTACATCTTTCCCTACTTCACGTGTGTGCAGCTCAACTGTCGACCAAGAGCAACTTTCTTCACAACTGTTGATCTGGGCAGACCCTATCATTCTTCGCGAATTGAGGTTCTAGTTCCCTCCGTGCTAATCAAGATTGCGAAATGAACTATGGCGCTGATCTCTCTCCATTGTAATACCCCTGGTTTTGACCTCGAATGCATTAAAAGGTACATGATGTATATATTGTAGTTAATCGTGGTGTGGAGCTAAAGGAAAAATCCTCACCATCGATTTGGTTGTGTTATGTTTCGGCAATAGGGATCGTTGCCAATGGTATATCGTGCTATCCAGCACATTATAGTTTTGGGCATGATGTAAATATGCACATTAATTAAAATAAACCTACAGCCAGCTACGATGGTGCAACATTAATGAAAAGGGCATGATTTCCTAAGGTTAAGGGTGGGATTGTTAAACCTTGAGCCTATCAGCAAAAGCCATGTGTTAACCACCCATTAAATACTTCTGCCGTTAGTTGGGTAGTTAATGCTAGGTATTGGTGGGTGGAAAACTACCCCCACACACTCTCCACCAGTTGGTTCAGTCACGCACATGGGATGGGAGTGGTTTGCTCATGCGTTGCTTGGTATACCAACCGCTTTTGTTCTGTCCACTCTCCCCATCATCGGCCATTCATTTTCCTCAAGCTGAGTTGAGTTAAAAGGATCCATGATCCATTTATTGGGGGTTAGTTCTCCCTTCTCTCATAGATTGCTGGTCTGTGGGTCGGTTCTTCCTCTGATATTGGTAGAGTATCATTTTCCTTTTCTCCATTGTCAGACTGTGAGATGTTTTCTGTGGTTTCCTTTGTGACATGTTTCCATCCTGCTCATGCAGATATTCTGTGTTACTCCACCATTTCCGACTATGAAAATGTGTTGTGGCTTCATTGTTGAGGAAGGAGCATTGTTTACCAATGTTGTTGGCTATTTTTGGATTGTGTCATGTCCTGTTAGTTCATCAGGAATAGGGGTTGTTGTTCTTCCCCTGATCGGGGGTTGTTGTGAGTACCTACATTGCGTTGGCTATGGTCTCATTCACATTTTGTTGGATGTGTCTTCCTTTGTGTTTTAGGCTACTGTAAGCTGTTATGGATTCGTTTTGGCCATAATAGGGCTAATAACGACCCAGGGATTGTATTCCCCTGTCCAAGCTGTGAAGTGTTGATTGTTTTGCATGCATGCAGTGGTTGGTATTCGGAATTTTCTGTAGTGGGATGATGGCTTGGCTTTCTTGATAAACTTGGGGGTGTTTGGGAGCCACACATACATAGTTAGATGGCTGGATTTCTTCTCCACAACACTTGAAGAGAACTTGAAAGGGGGGTCAGGGCCCAAGGGACTGTGTAGCAGGGAAGGGACTGATTTCCTAGTGTTGGGTGTATGTGGATGTCTTAGTGGTTAGGCTAGCTCTGGTATAGAAATCCTTAGCTCTTCCATGAGTTCACTAGCTTAGCATTTAGCTTGTCCCAGCTCCTTGATAGCCTAATAAAACCTATTGTGTGGGCTTGGCTGATTTGTGTACCTTGGCTATCATGCCCAGCTCGAGGGTGGCAGTGTTGCTGAGAGACTAATGAGCACGCTAGCTTGTGGTTGGGTGGAACGTTGCAGTGACGTAGTTTGTCGCAGGACAAGTTATTTATGAGATAAGTATCCTTTTCTATTTCATCTCTGCAATTATATTTGATGGCTAATGAACTATGATGAACATGTTGAATGCCTGAATGTATGTTTGCTTCTGCTATGCATGTGAATGACTATACATCTTAGCATGTTTTATGTTTCAAGAATTTTATTTCATCATTTTATGTATGTTCATGTTCATGGGGATAATTGCCTGGATGTTTGATGGTTTGGTAGGGTCCTCTTTGACGATCGAAGGATCGAGGATGTTACAGTGTGGTATCAGAGCCAAGGTTGCAGCATGGGCCTGAATCGGCCGTGAATATTTAGTGACAGAGTCTATGTTGCGGCATTTGGGCCTCAGAGGGCAATGAGAAACATCTAGAAAAGGCAAGTTTCCTACTTCCCAAAAGAAACTAAGAGAAAATGGGTGAATGACATGAAAATTCATTGAAAAACTTAGTGACAAGTTCTTCCGATGCAGTGGAAGAGATAGTCTGAAGGTCACCCGATAGACGACAATCGAAAGAAATTGAGAAATTCCTTTAAGTGTTCATCACCCGTCGGTGAAACTTAGAGGATGTGAGTGCCGAAACGTCGGCAGAAGAAACACGATGATAGTGGTTTGAACTGCTGATAGCGACGTCGAAGAGGAAATTTTGGAAAAAAAAATTGAGGTAGTGAAATCATTGACGATCGACGATGATTAGTTGATCACATCGCCAATGCTTAGATGATTAAGTTGCTGATGGGGTGGAGGGAAGAGAAAATATCGGCAACTACATCGGAGGAAATTAGCTGATTATGCAACCACCGTTGTAGCTGGCTAGTGGACTATCCTTCTGACGGATAGAGTCCCCGACCACTGATGATGCAACGGTTAGTTGCTTCGACAGTCAATGCAGCGAAAGATAGAGGAGAAAATTTTCCAAAATTTTTCTAAGGGACAAGAATATCAGCAATTGAAAAATATTAGTTGTTGGGATCAACGATGAATAGAAGATGAAGCTGCCGAGGCTAGTGAAGAAGATCGGTGATCATTAGTGGAAGGAAGAGCAGATGCAAAAAAGAAAATCCAAAAAAAATTCTAAGTGTTGAATCCATCGGAGATCAGTAGAAGTTAGTTTTATTGGTCGCCGATGAACATTGAAAGGAATTAGTGGTTCGTGCGTTGCCATTGCGTAATTTTAGAGGACTAATCTTCTGACAGATAGAGGCCTTGACTGCCGATGTCGTAGTAGTTTGTGCTTCCGACCGTTGATCAAAAAATATTAGTTGTGTTAGAATAATCAAACCCATAGTATTACCCACTTAGACATTAATTCATTTATTTTTGTCTTATTTGCCTAGTCCATGAGTCCCACCATGTGCAAGTTGCTAATTGCCTATCCATAGAGGTCAAAATTGTCATCTTTGACTCATGTAGCGCTTGGGAAATCCTTAGGAATCAAATATGCTTTATTCCTGGCCTCCTAGGTGCCCTTCTGCTTTTTCTGCTTTATTGACTGCTTTTTCAGTGTTTTAAGGCACATAGGAAAGCAAGACTAGGTGAGGTGAACTTGTTTTCTTGCCCTTTCATCCTCCACTCTTTCCTCCATGAAAAAGCATGTATGATTTACCATTCCACCACTCATTAGCTTGCCCATGTGCCCTTTCCAATTCGTGAGCCTCATGACAGATTTGGGATCATCTTTTTACACCTATGGGGGATTTGCCTATTTTGGATAATCCTGATTTATGCTAGTTTTGGATGCCTCCTTATGCATTGGACCTATTGATGTATTCTATATATACAGAAACCTATGTTATTACAGGGTTGTCTATTGTACACTGAGTTAATATAATTTTGTGTTACAGCTCCATTTTCAGTCTCCATTGTTGACAATTTTGCATGATCAATTGTAATTTGTTGTGAGTGAAATTAATATATTGCTGGTAAGAATTTCTACATGGTATCAGAGCCATTGTAGGTTGTTACTCTCCTTCAAAAATTGTTTTGAAGTTTCGACATCAAGACTAGGAGCCTTCTACTAACAGTCGAGACAGATTTTCTAAAGCTATGGATTCACAGAAAACTATCTTGACTCCCTTCAACTTTTTTGAATGGAAAGCAGAGATGGAGATATTGTTGAGAGTGAAAGGCCTCTACAGGGTGACTATGGCAACAAAAGTAGAGCCCAATGCAGCTACAGAGAAGATCAAATGGCACAATTAGAGAGATGAGGCCTATGGCCTCCTATGTCTCAGTATTTCCCGAGACCTCATTTTCCATGTCGATGGATTAATTTCACTGGATCAAGTATGGGAGAAGATTTCTGATCTTTTTCGAAAGACAGATGAGATGAGGGGACATCGGATCGAAAATGAGCTGATTTCTCTGAGTCCCAGTAACTTTGAATCCTTGCAGCTATATTTATCCAAGTTCAAAGCACTAGTTTTGCAGCTGAAACAGTGTGGTATCGAAAAGAAAGATGATCAGCTCATATTGGCCATCCCCTCGAATCTAGGACCTGACTACTCAGTCTTTGTTTCAACCTTCTATGCCACAAAACTCACAGCTCAAACCTGGAAGATGCCTAGCCTTGCAGATTTCATGGAATCTCTCACACAAGAACAAGACAAGCTGGTGATGATGGGCACCATCAAACCTTCCAAAGACCAAGCTCTGGTTGCTGGAGATTCGAGGGTGGATTCTAAAAGCAAAAAGAAATCTAAAAAGTCACTTGAGCAAAGAAGCGACAAGAAGCAGTCTCCAGAGGATCAACAAGGTCCCAAGAAAAATACACAGAAGAAGAAAAACAAAGGTAAAATGAACAAGTGCTCATACTGTTCGAAGGGAAGTCACACTGAAATATCTTGTATGAAAAAGTAGATTGATATGCTGACCAATCTCCTAGAGAAGAATGGCATCTCCCTTCTAGAAAGCTCAAAGAAGAGATAAGGAGGATCAAGTTCCGATGACAGAGAGAGATTTCATGCTCTAGTTGCTGGCACATCAAGCTCACCCAGTTTTATCATAGATTCTGGAGCTTCAAGACACATGGTTTTGACTAAGGAGGCCTTCTCTTCACTAGATATGTCGAAAGGACCATCTATTGTACTGGGAGATGACTCTCTCACTGAAAGTAAAGGAAAAGGAAGGATAGAACTTGATCATGGTAACTTCAACAATGTGCTGTATGTCCCTGGTCTCGCCTCCAACCTTCTATCAGTGTACCATATGACCCACACTGGGTCTCCTAAGAAAGTCATATTCTCACGAGATGAAGTTGAGATCACAGAAATCTCAAGTGGAAGAATCATTGCAAAAGGAGTAGAAAATCATGCTCAAAAGGTATACATGTTTTCACACTTCCTGCCTTACTCAAACCCCTCTGCTCTTCTTATCCATGCTAATGAAGCTAGTAAGCTATGGCATGAAAGATTTGGCCATTTAAATTACAAATATTTGTCTGATCTTAGTGATAAAGATATGGTCATAGGGCTGCCCAAGATAAAAATTTTCAAAGGAGTCTGCCAAGGCTGTATCCTAGGAAAACACCCAGAGCACAAATTTGAGAAATCCAGCCATGAGAGAACCTCTGCACCCCTCGATCTGATTCACAGTGATGTTTCTAGCCCATTCCCTCATATGTCCATGAGTCAGGCCAAATATTCATTGACCTTTATTGATGATTTTTCCAGGTATTGTTGGGTTCACTTCATGAAACACAAGTCAGAATTTTTTGGCCTATTCAAAGTCTTCAAGGCTTTGGTTGAAAACCAATGTGGAAGAAAACTCAAGGTACTCAGGTCTGACAATGGTGGTGAGTATGTCAAGACTGAGTTTATTAACTATTGTGCATATGCAGGTATTCAGATGCAGCATTCTATCCCCTACACACCACAACATAATGGTGTTGCAGAGAGGAAGAACAGATCACTGAAGGAGATGGCAACATGCATGATGGAGGCCAAAACTTTGCCACCAAAGTACTGGGCCAAAGCTATCAACTATGCAGCCTATATTCAGAATAGGGTACCTCACAAACATCTTGATGGAATGACTCCCTTCAAAGCATTGAGTGGGCACAAGCCAGATGTGACCCATTTCAGGATTTTTGGCTCAAAGGCATGGGCTAGAATCCCGACAGAGAAGAGGAAGGATTTGCAGCCCCAAAGCAAAGAGTGTATTTTTTTTGGATACTCTGAAGATTCAAAAGGGTACAAGTTGATAAATTTGAGCACAAACAAAGCCTTCATTGAAAGGTGTGTTCAGTTTGAAGAAGAACCCCTTGCAGATGTGGAAATTGGTGAAGCCTCTTCACCACCTGAACCTCAAGAAGTAAGTAAAGAGTTTGTTGAACATGCTGATTCTGATTTGTCTGATGGAGATGAGTTTATTTCAGACCCAAACAGCCCCACAAGTCCTAAATGGTCAGCCAATACACTACATGCAACAGGACAGTTAGCTGGGGATCCCAATGACCCAAGGAGGACTAGATCTCAATTTGAGAGTGGTCTGTGCATGAAGGATCCTGAGTTTGCTGAAAGATGCTATTTGATGGTGGAGTATGATCCTCACACATATGAAGAAGCAGTAGGAGATCCAATATGGAAATCTTCCATGAATGAGGAGTTCAACTTGCTACAGAAAAGCAACACATGGGAGCTAGTGGATCTTCCTCCAGGGAGAAAACTAGTACAATGTAAGTGGGTCTATAAGACCCAATTTGTTGCTGATGGTTCACCACTGAAGTACAAGGATATATTGGTAGCTAAAGGCTACTCATAGGTTCATGGAATCGATTACAATGATACTTTTGTCCCAATGGAAAAGATGGATTCAATCAGGCTAGCTCTAGCCATTGCAGCATCAACGCAATGGGAGGTACATCATATGGATGTAAAATGTGCCTTTCTGAATGGTGATCTCACTGAGGAAATATATATGCAGCAGCCCCAAGGTTTTTCTACTAACCATTCTCTTGTGTGCAGGTTGAGAAAGTCATTGTATGGGCTAAAGCAAGCCCCCAGGGCTTGGTATTCCAAGATAGATAGCTTCTTGCTATCTCTGAATTTTGTTCGGTGCAAATCAGATATGAATGTCTATCTGAAGGTAATTAATGGTTCATTAATGATCATTGTGTTATATGTTGATGACCTCCTCATTACAGGAAGCTCACGGGCTGAGATTGCTTCCCTAAAAGGAGCTATGAACCAAGCCTTCTCCATGATAGATTTGGGGCTCTTAAGTCAATTTCTGGGGCTTGAGATTGCTCAAACCAAAGTTGGAATCAAGGTGCACCAGTACAAATATTCCTTGGATTTTCTGATCAAATTCAGAATGCAAGATTGCAAAGCAAGCAAAACTCCTTTCCTTTCAGGAGTGAAGATGGAGGAAGATGATTCTCCACCGATGGTAAACAACACTTTGTATAGACAGTTGATTGGATGTTTATTGTATTTGACACATACTCGACCTGATATTTGTTATGTAGTCAGTGTTTCTTCTAGTTTTATGGATTAGCCCCATGAGATCCATTGGAAAGCATCCAAGACGATCCTTAGCTTTGTTCAGGGAACAAGGACACATGGGATTTTCTATAAAGCCAATTCTGACCTTGAGTTAATTGGTTTTACTGACAGTGATTGGGCAGTTGATAGCACAGACAGGAAGTCCACTTCAGGTTATGTGTTCATGCTTTTAGAAGGGCCAATCAGCTGGTCAAGCAAGAAACAGAGTGCCATTGCACTCTCATCTACAGAAGCTGAGTACAGAGGAGTTGTCAATGTAGCAACTCAATGTTTATGGTTGCAGGGTTTACTTGGAGAGTGTGGGTTCGAACCTGAGTACTCAACTACCATCTACTGTGATAACCAGAGTACCATTCGAATCTACAAATATCCATTTCAGAAGCAAAGAACCAGACACATTGAGATTTACATGCACTACATCAGAGAGCTTGTGCATGATGGCACCATTCATCTACTCTTATGTTCATCTTCAGAACAAGTAGCTGATATCTTCACCAAAGCATTTTGTGAGAAGACCTTAAGCAATCTCAAATCACTACTAGGGATTGCTGATCATGCTGTCAAAGCATGAGTGAAGACAAT
>LPNX010117578.1:191336-298759 GCA_001517045.1 Pseudotsuga menziesii | reverse complement strand
TACAACTCCATTTTCAGTCTCCATTGTTGACAATTTTGCATGATCAATTGTAATTTGTTGTGAGTGAAATTAATCTATTGCTGGTCAGAATTTCTACAAGTTGATCAGATGGTCGATCGAGAAAATTTAATG
Source organism: Pseudotsuga menziesii (assembly GCA_001517045.1). Taxonomy (NCBI): domain Eukaryota; kingdom Viridiplantae; phylum Streptophyta; class Pinopsida; order Pinales; family Pinaceae; genus Pseudotsuga; species Pseudotsuga menziesii. The sequence continues at coordinate 298,627 of LPNX010117578.1, read as the reverse complement.
GATGGTGAACCGCCAGTGTGGCCATGTAAGAGACTAACCGTTCAATGAAATAATGTAGCTGATCGTGGACACATCGGAGGTAAGTTGCTGTCTGAATCATCGCAACGACGGAGAATGTAGTGATTTGGGTAGTCGACACAGCGGAACCGTTTGGCTTTGGATCGTCGACGCTGTAGCTTCTAGTCGCTCCGACCACCAACAAAGTTGTGACACGCGGAATCCCTAGAAGGTTCATTGGCTGCCGATGCGGTAAGATTTAATTGTCCCAATCGTCAATAAAGTTCAGAGTGTTAGACCACTACAGGCCCGACACATTGGAGGAAAATAGACAAACCGATTGCTGACGAGCCGCGGAGAAAATTAGTGGTTCTGGCTGCCAAAACATCGAAACAAAATAGATGAACAACCCACTAATGCACATTGGAAGCTTAGATGTTTTGGTAGCCGAAACGCTGAAAAGTTAGCAAGGAAGAGACTCGATAGGGAGAAAGAAATTTGGGGTTTTTCTAGTGGATTTCTCAGCAATTTTTTAACTGTTTTTCAGTGGATTTTTTTTCAGCATTTTCAGGGATGAAAAGGAAGAAGAATCCTAGATGACTGAAGTTGGCATTTTAGACCAAAATATAGTTGTGTGTTTTGCCTAAATTTGATGAAAATCATCATGTTAGAAGTGGTGTGGTTTTCACACCAGAGGTAAGAATGAGGCATGTGTATAGGCATTGGAAAGCTTATCTACCAGGGAACATGGGGGAGTCACTAGAATTTGAATGTGGAGCAGAAAAGTACTAGTGATTGCGTGAAAACAAAATGTGTTGCTGTCAATATGGAAAATCCGGGAATTGCATGCCTAGAGGTAGCAAGACCATGAAGTCAAACCAGCTGTTGTGTGGAAGAGGAGTTCGATGCAAGGATGAAGGACTTGAACAGGGAAATTTCCTTAAAATCTGTCTTGCTAATTATGATTACAAGTTTTATACATATAATGTATGAGGATATGCCTTGCATGAATAGGATATTACATGTTGGTAAGAATAGTGAGATTTATACATTTATAATGAGCCACTAATGATGATTATTGCATTGATGTTGGAATTAGTGGAAAAACAAACAACAACATGGACATGGGTGAATATGTTGCTGATGCTGATGAATGTGACTATAAACCCTATGGAGAAAGGGATAAGGCAACAAGTCTAGAATCAAAAGTTGGTGAGCAAATTCTGCAATCTCCTGCAAAGAACCAACCAAATTGGTAATGTCAAGGGTGTAAGTAGGACCCATGAAGGTAATGGTGTAATTATGACAACTGCATGGAGTGGTAAAAGCAAAAGATCTCATACCATGTGGGTATTTGAATTTTATACTGCATTCATATAGAAATGTGTCATGCTTGTATTATGTTGTGATGAGCTTAGTACCCCAAGGAAAGTAAGCCCTAATGATCTTGATTATAGTAATGCATCCAATATGAGGTAGTCACGGTTAGGCCATGCATGGTATGTTTCAATGCACAAGTAATCCTGAATCAATGCAAGGTATCATTGAGTGGATATGCATTAAAATATTTTATAAATATTGTATTTATGCATTGAATGGATGCATATGAAAAGTATGAGTAAATGTTGTAGATATGCATACATAAGTATGGTTGCAAATGTTGTGATGCATTGCATGAATGCATCGAGGTAGTGCATGTGATATTATGGATAACTAATGGCTGCAATGATGAATTGATGACAATTCTGGAACCATTTCAAGAGCTGTTATGAATGCAGAATAGTAAGTGCATGAAGAGGGTAGCCATGATCAATTGGCTGCCGGAAATGCTCTATGGAAGAGAAAGGTGGTACAAATGATACGCTCGTGAAGTAAGGAGTATCTAAACATTTCATTTAAATTGCATAAATGATGTGACTGTACCCTATAATTTAAAGTATGATAATGATTGAGTGAAGTAAATGGGTTTTGGTAATATTGATGTGATTAACAGCTGGAAGTATTTGAATTTTATAAATTCTGAAAATGCTTTAGTGATGGTTGCAGCAATGAAAAGGTTATATGCATCTAGACTTGCCAAGTCTTTGGCTGATTGAAGTTCATGTTTCAGGTAGATTGTTTGGAGCATGGCAATGAGAGTAAGACCATGACCAATGCCAGAATATACCATGTGAAAAATCCAAACCCTATGAGAAGAGTCTCATGGATGTGAAAATAGTTTGTATGCATAATGAGTTGTCAAATATGAATTGTGAATTTCGGATTTGAGAAATTGCTGACAACTACTAATCACTATTGGCTTGCATAGAATTGTGTTAAGAGGACGCATTGTAAGTGCGTGTTCATGTTATGCTAGTAAGCATAAAATTAGAATGGGCATAGTGGTGCTGCTTAGAATAGACCCACAAATGAGGATCACCTCATTTACCAAGCAAATCAATTTCTGTAGTAGACAGAGTTGGAATTCCTATTGAATTTAATTACTAATGTCATTGCTTGGTTATGGAAGAATCAAATTTGGATTGTATTATCAGATAATGATTGATGGTTTTGCTACTTAATGAATGTGCCAGGGGTACACATTGCAGGAAGATCATGTGTGATGACCTGCAGGAGCCAAACTTCATGCGGAGGTTTTCCCCTATCTTGGAAATGGGTTTCAGGTGAAACTCCATTGGACATTTTGGAAATGTCTCATCTACACTACATGTTTGGTAAGCAACATGAGTGAGATGGTATAGATTATGTAGGTAAGACATGTGTGGATATGAAATGTAAAAAGGACTTGGGATGGAAAACCGAGGGACTATCAACTCAGAGACGGGAGCCCCCATTCCTCCTTAACGAAGGAATACTACCTCGGCAAATGTATAAGTGTTTTGTGACCCTAGCTAAGAATATGTATTTCAATTGTTAAATTCGATATGCAGAGCATGTTCTGATTTTGTTTCCATTATGGCAGATTGCTTGAGTATGAATAGGGCCTACATGGCACACATCGGAAAGGGGTGCACACTTTCCTGATGTCAGATCATGAAAGGGTTTTCAATATTGATTACACGCTAGGGAGTGGATGCACTCCTGGTGTCTCAATACTTGATAGTGAATGATATGAAATATGATTACAGTTTTAGATCAATAACACTGATGAGTTGCTAATATTGTGCATGTTGTCAGCATAAACAGATGCAGTCTGGTGTTGCACACTAAATGGAAAATGGCTTGGGCTCATCCTACCTCCTACTGAAGAGCACAAAGAAGGAGACATTATTGGGGGACTAAAGAGTAGAGAAGGGGGTGGTTTCTTGTCTTGTATGGGGTAGTGGAATTAGAGCTCACTGCTGGAAATGAAACCTCAAAATGGTAATGGTAAAGTTTCCTTCCCAGTCGACATGAAGATGTACTGGAAGGATATCTTGGGCTATTATATGCTTGGGGATCCATAGTAGATCCTAAACCTGGAAATGGTCATTTATTGTTCATATAAGTGCATGTGTTATTGTCAATGGCCTGATAAACCCAATTGTGTTGGTTTGGCTGATTGGTTGTTGATATAAGTACATGCGATTTGTTAGCAGTATGATAAACCCAACTGAAGGTTGGCTTGACTGTGTAATTATTTGATGTTGTGGAAATTTTAGAAATGTTACAGTGTTGGCTTGACCACCTGCAGTTTGATAAACCAACTAATAGATGGATTGGGTAAGTAGCCTGATAAAACCAGTAGTGTATTGGCTTGATTGGCTGCAGCCTGACAAAACCAATTGCATATTGGCTTGGTTGGACGGTCTAATAAACCCAACTATAAGTTGGATTGACTGTGATAGATATATATATAAAAGGATGTTGTGAAGTAGCCTACATGCTGACCTAACATCCAAGTCCATAGGCAATCCCAAGGCTTGCAAAGCAAAGCAGGATCCTATGGAACAAAGAGGAAATGCACAATACAAATAAGTGTTGGATTATTTTGCAATTTCTTGCTTATGAATATACATGTGTATATGATTTGGTTATGATATTTTAATCTCTTGTTTAAGAGATAAAAACGAATGAGAATAAACTAAACATGTTAATCTATTCAATGTTTGAATATAGGTAATGCTAGGAGCGAGGAATATGAAGGCATCCTAAGGGTGCATGTGGACATGTGACTGTCCTGAAGAGCTTAGAATGAGCCGTAATGAAAAAGGTGCTAGTGAGACTATGAATTTCCTAGCAGCTGAGACAAACCATGTGGGGAGGCTCCATGGTTGAGAGGTCTGAAAGAGATCGGAGACACTAAGTGTCATGACTAAGAGGGATTGGTCCAGAATTCATGGTGAAGTGAAAGAGGATGAGAGCATGAAAACCACAGTGGTGGTGTGTGTTCCAGGATGGAACCAGACAAAGAGGGGAAAAACTCTTACTGCTCTCTATTTCTTTCTTTGATTATATATATATATATACTTATGCATTGTGAAAACAGAAGATTGTTGAATGTATGTACGGCCGAAAATAGAATGTGTCTATTTGCTTAAAATAATTATGAATGCTGGAATAGTTAATTCCCTGCCCAACAATGGACATGAATGAGCTCATGTTCCTATTGGGAAGGCATGAAAAATGTGAAAGTCTCCTTGATGAGACTTGTACTGTCATGCCAATTGGGCAATTAATTGACTGATTTTAACGCCTATATTATTCTTGGTCTAACATAATTTCAATGATGCATTTCCCAGGTGAGAAAAGTGAAATCCAGTAGTGCACATTGATCATGGAAGCAAACCAAAAGTTGTTGGACTTGGCTGGAAGTCTTTTTCAAACAATTGATAAGACCCAATAAAATCTTGGAGAGATGCTCAAGATACAGAAAAGTTCCTAGACTTGGGTATGAGCCGAAAGCTGAGAAACAACAAGAGAAGCTTGTGGAAGCCAAGGGGCTTGGTCCTGCAAGTTCAAGTAAATAATTGAACATGGGACAGATTTGCAAAATTTGAGATTTCGATGTGAAAATTGTATATGTATTCCTATGTATTGGAACACCGAGGATGGTGTTATTCCAAGGGGGAGGGGATTTTAATAACCCTGATTTTAACCTCGGATGCATTAAAAGGTACATGATGTATATATTGTAGTTAATCATGGTGTGGAGCTAAAGGAAAAAGCACCACCATTGATTTGGTTGTGTTATGTTTCGGCAATAGGAATCATTGTCGATGGTATATCGTGCTATCCAACACATTATAGTTTTGGGCATCATGTAAATATGCAAATTAATTAAAATAAACATACATCCAAATACAACGGTGCAACATTAATGAAAAGGGCATGATTTCCTAAGGTTAATGGGGGGATTGTTAAACCTTGATCCTATGGGGAAAATCCATGTGTCAACCACCCATTAAATATTTTTATTGCTAGTTGGGAAGTTAATGCTAGGTAGTGGTGGGTGGCATACTACCCCCACGCACTCTCCACCAGCTGTTTCAGTCATGCACACAGGCTGGGAGTGGTTTCCTCACACGTTGCTTGGTATATCAACCCGTTTTTTTCTGTCTAGTCTCCCCATCACCGGCCGTTCATTTTCCTCATGCCGAGCTGAGTTAAAAGGATCCACGATCCATTGATTGGGGGTTCATTCTCCCTTCTATCACAGATTATTGGTCTTTGGGTTGGTTCTTCCTCTGATCTTGGTAGAGAATTGTTTTTGTTTTCTCCATTGTCAGACTATGAGATGTTTTCAGTGATTTACTTTGTGAGATGTTTCCCTCATGTTCACGCAGAGAGTCTATGTTACTCCACCATTACCGACTATGAAAATGTGTCGTGGCTTCATGGTTGAGGAAGGACTATTATTTTCCAGTGTTGCTGGCTGTGTTTGGATTATGTATTGTCCTATTACTTCATCGGGAATCGAGGCTATTGTTCTTCCCCTAATCGGGGGTTGCTGTGAGTACCTACGTTGTGTTGGCTATGGTCTCATTCACATTTTGTTAGTTGTGTCTTCCTTTGCATTTTGGGCTACTGTAAGCTATTATGGAGTCATTTTTTCCATAATAGGGCCAAGAACGACTCATAGATTGTCTTCCCCTGTCCAAGCTATGAAGTGTTGATTTTGTTGCATGCATGCAGTGGTTGGTGTTCAGACTACGCTAGAGTGGGATGAAGGCTTGGATTTCTTGATAAACCTTGGGGTGTTTGGGAGCCACACAGACAAATTTAGATGGCTAGATTTCTTCTCCACATCCCCTGAAGAGCACTGGAAAGGGGGGTCAGGGCCTGAGGGACTGTGTACAGGGAAGGGACTGATTTCCTGGTGTTGGGTGTGTGTGGTGTCTTATAGGTTAGGCTAGCTCTGTTGTAGGTGTCCGTAGCTCTTCCATGAACTCACGAGCTTAGCATTTAGATTCTCCCAACTCCTCGATAGCCTGATAAACCCTACTGTGTGGGCCTGGATGATTTATGTACCTTGGCTATGTGTAAGCCTGCTTAGTCCCTTATTCCATGGGGAATCATGCCCAGCTCAAGGGTGGCAGTGTTGTTGAGAGACTGATGAGCACATTGGCCTGTGGTTGGGTGGAACATTGCAGCGACGTAGCTAGTTGCAGGACAAGTTCTTTATGAGATAAGTATCCTTGTCTATTTCATCTCTGCAATTATATTTGATGGCTAATGAACTATGATGAACATGTTGAATGCCTGAATGTATGTTTTCCTCTGCTATGCATGTGAATGACTATACATCTTAGCATTTTTTATGTTTCAAGAATTTTATTTCAGCATTTTATGAATGTTCATGTTCATGGGGCTAGTTTCTTGGATGTTTGATGGTTCGGTAGCATCCTCTTCGTTAGTCAGAGGGTCAGGGATGTTACATCTATTCTCATAGTTACCGTCGATCTGAGCGGCCCATACCACTTTTCCCAATCCAAAATTGCTGATGTGTCCTCGCAAATCTGGGATGTGAAATCAATTTCAACCGTGCATCTTCTTGGATCCCATTCTTGACCATTAGATGTCTCTGTCCTTTAACCTATTTCACAATCTAGAAAAGTGGCTTTGGCCAGGCATGTTCACCATGTGAAATTTTTTGACACCATTGATCTGTCATCTGATCAATCTCAGCCTTTGATCATGATTCCCACTTAATGCTTTCAGTGCACCCAACGTTCTCTTCTTTACCCTGCATCTTTGATCCATAGACTATTTTATTGCTTTCAACATTCACCAGCAAGGCTTATTCCAATGCATGAATGTTATCTTCTATGTGCCATCAGCCCCTTCTTCGAGCACCAAGCTACCTTCCCAACACCTCTCAACAAGGCTGAAATTCCCATGTATCTCTTATGACTAAAACTTAACAGAGTGTTAACAACCGGCTCATGAGGGATGCTATCCTCCTAGCGAGATAGCAAAGAACCCATAGACTAGTCACCTACTCCATTGACAACCTCCTTTCATTTCACTTCCTAAAATAAAACATAATTTGAAAGAATGGTTACCTCTTCTGATCTTAGGGCCTTCTCCACGAGCTTCAAATATTTTGATTCACCATCCATACTGATTAAAACATAAAACATATTTACACTATGATACATAGACCTTAGTCCCTTTATTCTAGGTAATGTTTCATAAACCTTCCATTCACCATTCCTCCTTCATACTATGACCCATATGGATACTGTAAAATGAAGGTGTTGTCTCGTCTATGTGCTGCAATAAGGTATGGGCCTACCCATAAGTGATTGAATTTTCCATGTTTCCCTTTTTCTTCATGTGGGGCATCCCATTTTAGCACCAAGTCATTGATCAGGAAAATGTCTTCCTTTATTGTTCTGTTGAAGGTATTCTTCATCTTCTCCTAGTGTTTCTGGACTTTATCATAAGCCTTGTCCCTTTCTTCATTAAGCTCAAGAATCTGGTTGATCCTTCTCTGAATGGGATTAGGATCATCCAACGGGTCCCGTAATAACTTCATGACTAGAATGCCCAGAGAGGTAGGAAAAATTACCTTGGCTCCATATACCAACTGAAATGGAAACATACCGATGGACCTTTTGGTGTTGATTTTTTCGGCCCACAAGGCATATTTCAATTTCGTGTGCCAAGATTTATTGCTATTTTCCAACATCTTCTTAATAATCCTCACAAGGATTTTGTTAGAGGATTTTTCCAGTCTGTTCCCATGTGGGTAATAAGTCGTAGAGTGATTTAAGCTTATATGATATTTATGGAAAAAATTGATCATTTTCCAGGATTTTAATGCAGATGCGTTGTTTGTCACAATCCTCTTCGGGCAGTCGAACCTTGCCAAAATAACATTTCCTAAGAAATCCATTATCACTTCTTCTATAGCCCTCCTGGTGAGTATGTCCTCGATCCACTTTTTGAAGTAATCAGTGGCAGTCAAAATCCACTTATGCTGCCTGGAGGAGTTTGGATTTATTTCTTCGATGAAATATAACCCCCGTTGCTAGAAAGGAGCTTCCACATATATAGGGTTGAGGGGAAGAGACGCCACTTTCATTTTCCCTTCAAAATTATGACACTTGTGGCATTTTGTCATTTCCTTATAGACATCTGAGAACAGTGAAGGCCAATAAAATCCTACCCTCATAATTTTGTTTACAGTTGTTAGCACTCAGAATGTACCCAGGTTGTAAAGGGTAAATTCCAAGGTAACAGCAAAAACCACTTTAGAAAGAAACTGGTATTTTCTTCCAGAGAGGGATCTCTCAATAAAGATTTAATAGGACCAGATATAAAACAATATTTAAATATTTGTATGTATGGCTGAAACAATCACATAACCATTGGGCAATGGAGTCACATACATATAAAGATGTCACAAAGACATATACATGAGATTCATCAAAGGCAAGATAATCACATCATCACAGTCGTTCAATTTAATCCAGGTGAAATGGAAGAAAAGAGGAAACATCCCACTAACACAGAGCATCAAAGATGAATTCTATGTCAATTTTAGCAAAAAATGTATAAAATATCTGAAATGATGACTAGAGCATAAACATATGAATTCTAATCACCCAACGCTGTATTTCAAATACGAAGAAGAAACAAAATGAAGTGTTACACTAGGAAAATACAATCACATAAAGAAAGAAACACAGACTGTAATATCAATGATACACAAATCTCTGATAAACCCTCATGCATTCACTTTGTTATTCAAAAATAGATATGTTCTCCAAAAATTATTCCACAACATGATGGGTTCCAACCCCCATCTCATAAAAAGATTCCAATAAATACAAAAAATAATAGATCTTCCAAGAAGATTTCACAACTGAATGATCGGCTTAATTTAGAGTCTTGTAACTAAATCCCTAACTTCTAGGAATAAATTACTGCTCCAATCCTAACAGATCATAAAGTAAAAATCAGCTTGGTAAAACGTCTTCATCTAGTCAGCTCCATGTCTTCATCCAGTCAACTCCATGTCTTCATCCAGTCAGCTCCTTATTGTACAACACCTATCTCTATGCATGCAAGATGTATTTGGTCTTCCTGAATTTCTCCACATCTTTCCATTGTTCTATGTTTGGGGTGTCACACTCCATCATCTCTCGGATTGATACTTTGAGCTCCATGTACACTTCATAGGACTTCTTGGGCAATCTGCTTCTGATAATTGCGAACTTCTGTAGAATTTTGAAATATTCTGTTAGCTTATCCACAATATTTTTTCCTGTTAGGCTCTTTTCCAAGTCATCGAATTTAGAGTGGTCCATGCGATTCTGAACTAGCAAGCTGTGATAATGCCCCTAAGAGAACATTCGTCCCTCCTCGTCCCAGAAAGAAGGTAGGCCGTCCTCAAAAATCTCCTTGAACTCCTGCTTGAAGTTATTGACCTGTGTAACCATTTCATCTATTTTGTCCTGGACCATCTTCATTAAATGATGTTTGTGAATAAATTTCTTAGCCCACAGCAATATGGATATCCTTTTTTTTATCCCTAACTCATGTAATTTTTGATAATTCAATGATTTTAAAAAGTTCAGCGCATTTTGAGCTGTGGTGAGAGGTCTTTTTCCCATGTGTTCATTCACTAGCTTTAATCTTTGGTAGGCCAAATTGATCAAAATATTTTGATCATCAATGAAATTCAGATAATGCCTGAATTTGGTAATTTCAATAGACAACATGTCCCAAATAATGTGTTTTGCTCCTTGCATGGGACCTTTACCAATGCTTTTCTCCTTCAATTCATTGAACTTTTTCTGCAACTGGTTTCTATCTTGTAGTATTTTGTTTTTATTTTCATTCACTTTGGCAAGTTCAGAATTGATCTTTGTATTCTCTGTCTTTAGTTCTTTGATTTCTTCATATTTGAGACTAACTTGGGACATGGGTACCAAAATATCATTCACAATGGACAAGTCTTCGCCTATGGGATTCTGACTCATTAACTCCTCCGTAATCTCCTTCTCATCAATTTGATCCTTTTTCATCAAGGAAATCTGAGATAACAGTTCATTTCTTTCGCCTTCCCATTTGTCCTTTTCTTCCTGTAACTCAACAACTCTCCCTTTACACTCCATCATCTCCTGATGGATCTTGTATTTTTCTTCCTGCAAACCCAATAACTCAGAGGACTAAACATGTTCAGAACCTGGGATTTTCAATTTTTTCCTCAACACTTGGAGAGCGTTGTATTTTTCTTCTAGCATTCTCCTGACTGCCTGGGTGTTATCTGAACTGACAATATCTATTTGAAGCTTTTTTATCTGGATGGGATTTACCTTATTCTCAACTCTTTCATGTTTTAGCTGGATCTCTAACTTATCTATCAGACTTTGCAATTTTTTTATTCTTATCATGGCCTGTAACAGATCTGAGTAAATGATATCACTGGTTTGTTTATGAAGTTGTATCTTATCTGGTATACTGATCTTATCCAATCTGATCTCCATTTTTAACATCTTTTTTTCGTTTACCATGGCTAACTTGAATGTATTTCTTTCAGCATCTCTAGTAGAAACCAGAGAGGTTTTTGGACTGTGCAGACTTCTTACTCGTGGCATCAAATTCCTCGTCTCCTCCAGAGTCTGTTTTCTTTTCTCCATGTAGTTAGTCTTGAGTTCCTCCCTTGACTTAAACATCGGGCTTGGTTCTGAATCATCTATATTTTTAAAAGAAAATTGATTTACTTGCACTGCCTTCATTGGAATTAGAGCAACCTTTTTGAAACCATCAGAAATATCCTCATTTAAAATTTCACCACCTTGAAACAACTTTTCTTTTTTATGTGAACCATCTTCGTCAATCTCCATATTTTCGATTTTAGATATACTTCTCTTAATAACAATACTAGTACCTTCTGCTGTTTGGGATGCTGTGACAGGTACAGTATGGCCATATTCATCGGACTTTGATATCTTAGTAAACTGCAATAAATTTGTTGTTTCAGCCAACCCCTCAATACACTAATGATCAAAAGGATTATTCTTTTTGGCCTGTTTCCTCAATGATATTACATGGTGGGGATCGTAGTTTATCTTCGGCTCCTTTTGGAAATCCATACTCTCCAGAAATTTCTCTATGAATGCTAAAGCCTCTTTACTTTTGAATATGAAGGAACTGACCTTCAGGGGGAATTTATAATTTGAAGACTTTTTGAAAGCCCCAAAATGCTCCTCTTTAGACTGTAGCCTTTGTCTCATGAATTACAGAGCAAAAATCCTTGGGGTTAAGAAGGAAGGTAACTTATAAGGATGTCCTGTAAAACCATATACTCTTAACATAGTGGAGTCTTTATGAAGGAACCAGTCTCCAATTCAGTCCTTGGGTGAGGATGGCACCAAACATTTCATCTCGTCCAAAAGACGAGGCAATTCTTCATCAAACAACATTTTATACACTTCCGACATAATCGAATTGGCATATTCGAACATGTTGATTTGCTTTGGCAAATCAGAAGAATAGACTGTATTTAAAAACTGAAGTTCAGTGACATTGGAGCATAACAGGATATTGAACAAGTAGGTTTGAAATCTAAAAAACAGAACCTTTGGAAACTCGCTTAGCTGAAGATGGATTGCTTCAGCCAGGTACTCATCTAGACTAAACACCGGAATCGACTGAGACTCAGAGCCTAAGGAACTTATTCTCAATAAAAAACCAAGGATGATCTCGCCCACTCGGCAATCATCATCCAGACCTAATATTTGACAAACCAAAGAAATAACTAATTGGACTTCACTTTTAAAAATATGTATAGGGTAAGGTAAGGAAAATCCATTTAACAATTGACCATCTTTTAGAACACTTGACAGGAATTGGCAACGGGTTTCAGTCTCACACTTCTTGTAAAATTCAACAAGGATTGACTCGTTTACTACCTCACGACTATCCGGGTAATTTTCAGATAAACTGAGGTTCTCACGGATGACTGCAGCATTCAATTTACAAAGAATTCGGGGCATGGACTAACTGACGATAATTCTCTAAGACGGGGAGTAGTTAACAACACACCACTCTGCAAATTCCAGGAAATGGAGGGTTTGTTCAAGGGAAAATTAATATAAAAAGGACTTGCATACATTCAATACATCATTCCCCTACGAGTTCTAATACCACAATATTTCCTTACTAACGAACACACTTCCTACAGATAGGAGGGGGTCACATACGCCCCTATCTCCGTCGACCAAATATTCCTCTTTGTCATCTATAACATGACTAGTCTGTAATTCCTCCTCTTTATCCATAATTTAGTTGATAAACAACAAACATATGGATGGATTACGAGATCTTAGGATTTACCTGTTATACGTGGTGGTATGTTTGAAAATGATAGTCGCAGGTTGACGAACCTGCTTGTCCTTTTCACCTGCCAGAGCTAATCAACAAAATACCCACCGGAAAATTCAAACTTCCTTTTATAAGGCCCCACTCTAGAGCGCTCCCTCAACGGTTTACACGAAATGAATTTATCCTCCGAAGTATGCCACAATTCGACGCGTGGACAGCGGTTTATATTCCGCGACCACCTTCTACCTCTATCTACCATGCATTTCCACACTCCGGACCATTTGTAACCGTTGATCCACATCGCCTTTGATTTCTAACCGTCATATTAAGTGCCACATAATTAATTCCGCCCGGTGTCTCTGGTCATAACCTTCATGAAAGTCTCCATTCCGGAGTCATCTCCAACCGTCGATGAAATCGACTCTTATTTCCCGCCGTCAAATTGAAAGACACGTACCTGATTCCGCCAAGCACTTGGGTCTTATCTACCGTGCAAGTCTGAGCTCTAGAATGATTCTCAGCCGTTGATGTGATGTACCTGTGTTTACCCACCGTCGGATTAGATGACACGTATCTAATTCCGCTGGGCTTCCCGAAATTATCCCCCGTGCAACTTTGTGCTCTGGAATCTTCCATAGCCATAGATGCAATCAACCATGATCTGTTAGCCGTCAGATTAGGTGGCAAATATCAAATTCCGCTAGGCTCCATTGTTTTAACCATTGCGCATGTTCATAAAGCGGAATCTATACAGGCCGTGGATCTCTTCAGGCTGAATCAACAGCCGTTGATCTATGTATGTTATTTAACGCCTAGATATAACTTATCTTCCTTGCACCTTTGGAGATTGGGCATAGTGTGGACCGTTGATCTCCATCTCTTCACTCTGCGCCATTAGATCTTTTGACACTTCATCGTTTTTCATTGCTCATCGTACTCTTATATCATACCACTTAACCAAAGTTTGACAAGCCACTATTGTTTCTCCTTCCTTATGGTCTTTTCATCCTCCTGCAAAATAGATGTGTTAACAACTGGCTCCATCTGGGGATGATATCCTCCCTGTGAGGTATCAAAGAAATCGTAGACCAGGTGCCTTCTTCTGATTTTTCATAATAACTTGTATAAAACGCATCTCTTGCTTTTCATAGATATATCATTTTTATGTATTTTTAGAAAAGGAATGGTATGCCTCCTGAATCTTAGGGCTTTCACTGCGAGATTAAAAAACACTCGACTTACCATTCATATTAACTTGTAAAGAAAAATAAATATGTACAGTCTATGATACAAATTTTACCTTCTCCCTCAGGATAGGTAGTGTTTCAGATACCGTCCATTTACAGGGTTGCTTTCCAAAAGAACCCCATTTGTATATTCCAGCAGAAATGCATTTTTCCCTTTGTATCCAGCCACAACGTAAGGTCCTACCCACATAGGATCAAATTTTCCATGATTTTCTTCATTAGGAGCATCCCACTTTAAAACCAGGTCATCAATTTGAAACTGCTCTTCTTTAATTCTTCTGTCAAAGGTATTTTTCATTTTCTCCTGATGCGACTGTACTTTTTCATAAGCCTTATTTCTTCGTTCTTCCAGCTCAATAATCTGATTTATCCTTCGCTATATGTGATTTGGTTCTTCTTGCTGATCTTGGAAATATCTCATAATAGGTACCCCTAATGATGCTGGAAAAACCACTTCATCCCCATACACCAGTTGGAACGGAGACATGCCGATTTCTCTTTTAGTGCTAATCCTGTTGGCCCATAGAGCATATTTTAGTTTTGTGTGCGAGGACCTCTTATTATCTTCCAACAGCTTCTTGATGATCCTTACTAAGCTCTTATTTGAAGATTCAGCTAACCCATTTCCTTGAGGATAATAGGCAGTTGAATGGTTGAGACTTATGTGATACTTATGACAAAAATTAATCATTTTTCTAGATTTGAAAGCAGCCGCATTATCTGTTACTATCCTTTTTGGACACCCGAATCGAGCCAATATATTTTCTTCAAGAAAATCCATGATCACATTTTCAATGGCTCTCCTGGTAGGAATTGGTTCTATCCATTTAGTGAAATAGTCTGTGGCTGTCAAAATCCACTTGTGCTGACCTGATGAATTTGGGTTTATTTCACCAATAAAATCCAAACCCCATTGCTGGAAAGGAGCCCCAACTGTTATTGGATTCAAAGGGAGAGGCAATACTTTTCTCTTACCATCAAAAATTTGGCATTAATGACATTTGCTTATTTCTTTGTACACATATGAAAATAATGTAGGCCAATAATAACCAGCTCTTAGGATTTTGTTTGCAGTCACCTTCCAAGAATGATGTCCGCCACAGTCTCCCTAATGAAATTCTTTGGTAATTTGCTGAGCCTCATATTCCAAAAGACAATTCAGCAACACTCCTCTAGGGTCTTTCCAAAAAAGATACTGATTTATGATACAAAATTTAGCAGATTTTAGCTTTACGGATCTCACTCTTGATTTACTTAATCCTTCTGGTGCTTTCAAATTACGGAGGACATATACAATATCAAAATACCACGTAGATGCCACAAAATCAACCATTATTTCTATCTCCGTATCCAACTGATCAGCTTGATGAGAAAGGAAATTAGTTTGCAAAGCTTCACAATTGGAATTAGCCATCATTTTAGCTAATCCTTGCCCTTTAATCAATTTAGTAGGATTTATTTCAATATCATACTCCAACAATGTAGCAATCCATTTTTCTCTTCTGCCTTCTAGATCTGGTTGAGTCAGGATTCCTTTTACTGCAGCAGATGGAACATGGGAAATTATATGTGAATGTAAAATATATATTCTGAAATATTTCAATGCTTTAATTAAAGCATAGGCTTGTTTCTCCATAATGTCATATTTCAATTCACCATCCCTCAACATCTTGCTGAAGAATGCTATGGGTTGTTCCATATTCTCGTCATTTTTCTGCAGTAAAACAACTGCTATAGTATATTCTAAAGCATATGAAAATACTGAGAAATATTTAGTAAAATCTGGACTTACTAACACAAGAGCCTCTGAAATTGCCTTCTTGATTTCCCAAAAGGACTGTCTAGCTTCAGCATTCCATTTTATTTCATGCCCCTTTTTCAACATATTGGTGATGTTCATTAGGATCTCAGCAAAACTGGGTACAAACCTTCTTAGAAAATTCACTTGCCCCAAGAAGGACTGTATTTCCTTTTTGCTTCTAGGATCTCCTACCTTTAGAGTTGCACTTACCCTCTCAGGATCAATCTTTATGCCATCTTTTGATATTATATGGCCCAGCATGTTTCCTTATTCTAAAGCAAAATTTGACTTCTTGGGATTCAATGATATACCAAACTTTCTGCATTTCATGAATACTTTCTCCAGATGATGCAGATGTTCCCTGTTGGACTTGGAGTAGACTGTGATATCATCCATGTAGATCACTAAAAAATTTCCAATTTCTCCTACAAAAGCAATGTCCATAGCTCGCTGGAAAGTGGCTCCTGCATTCATCAAACTGAAAGGCATCTTTGCATACATAAAAGTGCCCCAAGGTGTAGTAAAAGCAGTCTTCTCCTGATCTTCTGGTAACACCTTGATCTGATTATACCCAAAAAAACCATCCAGCATCGAAATTCTTTCAGCTCCCACCACCTGCTACAGTATTTGATCCATCTTGGGCAAAGGATAGTTATCTTTCATGGAAACTTTATTCAAATTACGAAAATCTATGCACAATCTTATCTCTCCGTTCTTTTTTCTAACAGGAACTAAGTTTGCAACCCATCTTGAAAACCTCAATGTTACAATGATTTTAGCGTCAAACAGTTTTTTGATCTCTTTCTCAATGATGGGTAGCAGCTTAGGATTTATTCTTCTGAGCTTATGTTTAAAAGGTCTCTCCCCAGGATTTATAGGAATAGTATGATGTATGATGGAGGTATCATACTCTTTGAGATCCTCATAGCTCCATGCAAAGACATCAGTATACTTCTTCATTAATTTTACATACTCTTCTTTTTCTTTTTCAGGTAATATCTTGGACAACTTCACAATCTTAGGATTTTCTTTGGTACCAATATTCTGGTCTTCGATAGCATCATCAATGGGATTCACTTTTGGATTTTTAGCCACATCATTTTGATCAAAAAGATTTTCTAAAGGGATTAATCCTCTTGGTATGAAATTATTTTTCAACTGGATGATATCCTTACCTCCTAAGGTCCCTTTAAATTTTTCAGTGCTCTTCTCTTCTTCTTCAAGCTCTTCATCCTCTTGAGTTCTCTCATCATTGCCATTCTCAGTGTCAATAGGAGAATTCACAAATTATTCTGAGAGTTTCAGGAATCTTCAGATCTGCATATCGTCTTATAACACTTGCCAATATTTTGAGTTGTCAAGAATACATGGTCTATTCACAATTTCCACCTGGTATTCCTTCTGGCCAGCAACAGGTGTTTCAAATTTTCCAGCGGCGACAGCTAAAGAATCAGTTACCAAATTTTCATGTTTAGGAATCACCTGAATTGTATGCTCCATAAAGAAATTACCAAGCATATCCCACACTTCATTTCTGTAATCCCTCATTCGAGGATGCCTGGTTTGATAACTTTCATTTATTTGGTTTATTACCAACTCAGAATCTCCTAAGATCCTTATCCTTTGAGCTCCTAAATATTTCAAAGCATGCAAGCCCAATAACAGAGCTTCATATTCTGCCACATTATTTGTACACTCAAATGTCAACTTGTACGATAGGGCTTTGAATTCACCCTGAATAGGAGAGACTATGTATACTCCTGCTCCAGCACCTACTTTCGCAGCAGATCCATCAAAGTGCATAATCCATTGTCCTTCTCTTTTTTGCTTTGCTTCCAAGGCATCCTGCTCTATCACTTCCTTTTCCCTATTTTCTTCAGACTTTTTCTGCAAAGCCTCTTCTACATCATGTGGAACAACATCATTGAAGAAAATGGAGGACCCCAAATCGGTATCAACAACATAAATGTGATGAATTTTAGGTTTGTCTTGATTACTTACAACATATGGAGTTCTCTTTTCACTATATAGTCTTCTGTTCCCATCTTGAACAGGAATCGTGGCATACGACATATCCATCTACAAACTGCCTTTCAATTTGGAAGTCCAGGATCTTGACAGCAATACCTTGACCTTTGGTGGGGTATCTGCCACTACCACATCCATAACTATAGTTTTAGAATGAAATTTGTTTAGGGTTACCACCATGTCTTTGATTAATCCAAGGCATTTCACTCTTTTAGAATCAAAAGAATACAAATCTTTATAAGGCCTTGTCACCTCCAATCCCAGAATTTCTACCACTCCTTTGGGCATTAGATTGTGTGATGTCCTAGAATCCAACATAGCATTATCGACCAATTTTTCATGCACATTTAGGCTTAAATAGAAAGGAGCAACTTCTTCACCTTCCATATTCTCAACTTTTGGTCCAAATGAAATAGCTGGATTGTCATCATTCAGTTCTAAAATGTCGGACTGCCATTCTCCCTGATTTTTGACCATTTTTGTGATGGTATCCCTGTATTCAATATTTCTCAAGAATTCATTAAACGGAATAGAGATTTTTAGCTTTGAAAGCTCATTCTATAAATTAAAACCAGCACCAATCTTTCCCACATCAATCGGAGTCGCCTTCTTTATTAATTTATCCCTTGGTACATCATTTTCAACTTCTTTATTTACAAAAGGTTCTTTTGGTAGTTCTTTTCCTTTTTCCACATTCAAAGAACTAGAGGAAGGCTGATTTGGGTTTGCCTTCCCTTTATTTATGGGGACATCCCTGTTCCTCAATCTGATTTTCCTCTGCACATCATCCATAGCATGTAAATATCCTCTTTGATACAACTCGTTCTCCTTTTCAATTTCTTCATTTCCACCCTCCTGTTCAAACATGTTATGCTCCTCTTCAGTAAGATATATCTTTGAATCTTGTTCTCCATATAGATCAATCTCATTTTCAGGGGTATCTTCTTCATCAGCAACATAATTTTCAGGGAAAGGTGGACGGATGGGTTGTTCTTCTTGGTTTCTTGGATTTCTCTGGTCTCTCTGTCTATTTTGGGGAGGAACAGGGGAATCTGGTCTTCTGAAATTTGGATTCCTGATTTGGGGATCCCCTTGCTCTCTGTTGAAAGGCCTAGTATCCATAGTTAATCTGTCCATCAACTTCTCCATGGTTTTTAACATCATTTCAAATTTAGCATCAGCAGAAGAGGATGAAGTAGAAGGAAAATTCTCTTCTTTTCTCCTCCTATCCAAATCCCTATGCTTCATTTTTCCGCTAGCCATCATGTTAGCTTCCACTTCTAGAGCATCAGTAAACATGGCAGCAAGAGTTTCCGATTTCCTCTCCCGTAATGAGAATGCAAAATCATTATCAAAAGCCCCAGCATAATGTAGTTTGGAAGTTACAAGAGAAGGTTTTGTATCTTTCGGAATAGAGTTGTAAGCTCTCATGAATCTGCTGGAAAATTCATGAAAAGATTCAAAACCCCCTTTTTTGAGACCGTTATACTGAGATAAAAGTTGCAAAGGATTCTGTTTATCATCCCACCTGTCAAGGAAAGAATTTTGGAAGGCTTGAAAATTTACTATAGACCCATTTGGTAAGTCTTTAAACCACTTCTTTGCCTCTCCTTAAAAACTTTGGGCAAATAACCACATTTTGACATCAGGATAATCAACTTCTTCCAAGTCAATAAAATCTTCAAACTTGGCGACATGCTTTTTCACGGTTATATCACCCTCTCCATCAAATAAAGAAATTCTCTGAGAATAATTTTGAGGGAGATCATGTAATACAGTAGGGAGACGCAAGGGAGCAAATATGGCTGCCATTGGTCTAGGTGGATTCATAGGGTTTGAAGAGGTTTGAGTATTCTGGGAGGTAGATGTTTCAACCTTTGTGTTTTGTTGCAAATCTCTCCAAAGGGAATCTAATAGGTAAGACTCTAATATACGGGGATCAAACTCAGTATCTTTAACGTTAGACTCAGAATTGGTTCTCAACAGATTCTTTCCAACATTAACTTCCCATTTTGGATCAAAATGAGAATCTTGAGATGATGATGCGGCAAACAAAGGAAAATATATCTTTTATTTATTTTTCTTCTTAAATAACTTTTTTGGGTATTCAAAACTTTTCAAAATTTCGGTATCAGAGTTACCTCGCGTATGTCTTCTCGAAGCCAGAATGACTCCTCAACTTCTGAACAAGTTTCACAATGGAGTTGCCAGGGAAAATATACAACCTTCTTTTCTGTTAAAAATTCCTGTTTTCCCACAGAAACCTTTCTTCAACTTTGTCGTTCTCCCAGGGCAGATATGCTCATTCGTTCACTGGCAACGGCGCCAGTTTGTTAGCACTCAGAATGTACCCAGGTTGTAAAAGGTAAACTCCAAGGTAACAACAAAAACCACTTTAGAAAGAAACTGGTATTTTCTTCCAGAGAGGGATCTCTTAATAAAGATTTAACAGGACCTGATATAAAACAATATTTAAATATTTGTATGTATGGCTGAAACAATCACATAACCATTGGGAAATGGAGTGACATACATATAAATATGTCACAAAGACATATACACGAGATTCATCAAAGGAAAGATAATCACATCATCACAGTCGTTCAATTTAATCTAGGTGAAACGCAAGAAAAGAGGAAACAGCCCACTAACACAGAGCATCAAAGATGAATTCTATGTCAATTTTAGCAGAAAATGTATAAAATATCTGAAATGATGACTAGAGCATAAACATATGAATTCTAATCACCCAACGCTGTATTTCAGATACGAAGAAGAAACAAAATGAAGTGTTACACTGGGAAAATACAATCACATAAAGAAAGAAACACAGACTGTAATATCAATAATACACCAATCTCTGATAAACCCTCATGCATTCACTTTGTTATTCAAAAATAGATATGTTCTCCAAAAATTATTCCACAACACGATGGGTTCCAACCCCCATCGCATAAAAAGATGCCAATATATACAAAAAATAATAGATCTTCCAAGAAGATTTCACAACTGAATGATCGGCTTAATTTAGAGTCTTGTAACTAAATCCCTAACTTCTAGGAATAAATTACTGCTCCAATCCTAACAGATCATAAAGTAAAAATCAGCTTGGTAAAACGTCTTCATCTAGTCAGCTCCATGTCTTCATCCAGTCAGCTCCATGTCTTCATCCAGTCAGCTCCTTATTGTACAACACCTGTCTCTATGCATGCAAGATGTATTTGGTCTTCCTGAATCTCTCCACAGCTTTCCATTGTTCTGCGTTTGGGGTGTCACACTCCATCATCTCTCGGATTGATACTTCGAGCTCCATGTATGCTTCATAGGACATCTTGGGAAATCTGCTTCTGATAATTGCGAACTTCTGTAGAATTTTGAAATCTTCTGTTAACTTATCCACAATAGTTTTTCCTGTTAGGCTCTTTTCCAAGTCATCGAATTTAGAGTGGTCCATGTGATTCTGAACAAGCAAGCTGTGATAATTATCCTAAGAGAACATTCATCCCTCCTCGTCCCAGAGAGAAGGTAGGCCGTCCTCAAAAAGATCCTTGAACTCCTGCTTGAAGTTATTGACCTGTGTAACCATTTCATCTGTTCTGTCCTGGACCGTCTTCATTAAATGATGTTTGTGAATAAATTTCTTAGCCCACAGCACTATGGATATCCTGTATTTTATCCCTAAATCATGTAATTTTTTATAAGTCAATGAGTTTAAAAATATCAGCGCATTTTGAGCTGTGGTGAGAGATCTTTTTCCCATGTGTTCATTCACTAGCTTTAATATTTGGTGGGCCAAATTGATCAATATATTCTGATCATCAATGAAATTCAGATAATGCCTGAATTTGGTAATTTCAATAGACAACGTGTCCCAAATAATGCGTTTTGCTCCTTGCAGGGGACCTTTACCAATGCTTTTCTCCTTCAATTCATTGAACCTTTTCTGCAATTGGTTTCTATATTGTAGTATTTTGTTTTTATTTTCATTCACTTTGGCAAGTTCAGACTTGATCTTTGTATTCTCTGTCTTTAGTTCTTTGATTTTTTCATCTTTGAGACTAACTTGGGACATGGGTACCAAAAGATCATCCGCAGAAAAATCATCTAACGGCTTTTCGATATTCACAATGGACAAGTCTTCGCCAGTGGGAGTCTGACTCATTAACTCTCTTTCTCATCAATTTGATCCTTTTTCATGGGTCCATAATCTCTTTCTCATCAATTTGATCCTTTTTCATCAAGGAAATATGAGATAACAGTTCATTTCTTTCGCCTTCCCATTTGTACTTTTCTTCCTGTAACTCAACATCTCTCCCTTTATACTCCATCATCTCTTGATGGATATTGTATTTTTCTTCCTGCAAATCCAATAACTTAGAGGACTGAACATGTTCAGAACCTGGGATTTTCAATTTTTTCCTCAACACTTGGAGAGCGTTGTCTTTTTCTTCTAACATTCTCCTGACTGCCTGGGTGTTATCTGAACTAACAATATCTGTTTGAATCTTTTTTATCTAGATGGCATTTGCCTTATTCTCGACTCTTTCATGTTTTAGCTAGATCTCTAACTTATCTATCAGACTTTGCAATTTTTTTATTCTTATCATGGCCCGCAACAGATTTGAGTAAATGATATCACTGGTTTGTTTATGAAGTTGTATCTTATCTGGTATACTGATCTTATCCAATCTGATCTCCATTTCTGATATCTTTTTTCCGTTTACCATGCATAACTTGAATGTATTTCTTTCAGCATCTCTAGTAGAAACCAGAGAAGTTTTTGGACTGTGCAGACTTCTTACTCGTGGCATCAAATTCCTTGTCTCCTCTAGAGACTGTTTTCTTTTCTCCATGTAGTTAGTCTTGAGTTCCTCCCTTGACTTAAAGATCAGGCTTGGTTCTGAATCATCTTAATTTTTAAAAGAAAATTGATTTACTTGCACTGCCTTCTTTGGAACTAGAGCAACCTTTTTGAAACCATCAGAAATATCATTTAAAATTTCACCACCTTGAAACAACTTTGCTTTTTTATGTGAACCATCTTCGTCAATCCCCATATTTTCGATTTTAGATATACTTCTCTTAATCACAATACTAGTACCTTATGTTGTTTGGGATGCTGTAACAGGTACAGTATGACCATCTTCATCGAACTTTGATATCTCAGTAAACTGCAATAAATTTGTTGTTTCAGCCAACCCCTCAATAGACTGATGATCAAAAGGCTTATTCTTGTTGGCCTGTTTCGTCAATGATATTACATGGTGGGGATCATAGTTTATCTTCAGCTCCTTTTGGAAATCCATACTCTCCAGCAATTTCTCTATGAATACTAAAGCACCTTTACTTTTGAAGATGAAAGAACCGACCTTCAGGGGGAATTTAATATTTGAAGACTTTTTGAAAGCCCCAAAATGCTCCTCTTTAGATTGTAGCCTTTGTCTCATGAATTCCAGAGCAAAAATCCTTGGGGTTAAGAAGGCAGGTAACTTATAAGGATGTCCTGTAAAACCATATACTCTTAACACAGTGGAGTCTTTATGAAGGAACCAGTCTCCAATTTGGTCCTCGGGTGAGGACTGCATCAAACATTTCATCTCATCCAAAACACGAGGAAATTCTTCATCAAACAACATGTTATACACTTAAGACATAATCGAGTTGGCATATTTGAACATGTTGATTTGCTTTGGCAAATCAGAAGAATAGATAGTATTTAAAAACTGAAGTTCAGTGACATTGGAGCATAACAGGATATTGAACAAGTAGGTTTGAAATCTAAAAAACCAAACCTTTGGAAACTCACTTAGCTGAAGATGGATTGCTTCAGCCATGTACTCATCTAGACTAAACACTGGAATCGATTGAGACTCAGATCCTAATGAACTTATTGTTAATAAAAAACCAAGGATGATCTCGCCCACTCGGCAATCATCATCCAGACCTAATATTTGACAAACCAAAGAAATAAATAATTGGACTTCACTTTTAAAAATATGTACAGGGTAAGGTAAGTAAAATCCATCTAACAATTGACAATCTTTTAGAACACTTGACAGGAATTGGCAACAGGTTTCAGTCTCACACTTCTTGTAAAATTCAGCAAGGATTGACTCATTTACTACCTCACGACTATCCGGGTAATTTTTAGGTAAACTGAGGTTCTCACGGATGACTGCAGCATTGAATTTACAAAGAATTCGGGACGTGGACTGACTGACAATAATTCTCTGAGACGGGGAGTACTTAACAGCACACCACTCTGCAAATTCTGGGGAATGGAGGGTTTGTTCAAGGGAGAATTAATATAGAAAGGACTTGCATACATTCAATACATCATTCCCCTGCGAGTTGTAATACCACAATCTTTCCTTACTAACGGACACACTTCCTACAGATAGGGAGGGGTCACATACGCCCCTATGTCTGTCGACCAAATATTCCTCTTTGTCATCTATAACATGACTAGTCTGTAATTCCTCCCCTTTATCCATAATTTAGTTGATAAACAGCAAACAGATGGATTGATTACGAGAGCTTAGGCCTTACCTGTTATACATGGTGGTATGTTTGAAAATGATAGTCGCAGGTTGACAAACCCACTTGTCCTTTTCACCTGCCGGAGCCAATCAACAAAATACCCACCGAACAAGTCAACCTTCCTTTTATAAGGCCCCACTCCGGAGCGCTCCCTTTAGCCTCCAGAGTATGCCACAATTCGACGCGTGGACAGTGGTTTATATTCTACGACCACCTTCTACCTCTATCTGCTGTGCGTTTCCACACTCCAGACTCATTTGTAACTGTTGATCCACATCACCTTTGATTTCTAACCATCAGATTAAGCACCACATAATTAATTCCGCCCGGGGTCTCTGGTCATAACCTTCATGCAAGTCTCCATTCTAGAGTCATCTCCAACCATCGATGAAATCAACACTTATTTCCCGCCGTCAGATTGAAAGACACGTACCCGATTCTGCCAAGCACTTGGGTCTTATCTACCGTGCAAGTCTGAGCTCCAGAATCATTCTCAGCAGTTGATGTGATGTACCTGTGTTTACCCACCGTTGGATTAGATGACACGTATCTAATTCTGCTGGGCTTCCCGAAATTATCCCCCGCGTAACTTTGTACTCCAGAATCTTCCATAGCCGTAGATGCAATCGACCATGATCTGTTAGCTGTCATATTAGGCGGAAAATATCAAATTCCACTAGGCTCCATTTTTTTAACCATTGCGCATGTTCATAAAGTAGGATCTATACAGGCCGAGGATCTCTTCAAGATGAATCAACAACCGTTGATCTGTGTATGTTATTTAACGCCCAGATATAACTTATCTTCCTTGCACATTTGGAGAGCGGGCATAGTGTGGACCGTTGATCTTCGGCTCTTCACTCCGCGCCATTATATCTTTCGACACTTCATGGTTTTTCATTGCTCATCATACTCTTATATCATACCACTTAACCAAATTTTGACAAGCCACTATTGTTTCTCCTTCCTTATGGTCTTTTCATCCTCCTGCTAAATAGATGTGTTAACAGCGGTAACTTTCTAGGAATGATGTCCTCCACAATCCCCTTCATGAAATTCCTTTTCCATATGTTGAGCTTCATTTTCCAGAAGACAATTCAGCAGTATCCCCCCAGGGTCCTTCCAATAAAGATATTGTTCTATGATGCAAAATTTTGTAGCTTTCAGTTTCATAGATCGAGCCTGGGTTTTGCTTAGCCCAGCAGGAGGGTGTAAATTCTACAATACAAAAATAATGTCAGCATAGCAAGGAGATGCAGAGAAATTAGTCTTCACTTGCACCTCTGCCTCTACCTGACCAGACTGAAAAGTGAGAAAATTCAGCTGAAGAGAGTCCCAATGGGATTTCGTCACCGTCTTAGCTAACCCTTGTCCTTTGATCAATTTAGTGGGCTTCATTTCTATGTCGTATTCTATGAGCACTACAACATATTTAGCTCTCTTTCCCTCCGGATCTAGATGTGTAAGTATACTTTTCACTACACTATTGGGTACATAGGTGATTATGATGGAATGGAGGAGGTAGATTCTGAAATCTCCCAAGAATTTTACAAAAGCGTAGGCTTGTTTTTCCATTATACTATATCTTAATTCTCCATCCCTCAATATTTTACTGAAGAATGCTATAGGTTGTTCTTCACCCCGATCATTTTTCTGTAGCAACACTGCTGCTACAATGTGTTCTGAAGCATATAAGAATACTAAGAAATCTTTCTCAAAATCTGGGTTGATCAGTACAGGAGCCTCTGAAATGGCCTGTTTTATATTTTGGAAAGCTTTCTTGGCTCCTACCATCCATTTGATTTCATGCTCTTTCCTTAGCATGTAAGTAATTTCCATCATGATTTCGATGACGGTAGGGATGAATCTTCTCAAGAAGTTGACTTGACAGATGAAAGACTGTATTTATTTCTTACTCCTTGGTTCTTCTACTCTCAAGATGCCTTTTACCCTGTCTGGATTGATCTTGATCCCTTCCTTCGAAATGATGTTCCCTAGAAACTTTCCTTCTTCTAGAGTGAAGTTTGACTTTCTAGGGTTTAATGAGATGCCATACTTCCTGCATTCAATGAAAACTCTTTCCAAATTCCTGATATGATCTTTATCCCACCTGGAGTATATAGTAATGTTGTCCATGTATACCACCACAATTTTTTCTCTCTCATCTGCAAAAGCAATATCCATGGCATGCTGGAAAGTTTCTCCAGCATTCATTAACCCGAACAACATCTTTGCGTACATGAATGTACCCCAAGGTGTGGTGAAAGCAGCTTTTTCTTGGTATTTAGGTAACACATTCACCTGATTGTAACCGAAAAAACCATCCATAGTGGATATCCTTTCTGAGCCTACCACCCTTTGCAGGATCTGTTCCATCTTCGGCAAAGGGTAGTTATCTTTCAAAGAAAATTATTTTAAGTTTCGGAAATATACGCATAGCCTTATCTCTCCATTCTTTTTCCAAACAGGAACCAAATTGGATACCCATTTTGAAAACCTCATAGTCACAATTATCTTTACATCAAACAACCCTTTTACTTCTTTTTCAACAATGGGTACTAGCTTCGGAATTGATCATCCTAAGTTTTTTCCTGAATGGTTTTTCTTCAGGTTTAATTAGAATAGTATTTTGTATGATGGAAGTGTCATACTCTTTGAGATCTTCATAACTCCATGCAAACACGTCCATGTATTTCTTCATCAGATTCAGATATCCTTGTTTTTCTTTAGCGGGTAATTTCTTGGACAATTTTATAATTTTTGGGTCACTCTCAGTGCCAATATTTATATCTTTGACGGAATCCATGGCAAGTTCAAGCTTTGGATCTTTGGATACATCATTTTGGTCAAAAAGAGACTCTAAAGGGATCAAACCTCTAGGAATATGATTGCTTTTCAACTGGACTATATCCCTTCCACCCAAAGACTCTTTTATTTCTCCCGTCCCAACGGCTTCTTTTGCTTCCCCTTCAACGTCTAGGAGGTTTTTAGGGTCAGCGACACCTTCATCTATGTTGGTGTTTATGAACTCACCGACCAATTCCAGAAATCTTTTGATCTCCATGTCGTCTTCGAAGACTTTCCAATATCTAATGTTGTCTTGTATGGAAGGTCTATTTACAATATCTACTTTATATTTCCTTTTTCCCACCATAGGGGCTTTGAATTTTTCTGCTGCAGTTGCCAAAGGGTCCACCACCGTATTCTGAGACATCAAAATACATCTTCCATAGTCCTTCATCCTTCTGCTTTCTTTCCAAAGCTTCCAGCTCACTGGTCTCTTCTTTATATTTTTTACCCTTTTGAGGCACAACGATTTTTGAGTTTCAAGGAGATGTATCATTGAAGAAAATAGATGACCCCAAGTCTATGTCGATGGCATAAACATGATGGATGTCAGGCTAAGCTTAACTGCTCACAACGTAAGGCAATCTCTTCTCACTGTACAACCTTTTTTTTTCATTTCAAACAGGAATTGTCGCGTAGGTCATGTCCATTTGAAAGCTTCCTTTAAGCTTCGAAGTCTAAGACCTTGACAGCAAAATACAAAACTTGGGAGGAATTTCAGCCACAATGACATCCATGGCTACAATTTTATATGGAAACTTATTTAAAGATACTACCATGTCTTTGATCAATCCCAAAAATTTTACCCTCTTAGAATCAAAGGAATACAGGTCTTTATAAGCCCTTGTAATCTCCGATCCCAAGCTTTCCACCACTCCCTTTAGCATCATATTGTGTGAGGCTCCTAAATCCAACATAGTATTGTGTAACACCGTATCATATACATTCAAGCTCATGTAAAAGGGGGGCACCTCCTTGTCTTCACAGTCCATGCTATCTATCTTAGATCCCAGAATAATAGTAGGGTTGTCTTCAGTCAGTTCTAAGATATCCGGGTGAGCTTCTCCTTGATTTGCAATCATCTTTGTTATAGTGTCCTTGTATTCCTAATTCCTCATTAATTCATTGAAAGGAATCTAGACCTTCAGCTTAGCTAGCTCATTTTGGAGGTTAAACATGGGAGGGGTTTTTCCCAGTTCGACAGGTGCCATTGGATCCAAATCCCTCACATTACCAATCTCTTTTTCCACCTCTCTAGGTGCTATCATCTCCTTTTGTTTTTCATTTACTTTCCCTGGGCCAGTCTGACTACTAGAAGGCTGGTTTGGGTTTAACCCTCCCTTATGTATAGCAATGTCCCTATTTCTTAACTTGATGTTCCTGACATTGTCTATAGCAAGCATGTACCCTTTATTATATTGCTCCAATTCCTCTGTCAGGGTCTCATCATCCACTTGAGTGAACATATCATGTTCCTCTTTAGTCAAGTAGATCTTAGAGTCTAAATAATTGAAATGATGGATATTATCTTCGACAGACTCTGCTTCATCTTCGGCAGCCACATAGTCTTCAGGGAAAGGAGGCCTAATTGTATGCTCTTCTTGGTTTCTTGGATTCCTCACATCCCTTCGTCTATTTGGTTGGAGAGGGGGAGGGACTGGCCTCCTAAACCTAGGATTCCTTATTTTAGGTTCATTCTGCTCCCATTTCATCGGCTTGGCCTCCACTATTAGCCTGTCCATCAATTTTTCCATCGTTTTGAGCATCATCTCGAATTTTATCACTGGAGGAAGAGGTAGAAGTAGTGGGGTGTGCCTCTTCTCTAACTTTCCTTATGTCAACCTCTGCCCTTGGTTTGATCTTTCCACACACCATCATATTGGCCTCTACTTCTAGCGCGTCAGTGGACATTGATGGGAGGGATTTTTACTTTCTTTCTCTCAATAAAAAATCAAAATGATTGTCAAATGCATCAGTATAATGAAGTTTAGCCACCCTGGGTGAAGGTTTGATATCGGTAGGTATCGAGTTGTAGACCCAAATGAATCTGCTGGAAAAATCATGGACCGATTCAAAACCTCCTTTCTTGAGATTTTTGTATTGAGACAAGACCTATAACGAGATTTGTTTATCATCCCACCTTTCTAGAAATATGGTTTGAAAAATAGAGAAGATGGAAATAGACCTAGGTGGAAAATATTTGTACCACTTCTTAGCTTCCCTAGACAAAATCTAAGCGAACAATCGCATCTTGACATCTTCATCATCCACCTTTTCCAGGTCGATGAGGTCGTCAAACTTATCCACATGGTATCTTGCTGAGACATTTCCCTCCCCGTCATAGAGTGCAATTATTTGGGCGTAGTTCAACGGGAGGTCGTGTAAAACTAGAGGTAGGGCTAAAGGGGGAAATATAGAAGCAGCCATCGGGCTAGGTTGATTAGGAATAGACAGGGGGTTAGGCAGCTGGGTGTCCTGAAAGAGAGGGGTTTTCTCTTTAGCTTTTGGTGGGGCCTCTAGGTTCGGTGACAAAGAATCAAGTAGATAGGATTGCAATGTATTAGGGCTATATTAATCTAGCATAGTAATCTAGGGACTAAACACAAGTCTCATCAATGATTAATAACAATAAGGAATAAAAATGGTGTAATTGTGCTACAAAATGGGTAGCAGCACTGTATATTCACACAAAGAATGAGTAATACAATACAATATCATGCTGCAAGCATGAATGACAACTAAATTTGAATTCCCAAGGAGGTCATTCGAATTGAATGAGTGATTCTAGCTTAACTGAACGTAAGCCACAGTCAACACTCAAGTTAACCACTGATCAAAACCCTAATTGACTCAACTAAGCCCTAACTGAAGTTAGAGTGCAATAAATGACTGAGTCTAACTGAAAGTAGGTCAGACACATGTCATAGCAATTCAACCATTAAGTGGTAGTGCATCAATGAATCCAATGAACCCTGATGAGGTTATTTGAAGTGTAACTAAACATCACAAGTGGTTGGAGGTGTTGTCCACTAATTGCACACCGTCAGCAGAAATCTTCTGAAAGTTGTCTCCTCACTTGGGAAAGTGGGAGAGGTGTGACCTTGGGGGCAAGCACAGAGATAGGTACTTTAACCTACTCCTAGCTCCTCCATTTAGGATAACTCCTAATGAAGCCAAGGGGGGTAGTCCCTAACAAAGAGTTTTCTATGGCTTAATGTTTAAGTTAATTTTTAGATATTTCAGATGCAGATGGGTGTTGTTTAGGAGTTATTTGTGATTTAAGATGATTAATGTGATGAATTGAACACAAGACAAATCAATCCATGTTTCTATCACCGAAATCAAAAGATAGACAAATATTTTAGAACTTCATAAAATATATAAAGCATTCAGAGATATGATTTATAATCAAACAGCCAATGGAAAAATGGCGCATATTATCAGCAATGCATAAAAGATAGGACTAGTGCCTATGGAGTCAACTTATCAGAGATGCTTCTAGTGTAAATATGATGTGAATCTCAAAATATTCCAATGAATGTTAGGTTTTGCAAGTGCTCTTGGTAAGTTTTAAGAGTTTTTACTTGTGATCTTCACTTATGGTAGCTCGATATCCTAACTAGTAATACCTTCAGTGGCTCCGTTAGAAGACATGATGGACCTGTTTGGGCTCAAAGGTAAGTGTTCAAAAACTTAACTACCAATGCCCAGATTGGGTAGCTCAACGCCCACACTTGGAATTTGCCCACATGCTTTGGTATTTATCGAACAACGTCGGTGCATTGGTTAAGGGGAAAAGTTTTAGTTAAGTTCCTGTTGTGGGGTTTAGAGATCCAATGATGTTTCTGGGTGTTCTGATCTAAGATTGGCATAAGCATACTCCGGAAAGGAGGAAGGGGGGTTGATTAATTAAATGGGTGTGAGTTGCAAATTTTATTAAATTAATTAATTAAAACTCTCCGAAAGAGAGTGCTCTTGACCTCGTCTTATGACCATGGTTCAAGAGACTTAGCTAATCTATATGAAGCTAATGCAGGGATTATGCAAAACTAATATGCTTTCTGATAGAGAGTGTTGTTAACTTGTGTTTTTGCAAGTTCAAGAGTCTTACTTATGGATTGTTAATTGATTAAACAAGCACAAGATGATATTAATTGCTTAGACTCTCCGATAGAGAGAACTCTTGATCCACCTTATGGTGAGATTCAAGAGATTTGAGTAGTTGATTAACTTAGAATGATAAACAATTAAACTGAGTAATCAACTTAAAAGTGATGAATTAACAATTAGAAATCTAAGAATGAGATGTAATGAATGATGAAAACTAGCACTAATAAAAGCATACACACAACACAGGCCTCCCCAAATGGGGGAGGATGAGAGTGAGGACTTAAAAACCCCACTCAAACACAAGATTTTTTATTAAAATTTATACAATGTGCCTTAAGGAACCTAATCCTTGAAAGGAATTTTCAAATAAAGATAAAGTAACTCTACAAAAATTATAACCTATAAAAATGAGAGTGCCTTGTATTTTTACTTTTGAGATATTTTATTAAACTTGTGAAAAGGGAAAAGGGAAGAAGTTTGGAGAGAGTAAAAAGAACAAAAGGAAAGAGGGCTAAAACAATAGAAGATGAGAGAAGGAAGGCAAACAAACTAATAAAGAATCAAAACCAAATAAAGGGGAGAATAGGGAATCCAACTAAGAAGCTAAGGGATGAACAAAATTGAGGAAAACGGGGCAGCGAAAGAGGAAATAAGTGGTTGTCATATAAAATGAAAAACGGGACAGAAAAAGAGGAAATAAGTGTCTTTCATAAAAAATACAAAACGGGAAAATGAACAAAAAGTAAAAGAAATGGCCAAAAACAAGGTTAAAGGAAGCCCAAAAACTAGGGCAAAAAGAGGCAAAAAAGGGAAGAAAGCTAGGGCACACTAGGGCTGTCCAAAAAAGAGAAAAAGGAATGGTAAAAAGAGTACTAATGGGGAAGCGATGAAGAAGAGGTGAAATAAACAAAGAAAAGCAACTGGTAGAAAAGGGATTAAGAAGAGGGACGACGGGAATTTTTTTGCAGCTTAATTCCTAAGTTTTTTTCAAGTTTTGCTACTTAACCTATCATGGAGAGAGAAAAACCCAGCGAGCTATTTACCTACAAAATGGTGGGTTAAACAATAGAGTATACTACAAAAATACACCTAGTATTTGAGCAAAATATATGAACCTTGTGCTGCTTCAAATACAAGCTAGATCTAAGAGAAAGAACACTTTCTAGATCTAGAAATGGAAGCAAGTAGATGCCAACGATTTACTTTATAGATCAAGATACTTCTTGCAGCATAAAGTAAAATAATGAGAAAATTTGACTTTAGGGTGAATGGAGAAGATGAACCACTTGGATCTTGAATCCCTGAAATCACTTTGGATCCCAATGGCATGTAGCAGCTAGGTACATATGCTCTGCTCCAAGAAGAGTATATGCAACTTAGCTCAGCCTCTTACTTGGTACAATGAAGTGATCTGCAAGACAATCTTATACACTTGGAAACGTGGGGGTTAAAACATGTATTATTTACTAATCAAATCTCAAAAACATGAAATACAGTTGAATAAAATAAAGCCCTTTAAGTGTTTTGAAAGTAAATGAAATAAACAGGTAACTTGAAGCTACAAATACCTATTCCTACGTGCTTATAGAAGCCTTCTAAATCATGTGTTAATACCCACACATTATAAAAGAAAAGAAACTAGAACAATTTCACCTCATTAGCCAGAACATATGCACCCAGGATCCACATAGCATGAGCCTCCAAAGCCTTTCTTTATTAAAAAATAGGTTGCATAAGAGAAACAAGCATTACAATATTTTACCAGAGGTTCTTTACATCAATAATCCACCTTAACAGAGCTGAAGGACCCTCTATTTATGCAATGAGAGAGTGCTAAAACCCTAAAACCAAACCTCAAACCCTAACCAGCCTCTCCACCAAACAAAAGTCCAAACCTAAATCGGAGAACTGGGAGTGAGGGGAGGCCTCCACCTAAGCAAGGCACCCCCACTCCAACCCTAAACACTGAAATCCATCAACAGATGAGCCCACATATGTGGAAGGCACCTTCAGGAGAGAGAGGGGTGTGAGCTGCTGAAGGAGGCACCCTGCTGCATAGGAACGATTACTGCTAGGTCTGGAAACCTACTTTGTTAGGTCTGGGAAGCCTACTGATCGTGTAAGCTTCAGTCTTCACCTCAATCAAATAACCAGACCAATGAGAGATCTCCATCTCATTGTTGGGAAATAGGGAAGACCCCGGTTGTAAACCTTTACTTCACACCAATAAAAGACCCATAGTGTTGGCCCTTTTGGTAACAACCCGCGAACAGGTTGCAGTCTCACCCGAAACAGCTATGGGGTGCCGCAGAATCAGGTTTCTGCAAGCAGAAGAGGGATATTACTGTACCTTTAGCCTTTAATAATTTATAAACAATTAACACGGATCTCCGACATTCATGAATATAACCTCGCAGATAAAATAAACAAGCAGTGACTTGCACAACCCTTTACTGGGAATTCACAACGAAGCAAGTATATAAGCAGTGATCTTATTCATTATATATATCTAGTTAATCATGCATAACAAAACATAACAGAAATAACACAAGGAACCACAACACCAGATATAACGTGGTTCACCCCTAGTGTAGGGGCTACGTCCACAGAACTGCACTTTATTCAACTTATTTACAAGTCACAGTTCTGGTCTGCGCACTCAGCAGCAGATCCTTCTAGTCCTTAAAGCTGTGCACACAGCTGTAGGCCTCTATGCACACAGCTGCAGATCTTCTAATCACTATACAAAAACCCTCTACACACACAGCTGCAGAGGTCGTCCACGCACACAGCTGGGACTAAACCTTCTCTTACAAAAATAGCCTTATCTTCACCTTAATTCTTCTTTCACAAAAATCCTAACCTCTCTTCTTTACATAAGTGCATATTTATACAGCACACTATTACAAAAACCATGGTCTTAAACCATGGGCACCCCAAACCCTAAACCCTGGACATAAACCATGGGTTTATTACAATAAGAAAACTTTATCTTAACCCCGACACCCCTAAGACTATTTTGAACCGTAACTCTGCTTACAACTTACAAAAACTGCAGAGTTACCAAAACTAAAGACCTTTAAAGTACATGTCCCAACAGGCCCCTAAGACTCACCAGTGGCTCGTCCCGGGACAATCTGCTAACCTTTCGGTGGACAGAGATTCGCTGCGAGGGCGGTGAACTAAGTATTTAGACTGTGCATGATGTCATCCACTGCTTTCTCTTTTTCCACCAACTCCTGCAGTACTATGGATGATACTTATTTGGGTTTTTCCTGTGCAAATGCATCGTATTCCTTAAAAATTTTGAAGTGGCTATCCACAGCAGTACTTAATCCCAAAGCCTCACTGAAAAATGGTTGTATAGAGCTTTCCAACTCTATTACTTTCACCCCACATTACTCTATTTCCTGCTGGAGTTCCTTACTGCGCTTTACTTTCAACATTTTCTCCATATGGGGCAAGGTTCTGATTTTTACTTTTACTATATCCAGCTCTACCTGTAGCTATTTGATGGTGTCTTGCAGTTGTCCTATCTCCGGATGTTCCTGAAGGGTTGTCGAAGTCTCAACACTGTCTCCAAGCAAATTTGCTGTGCTACCCACAAGGTCTGAAATTTTTACTGCTGACGCCTGAATGTCTGCGCAACGCTATTCTTTAACCTCAGGTGGAGTTTCTGGAGGGATACGGAGTTGGTGCTCCATGATCCGAGCCTCATGTTCCACTTTAATCTCCTCAATTGCATTATGAGACTGCTTCGCATAGTCTTTCAACCTGCCTAATCTTTGTTTAGGCTCCTCCACCAGTTGTACGTCAAAGTCAGGAAGACTTCGACACGTTTCATCCAAAACTCGGACCAGTGTAATTTGTTTGCGTTCTGCATCCCTCTTTCTCTGCTCCACTACCTCGAGCTGCGCTGCGAGGATGTCTTTTTTCTTCCTGGTATCATCCAATTGTTTTTGTGAATAATGGTCTCGGGATTGGATTTCCTTTGCGATAGATGACTGGCAGAGATGTAGTTCTAACATGGACATTTTGGTGTAATCAATTCCTACTGTCATGCCCATCTCTACGCAGGATGCTGCATCAGTTATGATGAGGGCAGTGGTGGATACTTGTCCCTTGTTTTCTCGAGCTGGCCATTTCCTTAGGTCGGGCTATGTGCTTACCGGGGTACTACTGGCTACGGTGGCAGTCACCGACTGTGCTGCTAGGTCCTTCAGCTCCGATATGTGTTGTGTGACACCACTGATGGCATCCAAATGTGTAGCGGAAAATTCTGACCATTTCTTAGTAAGGACTTCTGTGGACTTCGACAAAGCCACATCAAGCTCTTCGCTTGTCAAGCCGAGTGTATCATCGACATTCTTATCCTTGGATGCCTTTGTTTTCTTTCGGTGCTATGGTTTGTTCACTTCCTCTACTTCTTGTGTCTTACACTTCTCCTGCCTATTAGGATCTGGAGTAGTTTTGATCGATTCATATCCTTCTTCTTCGTCGGTTTCGACTTCTCCACCCTGGTTACTATCATGCTACTGTGACTCAGTCTATTCTTCGTTGTCTTCCAGGGGACCTTGCTGCTGTGTGTGACTAGGACCTGCGCCCGTATTGGTAACTATGGGAACCGGAATATGAGGTTTCTTTCCTACATCTTTCAACCAATCAGCTGGCCAGTGCTAAACTACTACCCGGATATCACCCTTAGTGATTACATATGGTAGCTTGAACCATTGATTCTTTTGATCTGTGCGAGCCTGGATGAAAGTATAATGCATGTCGGCGCTGAAGGTGGCTGTGCCGTCATATTGAGAGAATAGCTCATTACTGAGCCGTGGGGTTTTTATGATCTCATACTGGATATTCATCATATAAAAGGAAAATACATAATTTGTCATTTGTTGATGTGCTTTATCCTATGAAACCCACAGTGATGTGTACCTGGTTATCCCAGTCATGTGTTCTGGTGCATCAGGAAACTGTGCCTCTATAGGTTCTTGCCACCCAACTAGTGCAATCATGACGAGTAACCATGAGTAATGGAAGGGCCTACCCTTCTCCTGCGCATCGCGAGCATCTTCCAGATACTCCCTCGCAACATACGCTGCCCAGTTGTAGCTGTAACCTTCGGCGCAATTTATGGTGATTCTGATAACTGGCGTAGGTACTTTAGTTGGTCTGCACTTCCGTATGAATTTTCACACCAAGAGCTCAGCTGCGAAGCAAATGTGATGTTCCTGAATCACAGAATTGTGATACCCAAGTTTTCCCTTCATGAGGCCGAAGCGTTCCTTCATGGTTTGTGCGAGCTTTGTATCCTCATGCTTCGAGGGGAACTCTGTCGCTGGGTCAGGCCCTGCTATTGGTAAGCCCGTGATCCTTTGAATGAGCTCACCATTAATAGGAATTTTCTTTTCTCCTATCCATAGGTGGCCATCATGAACTAGGGCTAGCAGCTCCTTGACTACTACGGTCACCTGTGGGCCGCGACCAAAATGGGGAACATCGAGCATCTTCAGCAGACTAGCTTGATCCAAGCCGGCAGCCCACCGTTTGAATTCTAATAGTGTCGTCGCGGTCTCATCGTACTTAAAAAAGTGAAAATACGTTCCAGGTGTGAACTATGGAAACTTGTCACGATCACTGGTATCATGGTCGGCATACTTAAGCCGGTCTATCTTTCCTGTCATGGTCCCAACCAGGTGCACACCCGGTGGCAGGGAAGGGGTGCTTATCGTGAACTGTTTGGTCCCCCGAGGTGGTTTAAATCCTCGTCGAAGAGGTAGGATATATAGTGGTCACCGTGGGGCAATATTCTCCTCTATGTCACTTGGGATTTCTACTCAACCAGTCGGATCCATTCCAGGATCCTCTGAGGTTTGCCCAGATTGTTTGTGTCGATCTTCGTTTTGCTTAGAATGAAATTTTGGCTTGAACTGTTTCCTGGCAGACCGTGTTTGCATTGGTGGAGTCGGTGCTGGTAGAGTCTCTTCACGAGTTGCAACTCTAGGTGGGCGAGCGAAAATGTGCTGCAGGCCCGTCTATTCAAATTATCTCAACAAGTCCTGAATTTCTTGCTCAGTGGACATGGGTTTAATCGTAAAACACAAGAAAATATGGAATGCACTTTCCCCATGCTCAGGTGACTTTTTATGCAATCCAATGACCATATCGGCCATAAATGTGCATTGAAGGTAGCAAATCTGATAGAGATTCGATTTCCACGGCACTAGATTTCGGCAGATATCACTAGGACAAGCATTTAAGACAATTAAAGTACCAGCGTCACCAAGTTGGCAGAGTTCCAATGGTTGGCTTTTGGGCTATGGCGCAACTGGTACTGCGGCTGCATCACAATAAGAACCTTCTTCGACATACCCTGGTAGATACTACGACCACGCGGTGAGCTTCGATCCTTGCACTTGTTGTGTCGCCCAACTAAGTCGGTACTGGGCTATTCCTTTTTCATGAGTCATAGTAGCATGCCAAAGCCCACCCTCCCTATACCGGTGCGCTACTACATGTACCCGGATATGTACAACCTTATGAACCCAGTCTGTACGAGATACATGTTTCCATGCTTCATAACAGTGTTCCAAGTATTCATGTGGGCTCCTCTGCCCCTTGTTCCAGCTGCGTCTTGTCTGGAGCTGACCCCTAAATCTCAGGTAGAGGAATTGCTGACAAGCTTCCCAACTGGGAATGTACTTTTTTCGACTATTCGACCCTTTAGCTGAGGTGGTTCCAACTACTGACTCCAGATTCAGCAGTTTTGGTGAGTCCAACACAATAAGTTCTTTAGGGTCTGTCGAACCTTCACAAATGGGTAAGGCTCTTGTTTGTGAACTAAGCCTTCTGAGGGACTTAGCAATTCTGGCACATCTATGTCCCTGTAGCTCATACAATTGGTTCTGCCAACTTTCTAAGTCATCCTCAGAGTCCGTCATGCAAGAGCTACCAAACTCCCAACCGTTTGTAGGAGGATCCTCATAATCTTCTTCCTTCGCGGTGATGTTATAGATATGGTCCAACACATCTTGATCCTCATGTTTGAGTGGTTTTGTATGCCTTTCTCCTTGAGAGGGATCCAATCGTATTATAACTCTCAAACCCTTCTCTTCGAAGGTCATCTGTCTCTTCTTGAGGTTAATGAGTGCAGCATTTTCCATTTCCCACTCTATACCAAGCAATGCTGGATAGGGGTTGCTGTCATCAATGAGCTCAATAACTTCAAATTCTGTTGCAGTACAAACTCCATCAATGTCTACTTGGACACTAGGGAATCTCCCTAGGGGCACAATATTCTGTTGATTGGATAACCTTAACTGTATGGGGGACCATTCCAGAACAAGTTTTCCCATTTGTTCCCAGGTCTGTTTGGTTAGGACATTAACTTCTGATCCTAAATCCAAAATGACATCAATCATGTCATACTCTCCTATCTAAGCATTCAATCTCATTTCTATCCCAGTTCTTCTGACTCTATTAAGGGTTTTGTCCCTACCAGTACTTTTCTGAGGTTCACAGGAAGCAATTACTTTTGCAGTTCCTCTAAAGAATTTTGATTCCTTAAGAGTTTCATACATCTCTGTAAAAAGGAAGACAGTGTACCTATTTTACCCGTCGAGGCTTCTTGCGGCTGCGACTACTGCTGACGTGGTTGAGCGAGTGCTACGACTGTGCTCAGATCAGCAAAATATCTTTTGGCGTTCATGAATGTTTCTTTTTCTCTTTCTATATCAATGTTGGGACTTTCTTTGGAGCCTTACGAAGCCAAGCCACAGTAGGCGGTTTCTCCAGGTTCTGTATATGCATCGTAGCTCCACTCCATGTAACAACATTAATTGCTAGGGCAAGTCTTTGTTCGATAGAAATCAGCTGAAGATTCTGAGTAGGCCCACTATTTCTTTCCTGAATCTTAGCAATCAACTGCGGGCACATGATCTACGGCTCGGCAGTACCGACATGTCGTAGTCGGGTTCCGACAGTCACGAGCCAGATGCCCAGCTTGGTTACAGTTATAACACACCACCTAGCCATGGCCTCTTCCAACCAGACCTCCATGGCCACGACCTCCAAAATCACCTCGACCGGATGCACCACCGCGGTAGCCATAGCCATCATTGCTTTGTCCTTCATTTTGCACCCGATAGGCGTCGTATGTGCGTTCTTTCATCAGGTCATAACTGCAACACTCATCTTCATTATGTCCTACAAACTTACAGAACTTATAGTAAGGGTTCTTGGGGACTTCCACATACCTCTGTAGCAGATAGTAATTCTCAGGTTGATGCTGGCCAGTTGTTTGACAAATTTCACAGTATAGAACAATAGGGTTGAACGGGTTTGGTGCACCAGTATTCAGGTAATTTTTGACCACAGGACATTGTTCCTTGTCGTGACCTTCTGTCCGACAATGTGTGCACCAAACCTCTTCGTGACTGGTTTTTCCTTTATTCATGTCGCACAGCTCTAGTTCCATTGCTGCTAACTGTGCTTGGATTTGAGCGATACCAGAATTATCCTCGACAGGAGCAGTTTCCAGCTTCATTGCGATTTCCAGGGCCTCTTGCTGATCAACAACCTTCTGTTGCATGAGCGGGGTTCTAATATGTGGTAGAAGCACTGCAATGAACCATTCCTTATGCTACGCAGGTCCAATGGTGAAACTGACCTGGTCGAGTAGAACTTTGAATCTCTGGTCAAAGTCCCACACTGATTCGCCGTGCCTCTACTGAATCTCTTTCAATTCAGTGATACACTGCGACTCTAATTTCGGTTTCTTAAACTCTTTGATTATTGCTGCTTTAATATCATCTAAGGCATGACTCTGAGTACTGGAGAATTTCATGAACCAGTTCAAAGCCCGGTCCCTGAAAGAAGTAACGAGCTTCGCCCTTCAGACATCTTGATCTATAATGTTCTTAGCATTCCAGACTGCTTCACATAAAAACTAGAATTGTTTTGGATCCTCTGATCTAGTTCCTTTGAAAATAGGGAGCTTAATGTCATCATGTATGTGGGCCATCGCAGCTCTAGGGGGGGAGGGAGGGGGACTAGGAGCAGGTGGGGAGGAACTTACTGGGGTAGGCTGACCTGCGACAAGAGTGCTCGAGCTAGGGTGACTTTCGGACTGCGACAGGTTCTCAGGGATAACAGGTCTGGGCTGCAGGGTGACCGGAGGGTTTCCAATAGAAGGGGTTTCTTCGGGTTCAGAGTCTGCGGTATTTTCACGAGAAGATGCGGTATGCTGACCTAGGGAATAGGATTCAAAATCTCTCTTGTACCTTTTGCCACTTCACAGCAAACCACTTTGCTCGTCGAAGGTATTTTCACTTGCAAACATAGGTTAGTAATACCAAATCTAACAGTTTGATTCAATGAGCAATATACCTTTTTAAGCTAATAGCATTGTAATTCTTAAGCCAAATGAATTCAAGAACTTACCCCTTGGGCCTTTGAAAAACTGCCGCTCAGCTTCACTAAAGGAAGTACTCGTGTCGATGGCGAACTCCGTCACAAAAGCTTCAAGAGTTCGCATTGTCCATAAATCAACAACATGAGAGATCTCGTTGTTCACCCTTTTTAGTATAGTAATTCTAGTGGGGGTCCAAACAGGAAACTGACATTCTTGGAAATTTGTCCTTCTCTCTGTCAATCTAGACAACCACTGGTGCAACTCTATGTGGATACTAGCAAAGAAAATTTCATAAACATCACAAAAAACATACCTTTGTAAAAAGTCGTTTGCACTACGATGTGGATCTTTGTTCTCTTGCTTAGCGAATTTCAGATAAGTCTGATCAAGCCAATCATCGATTTCCTTCACAGAGGGTCTCCAGAACATAGCCCTCGAGGTACGACGTAAACCCCTCTTGAGCAGATACTGAGTTCAACCGGCAACGGAACCAATTTGTTGGGAAATAGGGCAGAACCGGGTTGTAAACCTTTACTTCGCACTAACAAAAGATGCACAATGTTGGCCCTTTTAGCAACAACCTACGAACAGGTTGCAATCT
Organism: Pseudotsuga menziesii; assembly: GCA_001517045.1. NCBI lineage: Eukaryota > Viridiplantae > Streptophyta > Pinopsida > Pinales > Pinaceae > Pseudotsuga > Pseudotsuga menziesii. The sequence continues at coordinate 257,282 of LPNX010117578.1, read as the reverse complement.
CACCCAAAACAGCTATGGGGTGCCGCAGAATCAGGTTTCCGCAAGGAGAAGAGGCATATTACTGTACCTTTAGCCTTTAATAATTTACAAACACTTAACACGGAGCTTCGACATTCATGAATATAACCTCGTAGATAAAATAAACAAGCAGTGACTTGCACAACCCTTTCCTGGGAATTCATAGCGAAGCAAGTATATAAGCAGTGATCTTATTCATCAGATATATCTAGTTAATCATGCATAACAAAACATAACAGAAATAACACAAGGAACCACAACACTAGATATAACATGGTTCACCCCCAGTGTAGGGGCTACGTCCACAGAACTGCGCTTTATTCAACTTCTTTACAAGTCACAGTTCTGATCTGCTCACTCAGCAACAGATCCTTCTAGTATTTAAAGCCGCGCACATAGCTGCAGGCCACTGCGCACACAGCTGCAGAGGTTGTCCACGCACACAGCTGGGACTAAAATTTCTCTTACAAAAATAGCCTTAGCTTCGCCTTAATTCTTCTTTCACAAAAATACTAACCTCGCTTCTTTACATAAGTGCATATTTATACAGCGCAGTATTACAAAAACCATGGTATTAAACCATGGGCACCCCAAACCCTAAACCCTGGACATAAACCATGGGTTTATTACAATAAGAAAACTTTATCTTAACCCCAACACCCCTAAGACTATTTTGAACCGTAACTCCCCTTACAACGTACAAAAACTGCGGAGTTACCAAAACTAAAGACCTTTAAAGTACACGTCCCAAGACTCATCTTTAGCTGGAGATGACATGTCTGATAACTTATAATAAATTAATTGCATTCTTAATGATGACTGAAGCTGAGTTATATGATAACTCCAATCATCATAAGTGCTCAAGGAGATGTCATTTATCCTTTTATTTTACTTAATTTTGATTAATTTGGATAGTTCTATTTTTCTCCAAAATAATCATTTGTTTTAATAAAATTTAATTTCTTTTCTCAAAACTCACTTTTTTGAGAAAAAAGGCATTATGTGTCCGATTGTTGATCTAAAAGTTGGTTCTGACTGGTTGACTGATCAAGAATGTTTTTTGGCTTAAGGTTAGAGCCTTCAATCACTGAATTCGGAGTTTGGATGACCGACTTACCACTAACGGGTTTTTTCCATTTAATTTATGCAAAAATTAACCCAAAAAACTTAGGAAAAGTAATTAAAAAATTGAAAATTAAAAAAATATTTTTTTCCGTTGGAAAAAGATTTTTTCGAATTTTTTTTATATGTCCAGATGACTTAGGACATGACCATGATCTATATAAATAATGTATAGTAGGGTTATAACACTCAGTTGAGTTCTAATAACCCCCCAAGGCCCATAATTCAACATCGGGCATTCCAGCTTTGGAGGAAGCGGGAGAAAAATTCGTCAATTATACTCGGCAGAAGGCAAAGCATAATTGTCAGGGGAAAAAAACTCCCTGGAATACCCTATTTGAGATTCTACGTCTCAGGAGACCGAGCCACTCAAAAATATCCTACTAGCACATTTTATTACAAACCCCGTGGGGCCATGGTCAAAATTATTCAAATAAGAAAGTGACTAGCCAATACTAGCTAGACAAGCAGATGGATCAACTGATACACTGGAATTAGAATTTGAACAAGTCTGTCAACCGACGGCTCCTCGGGTAATCCAACTAAGTGCAAAATCAGTGGATAACATCTGGCTCCAACTATGGGACGTGTGCTCGATTCAATCTCTTATGCAAGGAGAGCATATGAGAACCCCAGAATCTCTGGTTTCCATATCCTGTAAAAACATCTCAACTTGACAAGAAAACCTTAGTAGCACAAGTTTTATGAAAACAAGCTAATGATCCAGAAGTTACTTTATTCAAAGAAATGACAAAACTTAACTGAAAATTTTATTTATTTCTAAGAACAAAAATTAAATGCTAAAGTAAATGCTCACTTTGAAGAGCCTATTTTCCTACTCTAAGCATGATACCAAAAAGGTTAGGTGCAATCATAAATCCAGTGTATCCACCTAAGAATTTTATTAATATAAAAAGGTTTTTCCTTGTCTTTGGTTACCAGCCAAAGTAAGGATACAATTTCCAAAAAATGCAAACCTGCGTGGTGATCAAGAATGGGCGGGCTGGTTGGGGAATCATGGGCATGAATAATGTCGTCAAAATTCTTCCCAAACTGGCAGATTCTTGCGCAGGCTACTTCTATCCATGACTGGATAGCACTAATATGCAAATCGAGATGATGCGGTAGGTCGCCTACTCCATCATGTTGATCATCAAGGCTTATCAAATAATTAATCATTCTATAAGCCCCAAGCTGCTCCAAAACATAAGGAACATCTATATGTGAAGATGATGGTTGAGAAAGAACTTCAACTAGTTGCTCCCCATTCGATTCTTCATCGCACTATTTTATCAAGTCCTTATTATAGATACTCAGATACAATTCTGACTGATCGATGAAAAATCTAACTGTTCCTTTTTGCAGTTTTCATAAGTCTCAGAATGAATACTCCCCTTACTGGACACATCATAGATGAGATTCTCAAATGTATTTTCAAAAATACCATAGGTTGGATTTCAAATAAAGTCCAATAATCATCATTTCCATTTATGTTGGATATGAGAGATGCCTCATCACTGGTATCAAGTCCCTAGCTACAGTCCTGATTCTGCTCAAAACAATCTTCTTTGAAAAGCTAGGTTTCAAAGATATCACATGGGACACAACTTTCCAAATATTTTTCATCCGGTGGGGAGCATGAAGGACTTTCATCACATGAAACCTCTAAGATTTGATTTTCAATTAAAGTCTAGTAGTTTTCATCCATCTCAGAAGAAAGGGATTCTTCATCACTTGTATCACATCCCTGGCTATAGCCCTCTTCATGATCATAATCATCTTCTTCAGAAAAAAGGTCACAAGGTAGTAAACCTTCCAAACTATCATCATTATGCTCATTTTTAGGATCAGTACCAAGGTTGTTAGTGAGGTTATCCAATTATTGACTATAATCTTCGAATTGACCCCGGGTTTCTGTGGTGAAAGGATGAAGTTGTCCAACTGCGTTAATGTACTCAAGCTCTCTTGAATATTGTTTTCCCTCTCTCCAACTTTCTCCAGAAATATCATGCATGTTATATACATAGTTTATGTACTCAGGCTTGCTTGATGATGCTTTAGGGCCACAATCCTTTGGAAAAGAATGCTCCTTAACATAGCATGCATAATAGCAAGAAGATTCTTCATGAACATCTTTACATGCCCTGCAAAATGGATTACACTTTTCAACCATGTTAGTGGCCTCTAGCTGATGAAGAGGCTTTATTTTCCAAGTTGGATTGGCAAGAAAGGTTCTAGGAGTGGAGTGAGTTTGAGTTCTTTCCATTGTTATTACCCTATTCTAAATTTCCTTTAACTGTGCTAAATGTTTCTTTTCTACCTCCTCCATATTCTTCTTCATCTCCCTTTTCATATAGATCATCTATTTTTCGTAGGCATCCTTCATAGCTGATAAAGGATCCTTGCCTTTGGGCTCACTAATTTTCAAAGGGGTGGAAGACCTTGAATAACCGTGGAGGTTAGACTCACCAGATGATTGCATATTCTTATCAATTTTGATAGCCAAACCTTGAGCTAGAAGTAAAGTAGCCAGCTCCTTATCTCTAATTTGATATTGGATTTCACCACTCAAAGCTTCGATGCAATAGTCCAAAACAGAAGATGCTGGAGGAGAGTAAGTGGCAGGGATGGAATTTGCTAATTCAATGAACTTGTTGTTGAATTCGTCCATTGTTTCAGTTTCAGACTTCTTTATGCTAGTCAAAGCCACTACTAGATGTCTAGGATCATTTCTGCTGTCAAACTTTCCAAGGAAAGTAGCCTTGAATTCTGCTAAGGTGGCGAAAGAATTGTCCGGCAAAGTATCATACCAGTTGCCAACCTTTCCATCCAAAGAAAAGGAAAACAAGGTCATGTAAACATCTTCATGCCTATCAGTACCCCTAACATGGGCACCACAGTGTTTGGTGAAATTCCCGATATGCTGCTCAACAGAGAGGGAGGCATCAGTGCCATTATATGTCATAAGATTTTCGATAGCCTTGTCAGGGATATCATGAGGATGACCTGCTATCTGAGCAAAGTTAACTTGAGTAAAAAACTCACCCATTGGATTAAGGAAACAGTTATTATTTTTCAAATTTTCTAAGTTTTCTGGAAATAAAAGATGGATGTCTGAAACAGACTCAAATCCAAGTTCTGCAAGGATCCTGCAAGGATCCTGCAAGAAGATAGTTTGTTTAATCTCCTCCTTAATACCTTTTCGGGGTCAGGGATGAAATCCAACAAACCTACAAAGTTTCTTCTAGTGGAATACCTTGAGGTGTTAACTGACGGTGGAGTCGCCAGGTGGACTTAAGTCTAATTTTAGAGAGTTATTGGACTAAAAATATACCAAAAAAGGGAAAAAGCAAGGTAAAAAATAAAAGAAATAAAGGTCGTCCACGAACAAAAATATTTGTCCCCAGCAACGACGCGAAAAAATGTTGTCCGCCGATTCCACACCAGCAACATAAATCTTCTGAAAGCTGTCTCCTCACTTGGGAAAGTGGGAGAGGTGTGACCTTGGGGGCAAGCATAGAGCTAGGTATTGTCACCTACTCCTAAGTCCTTCATTTAGGCTAACTCCTAATGAAGCCAAGGGGGGTAGTCCCTAACAAAGAGTTTTCTATGGCTCAATGTTTAAGTTAATTTTTAGATGTTTCAGATGCGGATGGGTGTTGTTTAGGAGTTATTTGTGATTTAAGATGATTAATGTGATGAATTGAACATAAGACAAAGCAATCCACATTGCTATCATCGGAATCGAAAGATAGACAAATATTTGATAACTTTATGAAATAGATAAATAATTCACAGATGTGATTTATAATCAAACATTCGATGGATAAATGGCCTATATTATCAACAATGCATAAAAGATAGGACCAATGTCTATGGAGCCAACTTATCAGAGATGATTTGAGTGTAAATATGATGTGAATCTCAAAAGATGCCAATGAATGTTATGTTTTGCAAGTGCTCTTGGTAATTTTTGAGATTTTTTACTTGTGATCTTCACTTATGGTAGCTGGATATCCTAAACGGTAATACCTTCAGTGGCCCCGATCGAAGACATGACAAACCTATCTGGGGTCAAAGGTAAGTGTTCAATAACTTAACTACCAGTGCCCAAATTGGATAGCCTAGCACCCACACTTGGAATTTTCCCACATGCCTCGGTATTTATCGAACAATGCCGGTGCGTTGGTTATGGGGAAACGTTTTAGTTAAGTTCCTCTTGTGGGGTTTAGAGATCCAATGTCATTTCTGGGTGTTCTGATCTAAGATCGGTTAGAGCATACTTCGGCAAGGAGGAAAAGGGGTTAATTAATTAAAGGGGTGTGAGTTGCGAATTTTATTAAGTTAATTAATTAAAACTCTCCGAAAGAGAGCGCTCTTGACCTCATCTTATGACCATGGTTCAAGAGACTTATCTATTATATATGAAGCTAATGTAAGGATTATGCAAATGTAATATGCTCTCCGATAGAGAGTGCTCTTGACTTGTGTTTCTGCAAGTTCAAGAGTCTTACTTATGGATTGTTAATTGATTAAACAAGCACAAGATGATATTAATTGCTTACACTCTCCGATAGAGAGCACTTTTGATCCACCTTATGGTGAGATTCAAGAGATTTGAGTAGTTGATTAACTAAGAATGATAAACAATTAAACTGAGTAATGAACTTAAAAGTGATGAATTAACAATTAGCGATCTAAGCATGAGATGTAATGAATGAGGAAAACTAGCACTAATCAAAGCATACACACAACAAAATCTTGCCCAAATGGGGAAGGATGAGAGTGGGGACTTAAAAACCCCACTCAAACACAATATTTTTTATTAAAATTTATACAATGTGCCTTAAGAAACTTGATCCTTGAAAGGAATTTTCAAATAAAGATAAAGTGACTCTACTAAAATTATAACCTGTAAAAAGGAGAGTGCCTTGTATTTTTACTTTTGAGATCTTTTATTAAACTTGTGAAAAGGGAAAAGGGAAGAAGTTTGGAGAGAGTAAAAAGAACAAAAGGAAAGAGGGCTGAAACAATAGAATATGAGAGAGCGAAGGCAAACAAACTAAGAAATAATCAAAACCAAAGAAAGGGGAGAATAGGGAAGCCAACTAAGAAGCTAAGGGATGAACAAAATTGAAGAAAACGGGGCAGCGAAAGAGGATAAGTGGCTGTCATATAAAATGCAAAATGGGACAGCAAAAGAGGAAATAAGTGGCTTTCATAAAAAATGCAAAATGGGATAGTGAAACAAAAGAAAAATAAATGGCCAAAAACAAGGTTAAAGGAAGCCCAAAAACTAGGGTAAAAAGAGGCAAAAAAGGGAAGAAAGCTAGGGCACACTAGGGCTGTCCAAAAAAGAGAAAAAGGGATGGTAAAAAGAGTACTAATGGGGCAGTGATGAAGAATAGGTAAAATAAACAAAGCAAAGCGATCGGTAGAAAAGGGATTAAGAAGAGGGATAATGGGAAGTTTTCTCTAGCTTAATTCCTTAGTTTTTTGCAAGTTTTCCCGCTTAACCGGTCATGGAGAGAGAAAAAACCAGTGTTCTATTTACCTGCAAAATGATGGGTTAAACAATAGAGTATACTACAAAAATACACCTAGAATTTGAGCAAAATATATGAACCTTGTGCTGCTTCAAATACCAACTAGATCGAAGAGAAATAACGCTTCCTAGATCTTGAAATGGAAGCAAGTAGATGCAAAAGATTTACTTTATAGATCAAGATACTTCTTGCAACATCAAGTAAAATAATGAGAAAATTTGACTTTAGGGTGAATGGAGAAGATGAACCACTTGGATCTTGAATCCCTGAAATCACTTTGGATCCCAATGGCATGCAGCTGTTAGGTAAATATTATTTGCTCCAAGAAGACTAGATGCAACTTAGCTCAGCCTCTTACTTGGTACAATGAAGTGATCTGCAAGGAAATCTTATACCCTTGGCAACATGGGGGTTAAAACATGTATTATTTACTAATCAAATCTCAAAAGCATGAAATATAGCTGAATAAAACAATGCGCTTTAAGGGTTTTGAAATTAAATGAAATAAACAGGTAACTTGAAGCTACAAATACCTATTCCTATGTGGTTATAGAAGTCCTCTAAAGCATGTATTAATACCCACACATTATCAAAGAAAAAAAACTAGAACAATGTCACCTCATTAGCCGGAACATATGCACCCAGGATCCACACAACATGAGCCTCCAAAGCCTTTATTTATTACAAAATAGGTTGCATAAGAGAAACAAGCATTACAATATTTTACCAGAGCTTCTTTACATCAATCATCCACCCTGATAGAGCTGAAAGAGCCTCTATTTATATAATGAGAGAGTGTTGAAACCCTAAAACCAAACCTCAAACCCTAACTAGCTTGGCCACCAAACAGAGGTCCAAACCTAAATCAGAGAACCGGGAGTGAGGGGAGGCCTCCACCCAGGAAAGGCACCCCCACTCCAACCCTAAACATTGAAATCCATCCACAAATGAGCCCACACATGTGGAAGTCACCCTCAGGAGAGAGAGGGGCGTGAGCTGCTAAAGGAGGCACCCTGTTGCATAGGAAAGTTGCTTGCTAGGTCTGGAAACCTACTATGTTAGGTCTAGGAAGCGTACTGATGGTGTAAGCTTTATTCTTCACCTCAATCAAATCATCGGACCAATGAGAGCTCTCCATATCATATTTAGATAGAGATGACATGTCTGATAACTGATAATAAATTAATTGCACTCTTAATGATGACTAAAGTTGAGTTATGATAACTCCAATCATCATAAGTGCTCCATGAGATGTCATTTAGCCTTTTATTTTACTGAATTTGGATTAATTTGGAGAGTTTTATTTTTATCCAAAATAATCATTTTTTTAATAAAATTTCATTTCTTTCCTCAAAATTGACTTTTTTAAGAAAAAAGGCATTATGTGTCTGATTGTTGATCTGAAAGTTTGTTCTGACTAGCTAGCTGATCAAGAAAAAATTTTGGCTTTAGGTTAGAGCCTTCAATCATTGAATTCGGAGTCCGGATGACCGACTTACCACAAACGGGTTTTTTCCATTTAATTTATGGAAAAATTAGCCCAAAAGTTTAGGAAAAGTAACTAAAAGTTAAAAAATTAAAAAAAAAAAATTTCTCGTTCGAAAAAGTTTTTTCCAAATATTTTTTATATATCCAGATGACTTAGGAAATGACCATGATCTATCTAAATAATGTCTAGTAGGCTTATAACACTCATTTGGGCTCTAATAACCCCCCAAGTCCCAAAATTCAACATCGGGCATTCCAGCTTTGGAGGAAGAGGGAGGAAACCTTATCAATTATACTCAGCTTAAGGCAAAGCATAATTGTCAAGGGAAAAAAACTCCCTGGAATACCCTATTTGAGATTCTACATCTCAGGCGACCGAACCACTCAAAAATATCCTACTAGCACATTTTATTACAAACCCCGCAGGGCCATGGTTAAAATTATTCAAATAAAAAAGTGACTAGCCAATACTGGCTAGACAAGCATATGGATCAACTGATAGACTAGAATTAGACTTTGAACAAGTTTTTCAACCAGTAGCTCCTCAGGTAACCCAACTAAGTGCAAAATTAGTGGATAACAGGAGGCACCCCTATTGACTCCAATTCATTAAATAATCAATAAATAATCAATTTAATGAAGGAGGGAACCTTCACTACTCTGTTTAACTGATTGTAACCATCAGTTAGCAATATGGGGCATTAATGACACTCAAATCACCCCCAGAGTGCTCCAGTTAGCCTCCACGAATGTAGGAGAAGGCTAAGTTAGCCTCATTGACTGAAGGTACGCATGGGTGTGATCTAGTTGATGTCATCTAGTGCTCCTCTGATGTCAATTAAGTCAATAAAACTTAGGATAGTCGTTTAACTAGTCCAAATTGACCAAATTGAGTGTATATGGTGGTAAATGTCCCCAACACCCCCCCTTAAGCTATACTCGGGAGGAGTAGAAAACATAAAAATGCATAAAAATGCTAGGGCCATGAAAACTAATGCCATAGGTCACCCTGTACAATACTAAAACTGAAACAATGCTAAAAAACAAACTAAGTGTGGAAAAGAGGGAAAACCCAATGGGAAACCCTCCCCTCAAGCTGAACACTGAAATAAGTCTGATCACCTTGATGGACTCACCCCCAACAGTTAACAGAGGTAAGTGAACTTATTTTCTAAAAAACTCTTGGTGAAGATGTCTATAATCTGCTCATCAGTTGGGCAGTATTGCAGAATGATGGTCCTGTCGAGCACTAGCTCCCTGATATAGTGCATGTGGATATCTACATGCTTGGTCCTCTACCTGGTAACTGGATCTATGGATATCTTAATAGCACTTTTATTGTCATAAAAGAGGACAGTGGACAAAGTAATACAAAGATCAAACTCTGAAAGAATGCCTTGCAACCAAACTATCTGGATGCAAGCATTCACCGCTACTCGATACTCGGCCTCTACTAAACATAATGCTATGGAAGCCTACTTTTTTCTAGACCAACAAATGGGGCCACCACCAAACATGAATACATATCCGTAAGTATACTTCCAATCAATAGAATCACCCTCCCAATCGGAATCTGTGTATCCAACCAGCTCTAGCTCGGAGTCTGTAGGATAGTGAATGTCGTAGGTCTTGGTTCCCTAAATATACTAGAGGATCCTTTTGGCTGCCTTCCAATGAATATCATGAGGCTGCTGCATGTATATTGATATAGCATTCATGGCATAATAGATATTAGGCTGATAGTGTGTCAAGTACAACAAGCTACCAATCAGCTCTCGATAAATAGTGCAGTCCATGGGAGGTGTGTTTTTTCCTTCTTCAAGGCTGATACATGAAAGGAAAGGGAATGGTTCATGCCTACATTCAGACATTTTAAAATTGACTAATATGTATGATATGTATTTGGATTGAGTGACCATTATCCCATCAGAATTTTGCTCAATTTTGAGCCCCAAATCGCTCATTTCAAATGCATTGTGGAGAGCATTTTTTATGGCTAAAATAGAAGCAACTCTGCTACCTGTGATCTGTAAGTCATCAACATATAAAAAAATAATAATAAAATTACCATTATACTACTATATATACACATTTGCATCTGATCTACACCTTTGGAAGTTTTGATGGAGAAGGAAGGCATCCATCTTGGAATACCACTCTCTTGAGGCCTGTTTTAACCCGTATAGTGACTTCTTTAGCTTGCAAACCAAAGATGGATTAGAGATGTATCCCTCAGCCTGCTTCATGTATATATCCTCATGAATATCTCCATATATAAATTCTAACTTAACATCCATATGATGCACTTCCGAGTGCTTAGATGCTGAAATTGCCAAAACTGGGCGGATGGAGTCCATTTTTGCAACCGATGCAAAAGTCTCATGGTAGTCCACACCTTGGACCTGAGAGAAACCTTTTTCCACCAGCCTTTCCTTATGTTTGTAGGTGCTTCCATAAGCATCAACCTTTATCTAAAATACCCACTTGCGTTGAACCAATTTCCTTCCTGGAGGAAGAGAAACTAGCTCCCAAGTAGTGTTTTTTTTAAGAGAATTCATCTCTTCATCCATGGAAACTTGCCATATCGGATCCTTCCGAGCATGTTAGTAGGATTTTGGGTCTGAAATAATCATCAAATAACAAGTTTCAGACATAAAATTATCTGTACAAGAGAGAGGAATACCTTGTCTTTGGAAATCAGACCGGGTTCTCCTTGGATCAACCGAATTTCCAATGTTATCTCCTGAGGGAGAGTGTCTGTTGGGCCCATGTGGGAAGATGATTTTGTACTTTAGGTTCTGATTCAACATCTGATTTTTGCTATACACTGATATCAAAAATCATAGGATCCAAATCAGGGTCATCACCCCCAATTTCATCATCCAAATATTCAGTAGAATAGTAAGGAAATTCAACAGTTTTCTCCTTCACTAGTTTCACCTCCTGAAGAGGCTCATCGAACTTGACACTTCTCTCGATGATGATCTGTTTTGTTTTGATATATAGTAGCTTGAAACCTTTTGATTCATCAGGATACCAAATAAACAAAAATTCTATGCTTTGCGGTTGCAAAGCCCTTATTTTATCAAGTGGAATTCAGGCCCATCGAGTGGACCCAAACACCTGTAGGTTCGACACATTCGGCTTGTGTCTGAAGTGTGTTTCAAAAGGGGTCTTCCCTTTCATGGATGAGTGTATAATTTTTTTATAAATGTATTATGTAGCATGCATGGCTTTATCCTACAAATTTGCAGCCAACTTCTTTGATTCCAACATACAGGTGGGCATCTCCTTGAGAGACAAATTCTTCCTTTCTGCTACACCATTCTGTTGAGGAGTGTAGGGAATTGAATGTTGGACCTGACTATCACTTTGGGAACATATGTGCAGCAAATCATTACTAACATACTTCCTTCCATTATCAAATATCAATATCTTGATCTTAAGCCCAGAGGCATTCTCAATCAAGGCCTTCAGTTCAGTGAATTTTTCACATACTTCAGACTTCTTTTTGAGAAAGAAGACCCATGTGTACCTTGAAAAACAATCAATAACGGTCAGAAAATACCTTGATCCATTCATGTATGTGACATGAATTAGACTGTTGATATAAGAATGTATAAACCCCAAGATGCATGTAGCTCGGTTTTCCTTCCCCCGATCGAAGTTGTGCTCAGGGTGTTTTCCAACCACACAACCCTTGCAAATTCCAGTGGTTTCCTTGATGACCGAGAGGCCTTCAACCATGGATTTTTTCTATAATTACTGCAAATATTTGAAATTTATATGGCCAAACCTCTCATTCCACAGCCTACTAACTTCATTTCCATGAGTTAGCATAGCGGTGGGCTTTGCATCCACCACAAAGTGGGAAAACTCATAGGCTTTTGCATGGTGGTTTGCAAGGCCTTTAGCAACAAGTTTCTTGGATGCAAGTTTTGTTATCTCAACATCATTTGAGATGAAATATACTCTCTTAAGCACTCCTGTATGTGTCATCTGATAGACACTAAGGATATTTGATGCCAGAGACTGTACATAGAAAACATTTGAAAAATAGCCATTCTCAAGATCAACCATACCTTGTCCTTATGAAATGATGGTGGAATCATCTCCCATGTGGATGGGGATGGATTTTCCAATATCCAAGGATGAAAAGGAGTCTCTTTCATCCATCATGTCGTTTAAAGCTCCATAATCAATCAAGAGTGCTTTGGACTTTGAAGTGCTTGCAATGAGGGCATGACCACTTTCATGCTATGGTTCCCAATCTTCCTGATCTCTCCTTCAAAATATTTTCAAAATATTGATGTGATTTATCTCAAGGAGAGAGGTAGATTCATCAAGATTCTTCTTCATGCAGGCATGTTCAAGGTGGAATCCCTTCCCATAGTATGAACACTTGACTTTTTCTTTCCCATGATGCCCTTTTCCTTTGTTCTTCTTTGAGCTGGAAGACTCATCATGCTGCTGGTTTTCAACTTTAGGATTAGGAGCTTTGAATTTAGTTTTTTGGGCTCTTATGTTTTTTTTCTTTACCCTTCAGATCTTTGGGCCCTAAGACATGGAGGGCTTGATCATGGGAGGATCGGATGATCCCGATCTGGGAAAGCTTATCATGTTCACTTGTTAGGGACTCAATGAAGGCAATGCGTGTAGGCATATTTCATCCAAGAGTTGTGATATTTCCCGCACAGAATGTAGAGACAAAAACTAAATAATAAGCTCCTTGTTTGGAGAGTATGGCAAGGATGAGCTGATCATCCTCCTTGTCCACGTTGCATTGCTTCAACAGTAAGACAATGTGCTTGAACTTTGTGAAAAAGTCATTCAAGGTCTCAAAATTGGAAGGATGGAGAGACATCAATTCATTTTCAAGCTGGTAAACTCTCAAATCATCCTACTTTCCATACAAGGCTTCCAATTTGTCCCAAATTTCCTTTGGAGTCTTCAATCTCGAAAGATGTAAAAGAAGATCCTAGGAAACGGAGAGGCACAAGAATCTGAATGCTTCATCCTTCTTGTTCAAGAATATAGCTTTGTCTGTCACAGAAGCAGGATCTTCTTTAGTGTCCATAGTGACCCTATAGAGTCCTCTAGCACGTAGCTGGATCTCCATATCTCCTTTCCATGAGTGGAAATTTAATGGAGTCAAAAGATCTACGGAACAAGCCATCTTAATCTGCTGGAGTGAATGCTTTCACCTATTAAAAACCTGAAAATCACAACAAAAAGGGAAATGTAAGGTTAGATAGCTTGCACATTTTATGCTTTCATCACACCCAGCATATTCAATCAAGCAAGCTTGATCAACAAGTTCCTTACTTGGGGTATCAAGTGGTAAGCCTTGGATTCTGGTGCAGTGCTAGATTTTTGAGCTATTGCTCAATTTTCATGCAATATCTATCAAAACCCTTGTTTTTGAGAGATCCGAGCTTCATCCCGTCTTGAGTTCTGATACCATATTAATCTAGCATAGTAATCTAGGGACTAAATACAAGTCTCATCAAATATTAATAACAATAAGGCATGAAAATGGTGTAATTGTGCTAAAAAATGAGTAGCAGCACTGTATATTCACACAAAGAATGAGGAATACAATACAATATCATGATGCAAGCATGAATGACAAAGCAATTCGAATTCCCAAGGAGTTCATTCGTATTGAATGAGTGAGTCTAGCTTAACTGAATGTAAGCCACAGTCAACACTCAAGTTAACCACTAATCAAAACCCTCATTGACTCAACTCATCCCTAACTAAAGTCGGATTGCAATAAATGACTGAGTCTAACTAAATGTAGGTCAGACACATGTCACAACAAGCCAACCATCAATTGGTAGTGCATCAATGACTCCAATGAACCCCGATGAGGTTAACTAAACATCAGAAGTGGTTGGAGGCACCCCTGTTGACTCCAGTTCATTAAATAATCAATAAATAATCAATTTAATGAAGGAAGGCGCCTTCACTACTCTATTTTACCAATATGGTGCATTAATGACACTGAGATCACCCCCGAAGTGTTCTAGTTAACCTCCCCGAATGTAGGATAAGGCTAAGTTAGCCTCCTTGACTGAAGGTAGGTGTGGGTGTGATCTAGATGATGTCATCTAGTGCTCCTATGATGTCAATTAAATCAATAAAACTTAGGATAGTGGTTCAAATAGGACAAATTGACCAAATTGAGTGTGTATGGTGGTAAATGTCTCCAACAGGATAACCCCAGCTTTCCTTAGGTCAGATTCAAATTTAGATTTGGTTAGTAGTCTTTCAGCTCTAACCTCCCATCTAGGTTCCACTATGCTGTAAATATCTTGAGATGATGATGTACCAAAACAATGGAAAATCCACTTTCTCGTTATTTGTATTTCTAAGTATTCTTTCTAGATTATCAACACTTTGTAAAGTTTAGGGATTAGGGTTACCTCTCATGTGGATCTTTCTGGAAGCCAGGATATTTAGTGCAATATTGGCTAAAGTAGGTGTGGAGTCACCAGGACACACATACAACCTTATCATGAATTCAGAAATTTATGTTTGACCCCAGAAGTCTCTTTCTTTTTGACCACCGGTCTCCTTAGTGGAGTCACCAAGGAAAATGATACAACCTTTTTCACATGGAAGAATCTTTGTTTTCCCACAGAAACCCTTTATCCTTCAAGGTTTTCTCATTCTTCCTAGGGATGATCTTCAACTTGTCCCTGGAAACGACGCCAGTTTGTTAGCACTGGAATTGATTCAAAGGTTGTGGAAGGCTCGCTCCCAGGTAACAATAGAACCACTTTTGAAGAGAGAACTGGCCTTCTACTCTTCCAAGAGGGATCTCTCACCAAATATTAACAATGCCAGAAATGTATAAGTCAAACTATAAATTGTTTGTAAAATTGGTTGAAACAAAGACACAGAACCATTGGGTGATGGAGTTAAGAAATGTAACAGAACTTATGCAGGCGAATTCAACATAGAGGAAAGATAGCCATTCAATCACAATCAAATTATAATTGTCTGGTGGAAAAGAAGAACATGAATAGACCATCAACACAGAGCATTGGAAAATGAATTCTATATTAAATTTAGAAGAAAAATTTGGTGAATATCTGAAACAACAGACAAAGCATAGCATGTATGAATTCGAAACTATTATACACTTATTTCAGACATGAAAGAAAACACAATGGAAGAGATAAAATGGAAAAACATTCACATGAGAAAGGAATCAACAGACTGTAATATAAACAACACATGAATCCCTGTATAAAAAATCGACCTCGAATTTGTAATTTTATTAAAATACTCTTGAAATCATACACAACAAAATTACATTAGTTTCAACTCTTTCTCCTTCTTCAAGAGGTATATTTATAGCAATTTGGACTTCCTAAACTGACATTCAGGAATCAATTTTTTTTACAACTGAAGGACATCTTCTAACAAACTCTTAGGTGGCACATCGGCTCTGATTTGCATGAAATGAATAAACAATGAAATGTGGAATGTAGGAAGAAATATCCATCAAAGTTTCCTATACTTCGAACTGGTGGGTGACGACTATACAAAGTTCTGAGAGAGGCGACTGTTGGAAGGGGCGTGCAATGCAGAGAAAAGTTATCACGTATTATCATTGCCACTCCTATATATGCATTTTGAATTTGGTCGACCCATATTGCTGAATGGCTCTCCATAAATAAGGACCATGTAGGGTCACAACTGCCATGTCATATGATTGTGCTTTGAGCTCCATCGTTTTCGGGTATGATGTCTCAGGGACCTCGGTGCATGTCGCTTTAAAATCAAAGAACAATTCAAAATCATTGGTCAATTTATCAGAAATGATATTCCCTGACAATAATTGTTGCATATCTCCAAACTTGTTGTTGTCTAATCGGTAGTGCACCAAGCACTCCCGACACTCCTTCTGGGACAATAAAGGACCCTTTTCTTTCAAGAAAAAAAAAATTTCTTTGCATACCACTGGTTTGAACAGCTTGATAACCTCTAGGAATTTGTGCTCAATAAATTCTATTTTATCATGTACAGTCTCCAACATCCTATGCTTAGCAACTACCTTTCTAGCTCCGGAGACAACAACAACCTTGTGTTGGATACTGCATTGGTTGGCAGAATCGTCCGATAAAGAGCTTAAGAAAGTAATGGAATTTTATGCTGTTGCTAAGGGCCTTTTCTATATTTCTCATAATACTATGAGGATCGTTTTCTTGGATTCTACCATAGTTCTTTCCTGGTCTTCAATGAAATCTAGGTATCCGTGATGCCTTGCTATATAGTTATGTCATCTCCTTGAAAGTTTAATCATCCCTCTCTTGGTAAGATCCTAGCCAGTCCTCTTTGGATCCATGCTTGCTTGGAGTCTGTCCATCAAATACATACTCTTGTATTTTCAATTAGGTTGTCTTGGACTCTTCCTATTGTTGTTCTTTCACTAAATTCTTCTTCTTCACCTATCCCTTTTCCTAGCCTCTTTTAACTTGCACCAACTGCTATCCCCATTCTATTTTCTAGATTTTGGGCATGCTAGCCGTGTCCACTTGTTTAGTGTCCATGGTCTCTGAAGACCCTCTTTTTATTGAACTCACTGAATAGATGACCAATGATGAGAATCCTCCAGCTATTGCAACTACTTTAGCCAATTCTATTTGGGGAGAAGCTATACCTGGTAGCTGTGAGCTAGTACTTTTCTCTATGCTGGTATCCATCGAGGCAGGATTACAAAAATCATCCCATTTTGCTGCTTTTTAGAGTCCAAGTATTTTAGGGTGAGCTGCCCATACCACTTCTTAGAGTGCAGGTATTCTAGGTAATTTAGTGACCATCAATCTGAGCTTCCCATACCACTTTTTGAAATCTGAAATTATTGCTGCATCCTCGCAAATATGGGATGTGAAATCAATTTCAACCATGGAGCTTCTTAGATCCCATTCTCGACCATTAGATGTCTCCATCCTTTAACCTATTTCGCAATATTGAAAAGTGGCTTTGGCTGGGCATGTTCGTCGTGCGAATTTTTTTTACGGTGTTGATCTTCCATCTGATAAATAGCATCCTTCGATCATGATTCCCACTTAATGCTTTTATCCTGCCCAATGTTCTCTTCTTTACCCTGCATCTCTGATCCAGAGACTGTTTTTCTTCTTTTGACATTCACCACCGAGGCTTATTCCAATGGCTGAATGTTATCTTCTGTGTGCCCTCAGTCCCTTCTTCGAACAATAAGCTACCTTCCCAACACCTATCGACAAGGATGGAATTCCCATGTATCTCTTATGACCAAAACTTAACATAATGTTAATAGATAGATCGTTTATCTCCCTCGCTCCTCTTGTATATCTTTTGCTTGCAACATTGTTCTCTTTGCATCTAGTTTCCTTGATGATAAGTGGATCACAAGAGATAAATTAGGGTAAGGAAGCATGGGATTCATGACTTTTGTATTAAATTTATGTCATCCATGTTTGTCGCTTGAACTCATTAAGGATTGAAAAATTTACCAAGTCGTGATTTTGACCAAGGCTGATGAAGTATTACTTCCAAGTTCCGAAGTATACTCGACCTTTTTTAGAGAAGCTGAATAGACATGTCAAGTACTAAGAATACTCAGCAAGTCTTGTAACTATGATTGTATTTTCATTTTTCATATATTATCACTTGATTGTATGGTTGTTACAGTGAAGGCCTATCTTTTGCAGCCCATTTTTTCATAAAATGCAATGCATTTGTTGTAAAATTTGTGAAACTAATGACATCTATTTACCATTTCAAACAAAATCAATTATAAACTCTATCCTATGGAGATGGTAATGGTTATACAGTCCGTTTAGGTTGCTTAACAAAATCCTACACCATACCACCAAATATTTTCCAGTGGTTGACATTGTCTGATATTCAATTTAGAACTGAAATGCATGCTAAATAACTAAAGCCCATCCACTGTATTCGAAATGATTCTTAACACATTTTATATTATCTATTTTTTATTCAAAATTGCTTTTGTTTTCCCATGTACTATTTTTTTCTTCTTGTTACATTGGTAGGTTAAGATATATTCCACAAAAATTAGTTGATTTCAATACCTTCTAAAATTGAAAGCATGATTCGCCTAATACCATAGTATGATATGCTAAAAATAACTGAAAGTAGCACACCAAGCTGGTGCAAATATCATAGGGACCTTCAATTAATTATATGTAAGGAAATGTGCAAAAACGACATTGACAACAACTTTTCAGTTCCAAACAAATGCAAATGCACATAACCTTCTAAATTTGTAGTGATTTTGTTTTCCCATGTACTGTTTTTTTTTCTTGTTACATTGGTAGGTCAAAGATATATTCCACCAAAATTAGTTGATTTCAATACCTTCTAAAATTGAAAGCATGATTTGACTAATACCATAGTATGATACGCTAAAAATAACTGAAAGTAGAACACCCAGTTGGTGCAAATATAATCGGGACCTTCAATTAATTATGTGTAAGGAAATGTACAAAAACTTCATTGACAACAACTTTTCAGTTCCAAAGAAATGAAAATGCACATAACCTTCTAAATTTCTAGTGATTTGTTGATAACAATCAAGGGACTGAATGGAATGACTGTGAAAGAAATCTGTTTTCTTCATCTACAAAGTGTCTCAAGGAATCATTTACCTAGGATAAGTCCTTGACAAGTTGATTTTGAAGACCATGCAAGCTTGTTTCATTCAGTATTTGATCCTGTGAAGCTCCATCCTTGACATTTTTTAACACCTCTCCTAGTGTCATAAATATGGCACAACCTCACAAGTAACTTTAGATAACAGTCCATTTCATATGTTCTTCCTTCACAATCCCATTTCCCATAAACTTCCACCACCTCTAAAGCCGATTCATTCCATTTCATTGCCCCATAACCTGTGCCATAGGCTAATGCTCCAATTACCTTAATTTCTGTTCCAGAGCGTTTCTTACTAGGACGAGGAGGGGACAGCTGAAAACATCTTTCTAAAAGAGAAGCCACTAACTCTTCTTGAAACAAACTATTACTCATTACACTGTTTAGATCATCTTTAATCCGTGGATCTTCAAAAAGTGAAGCAATGTCAGTTCCTGTATGTGTTTTTTCCCTCTCTGTACACTCTCCTTTCCAAAAGTATCAACACAAAGTGATGTTTGGAAAATGCAAGACAAAGCATGCATTCGATCTGATTCTTCTCTCAAATTTATCACCATTAAAAGCAATCTCTTAAACAGACAAACCTGCATAAGGATTGCAAACAATGATTTTAATTTTTTAAGTAACTGTTTTATGGAGATGCAAGTAAATCATCAATTTCATGCTCTAAAAACATAAAACAAAGGTAAGCTATTTTGAGAAAATGTGAACTGCAGGGAAGATCCAAGAGAAGTTAGTATATAAAATATTTCATTTTGAAATATAAGCTAACTGAAATGTGTCATATTTCCAAGTGAGTTGAGAAAAAATGTAAATGTCGTCTCAATGGAACTGTAATGTAAAACAAATATTTCATCTTTATCAGTAAGGAAAAAGAAACAAGCATTCTCTTAAATAAAATACTTCCATTATAAAGTGAAAAGTTAGAATTTGAATGTATAGGGTTCTTTAACGTGTTAATAGGTCAAATGACTACAGATCCCAGGTGTTATCATTCGTTCAGATAACATAAGAGATAGCTGAATTGATTCATGCTGACTATGAAAGTGGCTGGCCATTAAGTAACTCTACTTTGGAAAATAGTACACAAACGTGCATGGAATCTAATAGCTCAATATGTACATGTACTCTCTTAGGATATTTGAATCCTCAAGGAACAAATATCCAACCACACGAACATACAAGGCCAAAGTAGTACTTAATGGGAATTTGTAGTTTATACAAGATGGAGATTTCTTCAGTCAATTAAATAAACAACTACTTTTCAAATGCCGAAATATGGCTGCAAATAAATGGAACCAAGATTCAAGAAAGTGTGAAATGCACTAGGTTCAGACAACCAAACCAATCATGTGGTGGACTAATACAGGAGGAAACATTTTAGAACAAACCATACACAAATCTAGAATGAGTCCATTCCAGTCATACATATGTCACATTGCTAACCAGTGCTTCTTAAGTTGTCCTACCTTCACTTATTTTTAACTACTGTCAAGTTCCATTACTGCCAAATACCTCTCAATTATGCTGAAACTCCACCGTAAAGGAAACAGATGAAAATATGAAAGAAAATCCAACAAATGGACAACTATTTAAGAGACTCAAAACCAAATTGAATTAAAAAATATCAAACAACAAAGTTTGTAGATCATCTGGACTTGGTATACTGAATTGGAAAATTATTGAAATGTAGTTATGAAGCAATATAGTATCATTTATTGACAAACAACACAAGGGAAACGACAATACTCTATGGCAAGAAGAATTCCAAGCTAGAGTAGAGTTGAAATTTACCATGATGCAATGAAAGCAAGACGAGACTGAAGCGAACTTTCTTATATCAAATAGGAAAATTAAAAATCTGATCAAAATAGAATAATATCAGTAAAACAAAAGTAAATCTCTTTGTGTATCATTAGATTAGGCAATAAAATACACTGGGGAATTCAGCAGAAGCTGAAACTGCCATTTTTCAAACCCCCAAGGGTAACCATGAAACACCAATGGACATATCAATATGGGGTTTTCCAAGGAAGAACTCAAATATTAAATACAAGAAATGCAAAACAAT
Organism: Pseudotsuga menziesii; assembly: GCA_001517045.1. Taxonomy (NCBI): domain Eukaryota; kingdom Viridiplantae; phylum Streptophyta; class Pinopsida; order Pinales; family Pinaceae; genus Pseudotsuga; species Pseudotsuga menziesii. Next base: position 236,366 of record LPNX010117578.1, on the reverse strand, counting down.
TGTACGTCTATACAAGAAATGCAGAAGAACTGTACCTCTAGACGGTATTGTAAAAATGCCCAAAACCTCATTAAGACCTAACTGATAGTTCTGGTTAAAAATTGGAAGGACCAATTTTGTAAAGATGGATATATATCTAGCATTCATGACATTAATTCCAAATCTAGAATATCTAAATGTGGACTGATTTTGTAGGTGAGAAATCTAAATGTTTATGCCGTGATTTTTGTAGCATCATCTCAAAAGGAAATCCAACCAATTTTCAATTGTTTGTTGCTTGTCTTTTTTTAAGAGAAGAACCAACTTAAGGGAAAAGGCTCAGGTTTGGAGGCTCAGATTGTTTTCATGTCACTCTACACAACTAATGACATGAGCAAATTACACTACAACAAATTTCCTTGGTTGTGTGAATACAAAGGAACCTCTGATGGCAAAGTCCGAGTCTACTAGATACTTCATCAAAGAAGGAAGGGCACACTGCTCCATATTTCTACTTCCCACTCACCTTTATATTCATATCTGAAATTGTGGGCTTAGAAGGATGCAGACCAGTGAGGAAGGAGTGCACTCAAATCCTGGAAGGGAAACACACAAGTCAAGCAAAGAAACCACACTTCCTGTCATCCAATATTTGTGAAGTCAACTTCCTTCATAAAGAAACTTTGTGGCTACTATGAGGATTTTATGCTGAGTTTAGAGGGAACAATTCTATATCTACTGCTTTGGGAGGTCGAACCCCTCAATTTCCAGTTACTTTCAGTTGCAAAGGGGGCATGACAAGGAAGTGAAGAAGAGAAAACACAATTGATGTCAAAATCTACTAGTACTTACTCCTATTTAGTAGCTTGAGGAGGCTGTACCATACATGGACATCACTTATCTCTTTTACCAGTCATATACATTAATCCTTGGCTCAAAACGTGACAATTTGAATGGTTGTTTCGCTATTCAAAAAGGGCATCAAGATAGAGGAAATACATAGACCAGGGAAAAAGAAACATTAGACCTCTTTATTTCAGTTTGAAATTGTATTTTCCAGCTGTACTTACCACTATTAGTTGCATAGATAAACATCAATAATTTTCCCTTTTTATCTATGAAAATATTTCCTATGTTTGTATTCAATATTGCAGAGAGTTATTGTGTTATTAAAATATGAGAATCATAAGCAGTCTGTCCAAAAGCTTGTTAATTTCTCCATTTTATGTATATATGAATGGTGAATGAAAGAACTCAGGGGCATGTGTTTTAAGCTTTCTTTCCATATTAAAATGGAATCTATTTGAATTCCTGAATGTACCATTAACATCCCAAAATAAGCATACAACAAATCAAATCTAGTTTTAAGGCACCTACAGGAGGTCTAGAGTAGTCAGTGACATTCCCCACAAGTGTTTGATGAAATATCAAGTCCAGACATATCCAAAGTTAAGGACTCTGTCAGGAGGTCTCCCTGGAGGAAACACTCTGAAACTCTAATGTACACCATTTTGTACCCTCGTGTAACACTGTATACCATTGTGTGTGGTATCGGTACCATTACCTTTATTTTTTTGTTGAAAAAACACTCTGAAACTCTATTGTACACCATTTTGTGCCCCCATGTACCACTGTATACCATTGTGTATAGTATCAGTACCATTACCTGCATTTGGTTGTTTAAAAGTGTCAATCAGACTCAGTAACTCGGTCTTTGGTACATAGTAGATTGGGGTAGGATATAAAACTGTGTTGTAATATGTTTGCTGATAGCTAAGCATAGACAAGTGGATACCTTCATGCTAAGATCACACCCCTTAACCTCATGAGCAGTCAATTTATATTTATACACTATCATGAGGCTCATTGTAACCACATAATTGATGGAAATCCATTTTTTTTTCTCTTTTATAATATATAATTGTAGATATACCTATAAATATCATAATAAAAAAGAAGTGTCTATTCCACATAGTAAGGGGAGTAGGCCATCGGGAAGGAAGGGAGGCAAGGAGGTGAGAGTGAGTACCAAAGGGGATTTACCGATAGCCCGTGACCAGGATGGTTCTCTGAATTACCTGTTTGTTCTTGATCCACCATGTTGTTTCCACAACGAAGAAGGGGATTATCAATGGGGGAATACTCAATGGGGAATAATCACAAGAAAAGAAGGTAAATGATTAAAAAAAATACAGCTACTCAGAAAGAGACGATTTAGGTTACCTAATGAAGACATGGAAGAGCTCTATTTAGTGCATAAAACGCGTCGATGCAACTTGTTCCAATAGCATCGCTTGAAGCTATATGATGTGATGTAATATGGTGTTTGTTCACAGGTAATCTTTTGCCAAGGCATACAAACAAAAATCACTTTTCCTTGGAGATGAGACAATTCCCTTGCTGCCCTCAAATATATTCTACGTTCAAAGGTAATTAAATCTTGTGTGTAGAGATCCTTAGTATCTGAATTGTATACAATTATTTCACATTGATCCTGAGGGACAAAGGCAGGAGATATTGCTGCCTTACAACTAGAATTTGTAGGTTGAGACCAACAAGAAGTCTAATAATAGAAAAAATGACCAAGACAAAACTATTTCCTAACCCTAATATTCCCAAAAAGATTAGTCATGATATAGAGAAGGAACCAAAAACTAAAGAAACTTGACAAAGGCTAAAAGCAATCGATCTTGCAAAAAAAATTTCACCATGAAAATACTTTATATAGGGTTACGAAGGCATAACTCGACTGGCAAAAATATTTAATTCAAGTCTCAAAATAAATAAAAAATTAGAGAATGTGAAGCACCTTGGATAAGTCGAGAAGAGCTTTCTCCATGTGCTCAGGCATCGTAATGTGAAGCACCTTGGATAGGTGGAGGATAACTTTCTCCATGTGTTAACAATGGCAAGCTCTGAAATCAGTTGTTGCATTTTTCTGTCCCCTCTGTTCATTATAACCATCTGTTCATTCTAACCACTAAATGCAATCAATTTTAACCATGAAAGAGGGTAATATATTATCTTTATCTCCAACTATTATAGGCTATTGCAACCATGAAATTTAAAATGGCAGGTATGCTCTTGATATTTTCTTCGTAAAGATATTAATTAGAATCTAGTCCTCTTAATTTTTATTTTACCCAAAAAAATTTCATACATTTTTAATTAATTTATATTTCTATCAAAATAAATGAATAGAAATTTATTTTTTTAATATTAATATATTATATAATGTTTAAGTATAGTATATTTATACATGAAAAACATGTTATATTAATTGTTATATGTTAAAAACCTATTTAATTAGATGAAAACAAATTATCATTATTATTTTAAATTTAAAAATGGGAAGAGATCATTAAAATGGGAGGGAGGATCTTTTTTATTAAAATAAAAGATATTTTCATTTTTGTAACTAGAGGCATCAAGGGGGAACTTTTTAAATTTTTGAGAATAGGCGTTATGATGACACTAATGGGTAGGTGTCAATGACAATTTCTTGGTGGAAGCAAATTTTATAGATTACATTGTCAAGATCAAAAGACTTTAACCTGCCGAAATTTTAACTGACTGGTGAGAGGGTCAAATAGATTCGGAATTTGGAAAACAAAATTTGAGCATGATCGATGATATTAGCTAAACTAATTTATACCAAAATTGACACATGAATATGAATAATGCAAAAACCTTTAAACTACCAATTCAACTTGACCTTGGCATGACAATACATGAAATATAACTTGCACAATTAAAAATTACTAACATAAATGACTAATTAATATTATTCTAGCTAGTCATTTTTTATGTCGTGACTAAATTATCTGTTTATGTTAGTCACTTTTAACTCTTTCACTTATAATGTAGTCATATTTATTAATTGGTGACTAAATTAGTCGTTTATAGTTGGGTCAATAAAAATTTCTCATATTTAGTAGTAAATCACTTGAAAAACCTATGGTGACTAGAATTTTTAGTCACGTAGTCACTAATTACTCATTTTGTACTAGTGAAAGGAAGTAAATGAGTTCCAAGGTATCATTCTGTCATGAAAATAAAAATTAGTATTATTTTATTCATATTTTGTGATAGAATTCTAGAATGAGGAGGAAAAGGCTCAATGGAGTTTGTAAAAATGATGCAACCCTCATGGGAGAAATATTTTTGGAAATTTAATTTTTTGAAAAATAGATATCTTATGGATATTAAATATTGGTAGATGTGCCCCTTGCAATTGTAAGCTAAATTCAATAATGAAAGGTTCCACCCTAGCTAGTACACACGAGGAGATCATCTTGATCTCTTCATTTTGGTTCATGGAAATCGATTGAGAAGAGAAATCAATTTAATATTTATCAATGGATATCTATTATATGTGTTCATGTTAATCTATGTTAGTGGGGTCAAATTCATGCTTGTATGTTTGAGTTCCATTTAGTATAAGTGGGATTTGTGGTGTATCTAGGAGTGCAAAGTTTTTGGTGGATTCTGCTTGAGGAAGGAAAACATATGGCTATAGAAACTTCATTAAGGTTGTTTGAATGGATGAGTATCACTAATATTTTATGGTGGTTTCAATATATATGTCATATCTCTTATTCTAGTTTGAAATATTATGTGTGGCGGAGGGTACAAAAGTGAAGATAATTTCTCATTGGAGCAGTATTTCCCCCTCTCATTTCTCTATGGTTATCTAGCAGCCATTTCTCTCATTTCTCTAGCATATATTTCATATATTTTGATATTATGTAGCATAAATTTATGTTATCTCTCAAAATATACCATTTACAATAAAATAGCATTGTTTTTCCTCTTATGTTGTTACATATTCGAGCATGGGGTTGATATATGAATAAACGGTTATCGATGACCAGATATGTTTGACAGTTGTTGTGTTAACTTATTGTTCTCATTAAAAATATTAATGAGCCCATTGTTTCCATTATTAATCCATTAGAATTTATTTGAGTGTGATTGGAAGCATTTGGGTTTTGTTTGGAAGCTCTATAGTTGTGGGTGTTCTTAACATTGTGCCACTATTGAGTTGGGTGAAAGTAATCTTTCAGTTAGACCATTGCTTTGTATTTTTAGGTTATTATACCTGTTCCATTACGTTCATAGAAGTTTTTGTAGTTCATAATACTTTACTTTTCATCACAAAAATTTTACGTACTTCCAAGGTATGCTCATTTTACTAGTGCATCAATTTGTACAATTATGCTAATGCACTCTTAGTTATAAATGTATGTGTAAATTGTTCAAATATTCCATTAAGGTTCTATGGAGTTTGTAAGTTTCTTTGTTTGTGTGTTTATGAGTTTTGATTTGAAGTTGAAGTAGTTTGGGAAATATTTGACTCTATTTAGAGGTGTTTGGAAAGAGTTGAAAACCCAATGTTTTGCGTGGGATGATTTGAACCAGTGCTCTTAGTTTTTAATCCAGTGATTCTTTGGGGTTGCATCCTGGTTGATAGTTCAGATTTTTGACAGGGATCATTATAGTTATGATATATAATAGTTTATTGAGAACTATACAGTGGTTTGACAGTAAATTTTATGGGTTACACATGGTAATTCAAATCCAAATTTATATGAATAATCCAATGTTGGGTTAAAGCTGAAAATTAACCATAATCCCCATTTAGCAATTGGAGCTAAAATTCCTAGGTTTTAATTGGATATATTACAACATTGAATATGGTTAAAAAAATTTGTGTACAAGTTCAAAAATGATTCTGTATTCCAATTATTTATTGTTTTGAACATGACTTATGATGTGCTGCATATATGGAAATTTATTTAGACTAGGCCTGTGAAGGTACAGAAAAGTGGGGTTGGTGCATGTATCAAATCCACCCTAAAAAGAGAGGAGATGAGGTGCATGACAAACCCTCATATATAGGATGAAAAATACATAGTTAAATGTTTCTTTCCAAAAAAGTGAGATTAAATGGAAAAACAACAGACACCAATTAGTAGAGGACATGTGGTAAGAAATGTCTGGCATGTGGTTGATATAGATCAATCACACTCTTATAGTTGTATTAAAAGGATGTTAAGTTTTTAATGGTTATACCAGATATGATATCATTAGAATTATAATGGCATTAACATATGAAAAAGGATCACTAAAATATAGAGAAGTACAACCACACAAAAGAACATAAATATTATTCCAGACATGTGCGCCTCCTTCCAGCAGATATATCTATATTTCTATCCTATGTGATATACACAAGTGAGTGTGTGTTCAAATCAGGAATACATCTCCTCTAATTATACTCTTTTTTCCACTTGACTTTTAACCTAACAAGTCAACCCCACTTAAGTAACTGGGCCGAATTCACTTAGGAAGACTCAATAGAATATTATATTATATTCATTAGGGTACTATTGACCTAAATTACAATAGTAACACCTCAATGGAGGAATAATAGCATCTCTCTTAGGTTACATTAGTAAAATACATTTAGAATATCCTTTTAAGTTACAATATTCAACACTCCCCCTTAACAATAAGGTTATTGTACTGACAACCTCATCATAGACAATAGGAGGAATGAGAGAGAGTATTTGCAACATCATCAAGGTGATACATCTATATGTAGTAGGAAGTTTTCAACAATCATCAGTAAGTGGAACAGTTACTCTTCAATGTCTTCAGTACTGGAATATCATCTTCTACAACACTGAGTCTTTACCTTCTGTAGCACACGATCACTTGATCCTTTGTGGTGACAGTTCGATATTCTTAATCCTTTACAGTGGGACTTCAATCATCTCGATACATTGTAGAAACACTTCTATCTTCCTGATCCTTTGTAGCAACACTTCAATCTTCTCGATCCTTTGCAGAAACACTTGTATCCTTTCGATCATTTGTAGCAACAATTCGATCCTTTCGATTTTTTCGATCCTTCGCAGCAAAAATTTGATCCTTTTGATACTTTGCAACAACACTTCCATATTTTTTATCCTTTGCATCAATAATTTGATCTTTTCAATCCTTTGCAGCATCACTTAGATCCTTCTTGATCCTTTGCAGCTACACTTCGATCTACTTGATCCTTTTCCACCATGCTACCTACAGTACACATGATCTCTTTGTGGGATGATCAATCCCTATCACTTTAGGACATAGTTCCAAGGATGATGCAATCCTACATCATCCTGTACCATAATATCGACTAGCTGAATCATCTACAATTGAATGTAGATCTCCATTTCACTTAGATCTACGTCCTGTTGTCCGTGAGGACTCATCATAGACCATCCATAGAACTGAGATTAGTACCACTCCTAAGTGAGTTTTATACTATGGTATCTACGCTTACATGTAGGAATACTCTTTCATGCAAGAGTATTGTCTGCAGAGCATATCTCAACCACATATAAAATGTTGGCCCTCATCGTAGAACATCCTTACCACTAAGGTTAGGATGAATCCCAAGTGAGTGTTATACTACAGATTCTGTGAGGAATCATCATAAAGAATCCATAACACTAATTTTAGGACAAATCCCAAGCGACTATTATTCTAAGACATCTAGATATGAATGTAGGCATACTCTCCATACAAGAGTAATGTATGCAGAGAATATCTCAACCGCATACAAATGTCGTCCCTATCATCCATGAGGACTCATCGTAGAGAATTCTTACCACTAAGGTTAGGACCAATCCTAAGTGAGTGTTATTCTACTATATCCACAATTGAATGTGGGTACTCTCCATGTGATAGTAAGAACTAGAGGGCCCTCCTTATCTAGTAAGGACGACTCTCATGCACATAGTGTTATACCTTCCATTCTCAAGAGAGGATACTATTGTCCATAAGTGAATTTCATACCTTGTCAGCATATTCAGGTTCACTTGACCTCTTTCATCCTAGCGCATCAATGTCATCCCATCATTGATTTTAGTCTCATCATCACTCCCCATTTTCTGAGAGGGTCCATATCATCAACCTGATCCCCCTTTGTCCAAGGAGGGTTCATATCTCTGACCTTCTCTTCCTTTCTAAGTAGAGTGCATATCTTCGACATGTTCCTCCTTTTAGAAGAGATTCCATATCTTTGACATGTTATTCCTTTCTGAAGAGAGTATATATATTTTACACGTTTCTCCTTTACAAGAAGGGTCAATATCTTTGAGTTGTTCTTCCTTTCCTAAGAGAGTCTATATATTCAACATGTTTCTCCTTTCTTAGAAGGGTCCATATAATCACAATTCCTCCATGTGAGGAAATTTTGTATGATCATCATTGTTCCTCCTTGCGAGGAAAGTATTTTTTAAATACACAAATATTATCATGGAATCTTGGTCAGCATATCATCAAATTGTTGATCGATACTCACATACTGGAGTTTTATATCTCCCTTAAGTACAATATCACATAGGATTATTTTTCATATTTATGCAACTGTAGTTGTCACAAAAAATCATTGTGGTATCCAACTCCATGTCAAATAGTCCTGACATTAGTTTACAAAGCCATATCAATTCACAAATAGTGGAGAAATATGCAATGTACTCTGCTTCAACTGTACTGAGAGAACCAGTGGATTGTTTCTTACTAAACCATGAGACCATGGAAGATCCCAGACAATAACATCCACCCATGGTGCTCTTTGTGATATCGAACTCCATGTGCAAATAGTCTTGACATTAGTTTACAAAGCTATATCGATTCACAAATAGTGGATAAATATGCAATGTACTCTAATTCAAATGTACTGAGAGAACCATTGGATTGTTTCTTACTAAACCATGAGACCATGGATTATCCCAGACAATAACATCCACCCATGGTGCTCTTTCTATTTCAGCACTTCCTTCCTAATCTGAATCCATATATCCATATAATATGTGGTTATGATTTCCATCATTGTAAAGTCCCAAGTCTATCATACCTTTTCGGTACCTCATCACATTGTTTAGAGTTACCAGTTTAAATCGTCTAGGTTTAACTAGATACTAACTCAAGGTGTTCAAAGCAAAGCATATACATGTCCTTGTGTTTTTCAGATACATTAATGACCCAGTAATATGTCTCTACATACTCATATCCACTAAATTTGATATCTGATCTGACAACAATTTCAGGCTGATGTCCATGGGTGTGTCCATGTATTTACAATCCAACATATAAAATCTTCTTAAGATTTCCACAACATACTTTCCTTGGTTCAGAAAGATTCCTTTTCAGGTATTCCGCACTTCCATCTCGAGGAAATAATGCATCAATACAAAATATTTCATCTCGAATTCTTTAACTAGATTCTTCTTGATTTATTTGATCTGTTTCTCAATTCTTGTTAGAAATAGATGATTTTCATACAACAATAGTATGGCAGGTTGATCATCCATAACCTTGAGGTAAAGGTTAGGATCAACTTTAATTTTGTTAAATCCCAATCTTTTCAAGAAGCTATATATTCTTCCATACCAAGCTTTAGGACCTTTCTTCATTCTATACAGATCCTTTTTCAACTTACATACATGAGTCATTTTGTCTTAGACATTTAAATTCTTTCTATTGTTTGATTAAACCTCTTCCTCAATCATACCATTAAGGAAGGTTTTGTTTACATCCATCTGGTGTAGATCCCACTCTATCATGGAATGAAGTGACATGATGTTTCATATGGAAGTGTACCTTGCTAATGGAGAAAATCTCTCTTCATAATCAATTCCCTCTCTCTCATAGATCCTCTAGACACAAATGTTTTCTTACTTACATAAGCAACATGTTTTATCTTGCAAATCGACTTGGAAGACACCACACACTTGATTTCTGGTTCGGGTACTATATCCAAAACAGGGATGGTATTCTTCCATCATTTCTTATACTCATCCTATAAGTTCATCGACATATCCCAATATTCTTCATTTAACTTTGAAGGTTGGAACCCACATTACTGTTGGGAAATCCTTAGTCCACCAGGCAGTTCTCCATCGTGTCGTACCATGTCAAACTCAGAGATCTTCTGCATTCACTCCCCCTGAGATGAAGAATAGAATCCTTTGATACTGATCTTTTATGTATCTATCACAAGTTACTAGATACCAATATCCCTTCATTTTGAACTTTTTCGAAAAGCTCATGTTGCACCCATCTGTGAGCTTGTTATCTTCTATAGGTTTCCATTTTTTACCTTGTAGAAAAGTTTAAGATATTCATCACTCTAGGAGATATTCAAGCTCCTAGATGTGCTTACCTATGGGTTCCTTCTGAGCTCATACAAATCCTATTATACACAGGTGGTTGTTTTCTTGATATATACATATACTTCACTGGAGAAATGTGTCTGGTGAATAGAGTATGTCATGCCATAGTCTATTCTTTCTGAGACAAGCCAAAAACCTTTCTTTTCATACTTTTTCTTGTAGATCCATATGGAAGACACTATGAAATTCCATTCATGTCTCAAAACCATATCCTAGACATCATTCCCTGTAATCAATTTTTATTCTTTGATCATAGCTTCTTCCATAGCTGGAAAGGTATGCATCAATGATGTCACTCAACTATGCCACATAACTAAAGTGTAGCTGAGGCCTATTAATTTGGTTTGGAATTCCTACCATAATTTTCTTCATCTTAAATTATATCTCATTCCCAATATGGTATTTATATCTCGAGGTGAATCTACCGCTCTCTTATATTCTTCCGAATGTCTTTGTTTAGTCATGGTGTCTATGACCCTAGGAGCTTTAGGTTCATGTTTATTGGATTGAATTTTGAGTTTTCATCAATTGTTCTTCGGAACAAATATTATCCTTCTTTAAATGTAGGCGGTTTTCCACAACCTTTCCTACAATTCAAATGAACCAGTTGCATGGTTATAAATATTTCATAGGACATATTCATAATGAAAAACTCTTATGCATAAGGATATATCATGCAACTATTTTAGCCAATACACCATTCATCCATATCTCGTAGAAACTTTCCAAATTTATCCCATCTCTACCATAACATCATTGAGATTATGCACTAATCCAATATGTCAGAAAATAGGTTTCATTCTAGATAAGTATCAATGGAGTGTTGTATAGCACCATGGGCTACTTACCCATAAAATGCATATTGGTAGTATAATGTCATTAATGCAAAAATTCTATCATGCATAAAACACAAAATATAAATGAAATACAATTCAAATACTTATGTTTGTTTGTTTGGTAGACTCGTTCTTATGGTTTGTCTTCATCTCCTTATGGATCTGTGGCTTCTTCTTTGACCAATGAGATTGCTTCAATCTTATGCTTGCTTGAAAGCTTTTATGGAATGTTGCTTCTGGTAGACACAGGGTATAAAAGAGAAACCCTAATTTTTCAACATAGGAATGTTTCAGATCTTATTGGATATAAATATCTGGATCTTTAAGGAAATCTAAGCAACATACTCATTGTCCCAAAACTGCGATCGGAACTACAAATATCTAATGCCCTAGTTTTCTCCAATTTCTTTTGCAGAATTGTCTGATATTGTTTCTACTGTATCTTCGAAATTAATGCTTCTCTATGTATTGAAATTATCATGATGGTGGAATGGTATATTTTATTTCCATTCCCATAGGTTATAGAATAATTGTTTTCATCAATTGGGACGTATGTGAATTTTCCTAGGGTTGCATATTTTAGGACTGTTCAGCATAAAGAAATTGTAAGGACTACAATGTATCATTGTTTCACCTTCAGGGTTTGAAAATTTTACCACCAAAACTAAATCCCGTACCTTATATGGAAAATATTGATAAATTTTATTTGGACCTTCGTATCCTGAGATATATCAATTCTTCCTAAGTCACATTCTTAAGGTTGAATCCCAGGAGAGGTCAAAACCTTATTTGAAGGAATCATATATCCAATATTATAGTGAATATGAGGCTGAAACTTTTAGTGAATATGAGGCTGAAAATTTTACACATGGTACATAAAAATATCATATTCAAAATGTTAAAGTTTTGGCTACTGATTCTTCTCCAATATCGCGGTATAGAGAAAGTCCCACCATGACTAGTTTTAGTCTTATAGGGTTTTCAAACGTGATACCCTAATATTCAATAGCTATAGTTGTAGTAGTGTTTCGACTGCGAAAATACTTCTTTTAGGGTAGATATGATACCATGTTAAATTTTTAATGGTTATACCAGATCTGATAAAATTTAGCATTATAACATGATAACCATATGAAAAGGGATCACTAAAAGGTAAACAAGTACAACCACACAAAAAAACAAAAATATTTATCCATGGAAACCTTGATGGGGAAAAAAACCTAGAAAAAATTCCTCTCTATAAGATGTATAAAGAATACAAGATAATACCCCATACAGGCATGCCTTCTTCCAACAGATATATCTCTCTTTATATCATATGCGCTACACACAAGTGAGTGTGTGTTCAAATGAGGAACACATATCCTCTATTTATACTATTTTTGTCACCTGAATTTTAAACTTACAAGTCGACTCCACTTAAATGACTGGGCTCAATTCACTTATACTCAATACAATATTATATTATATTCATTAGGGTACTATTGTCCCGACTTACAATGGAGAATTTACCTGATGACTCTATGATGACCAATTACAATAGTAACACCCCGACAGAGGAATAATAACATCTCCCTTAGGTTACATCAGTAAATTACATTTAGAATATCCTTTTAAGTTACAATATTCAATAAATACAAGGGAACCATGGATTTCATTCTATTCAAATATGAAACAACCCCTTATTTTAAATATGGACATGTAAACTTGCTTGATTTTGTGGTCTTTATAGTATCGATGAGTGGGATGAGTGTTAATCAATGGAATATGTTGATGAATGGGATTATGTATCACTTGCAATAAATCAATGTGCATTTTTTGAAACAATGTAGTTAGAGGAAGGCCAATCATCTATTTTAACCAACTATGGTCAAATATCTGATATTCTACAGCCAGGTATATTTTTTTGCTACATGTTATCAAACCCCTACATGTTTGAATTTGACTAGAAAATGATTTTTTGTAGGATACATCTACACATGTTTCACCTCAAAATACAATGAATGCTTCATGAATTATTGGTTGGAACGATGCATCAAATGGAAGCAAACTCGCATCGCACTATTAACTCATAGTGAAGGAATTTACATTTTGGTTGGATAAATGGTTTTTTATGCTGAATATATCACACTATATCGAAATGTAATGAATTCCATTATGTGTGTATATAGGGATTACAGGCTTGGTTAATGGGTGTATTCCTATACGAACATGATGATTGGTACAAACATCTATCTACAAACAATTTCTACAAAAAACTTGGACAAGGTGCGATACTTCCTACAGCATGTAGATCACAATATATTGATAGAGAAAATTAGAAATAGATGGGATCCAAAAGGCATAGTTGATTGAGATAACTATTTCTTTCTATGCGCATAATTTAGTCATTTAATTATGTATTCCTCCATTTCTAATGTTATTAATTTTAGATACTTTATCTCATGTTATGTTTGATAGTTTATTTCATGTTATGTTAGATAAATTATGTCATATACATATGTCTGTATCCCCATTGTAGACATCATTGGTATCATGTTCTTTTTCACCTCATCATCCCTGTTTTCACCATCACATCCCTTATGCTCATTTTTATCTTAAACGTCATTCTCATTTCGATTGCAACCATGCACATTCTCATTATCCCATCACCATCGTGATTAATCAACACCATGGCCATTTACACCATCAATGTCTCCACCATCCTCCTTCCTCGGTTTTAATTGTCCCCATCCTCATCATTCCCATTGTCACCATCATGGAGCTCATGCTGATTTTCACCTTAATTCCATACCCATTTCCATTTCCACCATCAATATCACCACCATCCTTCTCTTATTTGCAGTTATTGTAGTGGTATAGATGCATAATGTATAGATTTTGTACACTATAAATGGGCATCCATGCACCATGATGTATATGGATGGCATGATAAAATTTGAATATTAATGATCTAATCATTTCTAAACAAGTCATTATTCCTAGTATAGACATTGCATTATGAATATATCCTTAGGGTTTCCTTAGGTCACCTTTGTGTTTGAGTTATTACAACCATTCACTAGAATCAATCAATAACATATGTATAAGAAAGCATAGAACTTTATCGCATCAAGAGAGAAATATCATCCCAAACAAGGTGCACATCGCATCAAGAGATCCAACAAACCAAGAGAAATTGTAAAGTTATTATAATATGCACATATCTCATAATTATCCTTGTGCATGGAATCTCATGCCAGTGCTCACCATCATGCCTCGCCATCCTTATGCTCATTATTGTTGAATTAATGTATTTTTATATTTGATTTTTTCTGCCATCTAAGTCATCGACCACCATCCTAATCCTCATTGTCACCATGACCGTAATTATTCACCATCACCATCCCCATGGCCATGTGTGTACCACCAACATCCCCATCCATCATTTGTTATACACCATATCCTGATCTTGATTATCATCATCATCATCATGATTCACCATCACAATCCCCATAGTCTTGTTCTCATCACCATCCTCTATATCCATTATTTGTTATCCACCATAATCCTCATCATCATCATCATCCTAATTGTCACCATCACCATAATGGTAAATATTTAAACTAAGTGGGAGTTCAAAGGCAGGCCCTTATGAGACCCGTATGCATGACATCCCATGCTAATGCAATCTCTCTTGTGAAGTCAATTTTCTAGAATTTTTTTTTTTGTAAATTCAATGGCATACTACTACAATTATATGGGATATGGAAAGGATAACAACTTCACATGCAATTATTTTAATGTTAAATGTATCAATGATAGGTATTTGTAGGTGACAAATTCAACCGATGAATATGATGGAATGCAAAAAATAATGAAAAAAACATTTTCCACTTGATATAAGAGAGTCTTATATTCAATAAAATTCCCTCGTTGTATATTTTACCTCATATTATCTAGTTGAAATGAAAACAACAATTAGGTGTTGGATTGAGGTACAAAGATTTGGGTGACTAAAGATTGATAACAATGCAACTTAATTATCAGGCCTAGTGAGCACATGGTTAATTTTTTCCATGGGAAAAGGTTTGGAAGCGGGTAATACAATTTAGGTACATGAAATGATACAAATGTGTTTTGGAAGGTTTGACATGGGAATGATAGCCATGATATCAGACTCAAGTAATTTCCAAATTTTATACCTTCATGCAGAAATTACATTGTCTTTACTGAGAGAAACCCTGATTTCAACATCACCAAAACCAAAGGTTATGGGACATGAACCCAATGAATATAGGAACACTTAGAATTGTTTTTATGTGTCGATTCCAATGGAGTTGACAATTTTTCAATCTGAGCCACGATCACCATTTTATCACCAATTGAAACTTACCTCCTAGAGCCTTTCAAAGACACGTGGTGAATTTGTGTTGAGAAAAAAGGATTGAAACCAAGAAATAGAATTGAGATCTATAATATGATATAATTTATTTATGTTCGTTTTTGAAGTGGGAATGATAGAAACAAGCTAATTCTTGAGGCATTTTCAATGTTGACACCTTTGTGCAGAAATTACACTGTCTTTATTGAGATAAACCTAGATTCGAACATGTCCAAAAATGATGGGTTCTGGACCATGAAACAAAGGGCGAGAGGAACCACTAGAATTATTGATATTTATTGATTCCAATGTATTTGAATTCTCATTGATCCAGGCCATGGTCATCATTCTATAACAAGTTTCCTCTCTCCTCCAAGAGCCTTTAGAGGACACATGGTGAATTTATGCCAAGGGAAAAGGATTGGAATCAAGAAATAGAATTGATATGCATGAGATTCTACAAAAAAAAATTGGTTTTGTATGACATGGTCAATCTAACCATTACTTCACAGTTGACGTATTTTGAAAGTTGAAACCTTTGTGCTAAAATTACACTATCTTTAATCAAGAAATCCTTAGACCCATCATTTCAAAAAAGGATGGGTTATGGGACATGGACGGAAGGGAGAGGGGAACCCTATCATTATTTTGATTGCTAATTCCAATGGATTTGATGTTTTCTTGATCGAATCCACTATCATCATTCTATGGCTAGTTGAAACTTGTTTCTTAGAGCCTTTCAGGGACACATGGTGAATTTGTGTTGGCGGCATAAAAGTTAAATCTTGAAATAGAATTGAGATCCATGAGTTTACTCAACTATGTTTGGGAAGTTTTTAATTGGTAACTCTATACTTGAGTTCATGGTTGAGGAATTTCTAAATTTGAACCCTATGTCTATATATTTCATTTCCTTTACTGACATAAATACCCTAGATTCCAAAATAACCAAAAAGGATAGGTTTCGGGCCATGGACCCAAGGGAGAGAGGATCCTATAGCATTATTTAAACACACTAAATCTAAAAGAGTCAATAATTCATCTATCTAATCCATGTCCATCATTCAATGGCTAGTTGGAACTCACTCCCCAGCCTTTGAAAGACACATGGTGAATTTGTGCCAAGGGAATAAGATTTGAACTAGGGAACAAAATTGAGATCCATGAGATGTTGCAAGTGAGTATGGAGAATTTTTAGATGGGAACACTATAAACAAATTCATAGTTGAGGCATTTCTAATGTCGACCCCTTTGGGTAGAAGTTACACTACCTTTATTGGGAGAAATCGTAGCTTCCAAAATCACTAAAAGGGATGAGCTATGTTCCATGGAACTAGGGAAGAGAGGCACCCCTAGAATTATTCCAATGTTTGGATTAAAATAGATTCAATGGTTGATTGATTCAAGCCACAACTAGCGCTCTATGGCCTGTTGCAAATTAGTGTTTCTAGGGAGACCTTACATTTCTAGGGCTGAATTATGTTTGTAATATTCTACATTCGTATATTTGGTTTGTAATTATTTAGATCAGGTTTCTACGTTTCTAGTGTTAGATTGGTGTTTCTAGCACTAGATTAGGTTTCTATAATTTCTAGGGATAAATTAGGTTTTTAGGGATATATTAGGTGTAGTAAATTGAGAGAGAGTGAAGACTGTTATTATTATTATTAACAAAATTACATGAGGATAATGAAACTATATGAATCTCTCGACAACTACCCTCAAACATTATTGTTGTTGTTGGCGAGAATGAGAATGAAGGAAAAATGGTTGTTTAGATTAATCGATAATTTATTTATACCATACACTGGTGGAAAAAAAGTAAAACGGTATATCATCTGCATGTCTAAGTAAAAAATTCCAGAATAATATTATGCACATATTTGTTATTTCCCTACTAATCATTGGTGTTACCAAGGAACTTAGTATTTTTTTAACCAGTGAAGTGACCCCTTTGTTGATTTTTTGTTACTTATACAAATCTCACATAAATTGAGACACCATACAGATGAAAACATAAATATGTAACCAAGCATGATTTTTGTACAATAAATTTTGAACTAATCGTTGCTACAAAGTATAATTTACTTGAGGAGAGAGAGGAAAACTAACTTTGCACTAAAAAGTGCTTAGTGGTATCACTTTATCTTTGTATAAAAATAAAGAAAGAAAAAACCCAGTTGCAATAATAATGGCATAAAGGTTTCATAGCATATGAGTTATGTGCAATAAATTGCCAACTCATTGCTAGTACAAAACATCATTCACTTGACGCATATTGCAATCTAAATTTAAATTGAAAAGGGTTGGATGCTCTCACTTGATAATCCGATCGAAACAAGGATATGAAGGTAATGCATATTCAAAATCATCAATAAAATTTAGGAAACAATTGAGAGCATAAATGAATTGGTTTGTTAATGACCACATAGATCAACTTGTGCATGTTGATGATGTTTCATATCTTGATGGTGATTTTTTAGAATGTAGTTTGGATAAACACTATCTTAGAAAGAATTGGGATAAAGGTTGAGCATCATCATGTGTTTTCATAATTGTTTAAGTGAGAAACAATTTAAAGGTTTAAATATCTTGTTTTAGATTTTATTAAAATCATCCATGTTGGAGTCATTATCCAACCCACACATCTTTATTTGGTCAATTTGGCCTAATTACCCACTTATCCTAAGTATTGAATCAAATTACTGACATCATCATCAGCACACCAGCACACTCGTGACATCAACATCAGCACACTAGCACACTCCTTTAAAAATGGAGGCCAACTAAGCCTTCTCTTTCAATGAGGGAGGCTAATTACGATTCCTCATTCAATCAAGGAGCAAATATGGGGTGATATGTTTGTCAAAAGTGCACCAATTAGTTAATTGAATGTTGTTTCACCTAACAATAATTTAAGCTGAGTTGTAAAGGCACCTTCCTCAACTATTTGTCTATTTTGGGATGATTTGAGTTAGCTAGAGTTATTTAAGGCTCCTCCAACAACTTATGGGGACTCAGTTGAGCTTAGTTGACTTCATTGGAGCTGAACTGAGTTAGATATGCACCCCCATGTAATGATTGACATGCAGTTGATTTCTATTCGGTTAGACACAATCATTACTACCTCTGATTCAATTAGGGATCAATTAGAGTCAATTATGGTTGTGATTAGTGGTTAACTAATGTGTTTAGTGTGGCTAACTGATAGCTAAGCCACTCTCATGTTTCCAATTTGAATGGACTCATTGGGATTGGAATTTTATTTATATTCATGTAGGTGTATCACATTGTATCTCTACTTTTGATTATTGAATACCTTCTTACAGCTGCAACTCCTAATTGCAGTGTGTTTCATGTCAAATTTATTGTGCAATTGATTATGAATCCCTGTGAGTTGTTCCTTCATCCGAATATTACTGTGACTCAATTTTCACATGGAATCAAAGCCATGACAAGACAAGCATCTTCTTCTTGAACAGATTCCTTGATGGATCTATGATGCATTTTGAGCAAAAAGATCAAAACTTCCAACACCGCACCAGAAGCTGAAGGTTTACCAAATAAATCCTAAGAAAAGAAGTTTTTGATCAATCTAGCTTGATTGAATAGGCTGTGTGTGATGAAAACCTGAAAAGTATAGGCTATTCGAACTTATGGTTCCATTTTTGTGTTTTTGCAGGTTTTTGGAAGACTTCTATTACTTTTGGTACAACAGAAAAATGGCTTCTTTTATGGATCCTCTTACTCGTTTCAATTACCACTGATTGAAGGGAGACATGGAGATCCAATTGCATGCCACGAGACTCTATATATTCATAATGGACATCGAGGTAGATCCAAACCATGATGTAAACAAAGAAAGATACTGGAACAAGACGAATGAATCTTTTGGGTTTCTATTCCTGTCGATCTCCAGATATCTTCATTTCCATGTAACTGGATTGACGAATTTGAAGGAAATTTAGGATAAACTTGTTGATGTCTTTGATAAGCAAGATGACATGAGGATTTATCAACTAGATAATGAGCTGATTTCTCTACACCCGAGAATTTTCAAAACTCTCAATGCATTCTTCACCAAATTAAAGTACCTAGTGCTCTAGTTGAAGCATTGTGAAGTGGAGAAAGAGGATGATCAGCTCATTCTCTCCATTCTCTCCAAAGTTGGACCGGATTACTCATTATTTGTTTCCACATTCCATACTGGGAAGCTAACAAACCCAAATTGGAAAATTCCTTCTCTCAATGCCTTCATTGAGTCCCTCACAAACGAGCATGACAATCTTGTGCAGATGGGGATCATTAGATCCTCCAAATATGAAGAAATGTTTTCTTTGGGGCCCAAATATACAAAGGGTAAGGGAAAGTAAAAGAATTAAAATACTAAGTTTGATGCTACGAATCCAAAGGAGAAGAAAAGGCAGAAAGATGAGCCTTCTAGCTCAAAGAAGCACAAGAACAAAGAAAACGAAGGAAAATAAAAAGTCAAGTCTTCCTATTGAGGGGAGGGATTTCACCTTGAACGTGCTTGCATGAAGAAAAAGATTGATGAAATGACTATTCTCCTTGAGAGGAACAATATCAATCTTCCCAAGAGTGTTTGGAAGAGAGATAATCATGATCAGGATGTCCAACAAGAAAGAGGAAATTCCCTCATGGAAATTGTTTCGAAGCCCAAATATATCCTCATACACTCTAGTGCTTCGAACCATATGATGGCAAGAAAAGATTTTTTTTCATCCCTGGAATTTGATAAAATCATTCCCATCCACATGGGATATGATTCTCATATCATTTTGAAATGAAACAAGAGTGCCCAAGAGAGTTCTTGAGAGTGTTAATTTCATCCTGAATGATGTTGAGATCTCATATATTGTGTCTGGGAAACTCGTTACAACAAGCATAGCAAATAATCATGCTAAGGCCTATGAGTTTTCCAAGTTTGTGGTAGATGCAAAGCCCACATCCATTCTCACTCATGGGAATGAGGTCAGTAGGCTATGGCATGAGATATTTGTTCATTTGAAATTCAAATAATTGAAGCAACATTATAAATGTTACATGGTTGAAGGCCTCCCAGCCATCAAAACTTCCAATGGAATTTGCAAAGGTTGCATTGTCAGAAAACAACTTGAGCACAAATTTGATCGGGGAAAGGAAAGAAATGCAAAAAGTATTTTGGGGATGATTGATTCTGATATCAGCGTACCCATTCCTACAACAACCATGAATTTTTCATGGTATGTACTCACCTTCATTGATGACTTCTGTAGATACACTTGGGTTTTCTTATTAAAGAAAAAATCTGAAGTTTTGGAAAGATTCATCAAGTTTAAAGCATTTGTTGAGAATGCCTCTAGGAGGAAGATAAAGTCTCTCATATATTATAATGGAGGAGAGTATATCAATTCTGAATTTTTGCAAATATATTCTGATAGTGGGATCCAAATCCAGCACTCCATTCCCTACACACTCCAGCAAAATGGTGTAGTGGAAAGGAAACACTGGGCCCTCAAAGAGATGAATACCTGCATGCTGGAAGCCACAGGTTTGGATGAAAAACTATGAGATGAGGATATGAATGTTGATGCTCACATTCAGAAAATCTTCCCTCACTCTTATTTTAAAGGAAAGATTCCTTTCAAATCCTATTCTGGACACAAACTAGATGTGTCAAATTTCAAGGTTTTTGGGTCCACTGAATGGGCTCAAATTCTACTTGACAAGATGAAATATTTTCAACCGTAAAGTATTAAATGTTTTTTCATTGGATATCCAGAACAATAAAAGGGATTAAAAGTTCTGAATATCAGAACCAAATAGATATTCATTGAGATACGTTTCCTCTTTGATGAACCTCTCCAAGATATAGAACTAGTCGAGAAAAAAACTGTTGAAAATCCCTCTTGTTCTGTTGATCATTTGGATGATGAAAATGGGAGTAAAGGATATAATATTGCATATATGATTTCTGATATCAGTGAGAAAAATATATCACATTCAGAATCATATTCTGATGTGTGCACTCATCTCCCAACTTAGGCCAAAAAGACACTCTCTTCCGCCAGGACAAACATTGGAAATCATGCTGATCCAAGAAGAACCTAGTATGATTTTCAACGAGAGGGTATTTATCTCTCCTGTCACAATTCCTTGTTGTTCGATAAATATTATTTAATTATTGGGTTTGATCTAAATTCCTACTACCATGCTCATAAATATCCGATATGGAAAGTTCCAATGGATGAAGAGTTCAACTCTCTCTGGAAAAATGCAACTTGGGAGCTAGTTTCCCTTCCACCTTGGAGGAAACTGGTTCAATGCAAGCAAGTATATCCAAAAAATGTTGCTGCAGATGAGAGAACCTGCAAATAAAAATAAATTCTGGTTGCAAAATGGTTCTCCCAAGTCCAAGGAGTGGACTAACATGAGACCTTTGCATCTGTGGCAAATATGGACTTCATAAGGCTAGTTTTGGCCATTGCCGCATCCAAGCACTGGGAGGTGCATGACATGGATGTCAAGAGTGATTTTCTTCATGGATAAATGAAAGAGGAGATATACATGGATCATCCTAAAGGCTATCCATCATATCCTTCCTTGGTGTGTAAGTTTCATAAATATTTATATCGGTTGAAACAGGCCCCAAGATCTTGGTTGCCAACATGGATTCCTTTCTGCTCTCATAGAACTTCTAGAGATGAAAATATGATACTAATGTATATTTTCAATAGTATGAGGGTAATATTATGATAAAATTATTATATTTTGATGGTATTTTGTTAACATGAAGCACACTTTCTTTGATTTCCTTTATAAAAACTTCTCTTCATGATGCTTTTGAAATTAGTGATTTGGGCCTCTTGCGACAGATCGGGTTTGAAATCACATGAGACTTTGATGGGATAATGTTAAATAGGTATAAATATATTTCATAACTTTTCATTGAGTTTAACATGTCTTATTTCAAGGGTACACCATTTCCTTTCCTCTCAAGAATCAGTCTTGAAGAGGGAAAGTCCACTCCACCCATGGATTCCATTATTTACTGCCAGTTGATCGAAAGCTTGCTATACTTGACACATTCAAGGCTTGACATTTGTTATGCCATGAATGTTGTATCAAGATATATGCAGCAGCCTCATGAGCTCCATTGGAAAGCATCCAAGAGGATCCTTCGGTACATTCAGGGCACTAGATCCTACGACATTCACTACGATGCAGATTCTGAGCTAGAGTTGGTTGGTTTTACAGATTCTGATTAGGTAGTGGATACCATAGATTGAAATTCCACTTATGGGAATGTGTTTATGTTTTGTGGTGGACCCATTTTCTGTTCCATAAAAAATTAGGCTTCCATTTCACTTTCTTCAGTAGAGGTAGAGTACAGGGGAGCAGTAAATGCTTGCATCAGGAAGTTTGGTTGCAAGCCATTTGGTTCAAGTTTGAGATTGGTAGTTATTTATCCATAATAATATTTTCTGACAACCAAAGTGCTATAGATATCTCAATGGATCCAGTTCAACAGTATATGACTTAACATGTTGAGATCCAGATGCACTACATCGGGTAGTTGGTGCATGACAGGACAATTGTTCTGCAATACTTCCCCAAATATGAGCAAATTGTAGGTATTTTCACCAAGAACTTTACTGATAAAAAATTTACTTTACTCTGTTCATTGTTTGAGTTGATTTCATCAAGGTGACCGGTTAATTATTTAGTGGTGATCTTGAAGGGGGGGTTTGTTCCCATCAGGTTTTCCCCTTTTCCTCACTTAGCATTTTAGTGAGCATTTTAGAGTTACTTTTTGTACAATTTGACCTATGTCCTTTGTTGTCGGGGCCCTATAATTTTACTTTAATCCTCCACATGAGTATACATTAATGGGGGTGTTGGAGTCATTATCCAACCCACACATCTTTATTTAGTCAATTTGTCCTAGTTACCCACTTATCCTAAGTATTGACTTGAATTACTGACATCAACATCCACACACCAACAAACTCCTTCAATCAGGGATGCGAACTAATCCTTCTCCTTCAATCAAGGAGACTAAATAGGCTTCCTCCTTAAATTAGGGGGGCAAATCTAGGGTGATTTTCTTGTCATAAGTGCACCAATTAGTTAACTGAATGTTGTTTCACCTAAAAATTAGTTAAGTTGAGTTGGAAAGGATCCTTCCTCATCTATTTGTCTATTTTGGGTTAGTTAACTGGAGTTATTTATGGCACCTCCAACAATTTATGGTGACTCGGTTGAGTTCATTTCACTTGATCATAGATGAGTTGAGTTAGATATGTGCCCCCACTTACTGATGGACATGCAGTTTAGTTCTATCAGGTTAGAATCAGTCATGATTGCCTCTAATTCATTTAGGGCTCAGTTAGAATCAATTATGGTTGTGATTAGTGGTTAACTAATGTGTTTAGTGTGGCTAACTAATAGCTAAGCAACTCTCATGTTTCCAATTTGAATGACTTCCTTGGGATTCAAATTCCATTTCTATTCATGCAAGTGTATCACATTGTATCTCTACTTTTAATTATTGAATACATTCTTACAATTGCAAATCCTAATTGCAGTGTGTTTCATGTCAAATTTCTTGTGCATTTGATTCTGAATCTTTGTGAGTTTTTCATTGATCCCAATATTGCCGTGACTCAATTTTCACAATCCATATGAAGACTAAAATATACGAGTGACAATGACCAAAATTTGTCAAACATGTTCACCTAAAAAATAATCATTCACATTCCTTAGAGTTATTACATGTTGAAGGTTCTCGAGAATTTTTTGACAACGGCGTGAGGGAAAATTTGTTTTACTTTCCCCATAATGAATTTTTGATCGATGTGGGGAAGATTGTAGAAAATCCCAAGAACAAGGAACATGGTTAAAAATTCCATGATATAATGAAATTACAGTATACTTTATCTCTCCCAATTGTTGGAATATTGGAAAATATTGAGAGGGGATGGGGGTGAATCAGTATTGATAACTTTTAACAATTTAAAATCACTTTTAACTTATTCATTAAAATATAGAATCAACAAGATACATAGAAAATAACATTTATCATGAAAGACCATTTGGGAAAACCATAAACACTTTCAATAACTGAAAAATTACATTTACAATTGTTTTTGCAATATAAAACTTGTTGGAGACACCAATCCCCATGTTTTTGAGCTACCATTGAACGATGCTACAACACCCTTGTTTCTTCCTGCTCCAACAGACAAATATGCTACAACACCATGTTTTCCAACCAATATTGAAAGGAGGTCGCAACCCCCTTGCAGGTTTGTAGCCTTCCCTAGCACCACCCTTCCTCTCTAATTTTATCTTTTTCATCAATTTTATTACTATCTATTCTTCACTTCATCGGTCTCTCTTCTCTCTTGTTGTTACATTCATATTGATTGTTGAGACATATTTCTTCCATTTTGAACTTATGTTTAAATACTTCTTTCATCATCTATTGGAGCCATTGTGTCTTTTAATCATTGGATCCCTTCATTAAAACCTTTTGACCAATGCATATCTTCATTATGGAAACATGCATTTTCATGACCTAGTGCAAAACAAACTAAAACACCGTTTTGGAAGATCTATAACTTTGTCTTCAAGAACCATTTAGGAGAAATAACACCAGGGTTATGTTAACACATAAAAAAGATACATCCTTATGGTCTAATATTATTTTTACCAGTTTCCTACAAAATATGGCGGGAATTTTACTAGGGAAACTTAAACCGATTTTTCAATACTTAGTCAATTTTCAACAAATTTCCAAAAACAATCTAAAATGTCATTTTGGAAGACCTGCATTTTTTTCTTCAAGCACCTTTTAGGGGAAGTGAGACCATGTCCAGATGCACACATCAACAAGTTAATCCTTGATTTATACTTAGTCAAAATTTCAAAGTTTAATCAAGAGTTTCAACAAGTTTCCATACTTTTATAGAGTGGCGTCAGACTAGAACAACATCATATTACTTTGCAACCTCATCACACATGCCACATACGATGTCATAACTTATTTTTTAATTAATGAATTCCTTTGACATTAATGGAAACCAGAATCAACATTCTCCACCTTTGATAATGATGGAAACAACTGTTCAATTGTATCCCCCCTTGACATTAATGACAAAGGTATCCTTTTGACATCTCCCCCTGTCAACATGTCTCCCCATTACATAATGCCTTTTTTTTTACTTTTTATTCTATATATATTGTAGGGAGATTACTCAAACCTTTTGTCTAAAATGCTTAAATGATTCCTTGGGCAGTGACTTTGGGAAGTGGAGATTACTCAAACCTCTATGGTATCCTTATTTCCTATAGGAATTATAATCTTACATTCTCTATCCATATGTTCAAAATTATTGCAAGAGTATCAATGATAGATAAATATATGCATATACCTACTTGTGTTATTTTAGGCATCATATTATTTCTATATTTATTATGATAGGAGGGAGCACATTTATGACTATCCTTCTTTCCAATTGGATACATCATTACAACAACATAACTCTTCTTGTTATATACTAATCCATATTTTTCACTTAATGGCATTTGTCCTCTTAGGATGCCATATAGAATATTCGAGTTATTCACAAACTTTGACTTAGTATATTTTTCATCATCCTTATTTTTAAGCTGAATCATTTCTCCCTTGAGTATTTGTTTTAGTGTTTTCTTTGAACTTCTCATTAATGGTTTGCTGACCTTTTAGCCACTTTACTTCTCCCTTGAAGTTATCAACTTCTTGTGTTAATCTCTTGGCCTCTTTCATGCTAACCATCTCTTGTTGTCTTGAATTGTGAAACTTTTCTTGGAGGATCTTGACTTCATCTTCTTTTAATTTCTACTCTTTTTATATTTTTGACAATTGTTCTTTCAAATATTTGTTCCTTCTTCTACATTTTTTAATTTCCTCAAGAGAACTTATGATTTCAGCCTCTAGGTCCACCTCTCCTTCTATATCTAATTCATCATCCGAAGTTTCTATTTTTCTATTCCCATGAATAGAATTTATTCATTTTCAATTATAACTTTGTCTTGACTATCTTCCATGGAATATAAGTTTTTCATCTTTTTATTAAATGTCTTCTTGTATATAGTTTTACTATTTTGATCTTTCTTATGACCAAAAGGTTCTTCATCATCACTATCTTTTTGTTTCAGGTAAGGACACATTGTGGGAACGTGTCCAATTATTCATTAGAGTAAATTTCAACTCAAAATGGGCCTCCTAAAAAAAATTAATAAAATAATAGTTAAAATAATAAAAGAATATTTATTAATTTTGGAGGAAGAAAAGAAAAAAATTACTTTTTTGTTTGTATTTTCGACATATCTCCCCATGTTTTTACTCAAATTTCAATCGGGCGAGATCATTGGATGCATAATTAAATTCTGCATCCAGTGAGTACCCACTCAGAATACTTTTAATGGACTGCGCTACCCCAAAAACAAGAAATACCTGAACAAATGTGATGGTGACATCATCATCATGTTTTTTCAGGTATTTCTTGTTTTTGGGGTAGTGAGGTTTGTAAAAAATATTCCGAGTGGGTACTCATTGGATGGAGAATTTAATTCCACATCCAAGGAACTCTCCTAATTGAAATTTTAGTAAAAACACAAGAGATATGTCGAAAATACAAACAAAAAAAGTATTTTTTTTATGATACCTATCCCCAAATTTATATTAAAAAAGTGTTGAACTATATGGTATTTCAAATTTAAAGCAATTTCATTGGCTAACACATGATGACATGGAATTTGAATTAAATTTAAAAGGTCCATTTTGAGTTGAAATTTCCTCTAATGTGAAATTTAAAGAAATTTAGTGGTAGCTTTCCTTTGTACTTGTCAGTACCTTTCTCAAGTTTCTTAATAAAAAGAGCTTCTTAATCATCTGAGTTCTCAGATTGCTTCTTGGGTAAATCTTCATATTTCTTTGACTATTTTGTAGCTTTAATTTTTTCCTCTTTTCTTGATGTTCCATTATGTTATGTTCTCATCTCATCGGCAGTGAATACCCCATCTAGCTCATCCATTGTCAAAATTTCAAGATCATTTCGATATTCTACAGTAGATACTTTTTGGTTATATCTTCTTGGTAGGGTTCTTAGTATTTTTTCAAGTATGTCTTTCTCTTGTATTTCTCCTCTTAAACCTTTTATAATAATGTTGGCAATTTCATCTACTCTTAGAAGATATACTACATTATTTTTTTCTTCTTGCATCTTTAGACTTTCAAGCCACCCTTTTTATGTTTGAATTTTTTATTCTTTGACTTTGGGAAACCCATTCATAAGAATTTTTTTATTTTTCCCAAACATGTTTGGATGTCTTACATTGCATAACTTTAAAAAACACTAAATATGCTAATCCTTTCAATATTTAATTCAAAGATTTTGCATTGGATTCATATATATCTACTTCATCTCTATCTATAGGTAGGTGGTCTAGTAATTTATACCCTTTTTAAACAAAACTCCAAATTTCGCATCCAAGAGAAATTAGATGACATCTCATTCTTACACTCCAAAATGCATAATTGTTTCCTATAAATGATGGAGGTCTCTTAGTAGTTAACCATTCTTGATGATCCATAGTGGTTTTTAATAGGATCTTCCTTCCATTTTATTAAAATTTAGTGAAGGATCCCACTATGATAGCAATTTTCGGAATATTAAACAATACTGAAAAGGGGGAGTGAATCGGTATTGATAACTTTTAATAATTTAAAACCACTTTTAACTTATTTATTAAAACAAAAAATCAACAAGATATGCGTAACATAAAAATTATTGTGGAATCCCAATTTGGAAAATCAGAGACACTTTCTATAACTGCAAAATTATATTTACAATTGTTCTTGCAAGATACAACTTGCTGGAGACACGAATCTCCAAGTTTTTCAGCTACAATTGAAGGATGCTACAATACCCTGGTTTCTTCCCACTTCAATAGACAAAGATTATAAAACACCCTATTTTCCAAACACTACTGGAAGGAGGATACAATCCCCTTCTAGGATTACATCCTATCCTAGCACCACTCTACGTCCCTAATTCGACATTTTTCTTTAGTTCTGTTACTGATTATTCTTGACTTCATTGATCTCCGTCTTCTCTTACTGTTACATTGATTTTTATTTTTGAGACATATTTATTTCTCTTCAAACATCTATTTAAATACTTATTTCATGATTATGTACTTGCATTAAAAAAATTTCACAAATGCATATGTTGATTATGGAAATGTGTTTTTTCATGAACTAGTGCAAAACATCCTAAAACCCTATTTTGGAATACCTGTAACTTTGTCTACAAGAACCTTTTAGGAAAAATAAGACCATGGTCATATGCACAAATCAATAAGCTACATCCTGTCGGTCTAATATTATTTTTATCATTTTCCTACAAAATATGAAGGACATTTTAATAGGGAAATTGACACCTATTTTTCAATACTTAGTCAATTTTCAACAAATTTCCCAAAAAAGTATGAAACCTCATTTTGGAAAATGTGTAACTTTTTCTTCAATCACAATTTAGGGGAATTGGGACCATGGTCAAGTGCACACGTAACCAAGAAAAACCCTAATGGTCTCATAAATGTTGTATCAGTATGCTACAAAATATGGACGTCATTTTACTGAGGCCACTTAGGAATATTTACCAAAACCGAAATAGTGAAAATTGTGCTAGAAAGCACATTTGGTAGACTAATAACTTCAACTTCAAATATTGTATTGAAAAACCAATGATATGGTTAGATGCACATGACAACAATATAGATTTCTATATCCTTAGAATCTTTTTGTCATATCCCCACATTTTGACCACCAAACAAGTGTTGACGATGATAAACACCTAGGGGTTCTAAATGATATTATTTAATTACCCCATGGAAAATTGATGAAATAACTATGTAACATGATTATAATAAGTTTTATTAATTTTCATTTTTAATTATTATGCAATTAATTATGTGGAAAATAAGTTTCCATTAACATGAGGGCCACTTGTTCAAGCCAACTTGCCAAGGAGGAAATAGAATCTGTCATAGGACTGACAAAATATAAGAAAACATTCTAGACACAAAAGAGGAAAATATTTCCCAAGATAGGGCACAGTTTCCATTTGGATACTCAAGAAAAAAAAAAGGAAGTTCAAAAAACTTTGTCATAAAGAAGAGCAACAACTTTAGGGTGTATTTTCCATTATGGCGTTCAGTGACAAAAGCATGCAAGAAAGAAAAGTTGTCATAGGGAAAATAAGGAACTCAAGGCCAAATGAGGGCTTAGTTTCCAAATTGAATGGAATATGATGACAGGGAAACATCTCAATGACACCTAGATGCTAATTTCAAAGGAGGGTGCACCATGTGGGTAGGGTTAGGGTTTTAGCAACGAAAACTTTCTCAGGAAGTGGTTGAATTTCCCAACAAGTCACCATAGATTTACAAAAATACAAAGGGAGATCCATACTCATTTTGTATGTATATTATTTTTAATATTGATGAAGATAAGGATTCCTTCCTGATTGTTGTGGCTTTCATTTTTGGTAGATGTTCCCCAAGTCCTTTCCTTCCCTTCCCCTTTATTTTTTCTCCCCTCCATTTCCATTGAAGGTGTTGGATATATAATGAAAAAAACCATATATTCATATTAGACATCTATTGCAGCCAAAATCTCCATTGAAGTCGAGCTCCAATGAAGTGGGATCATCACATACGCTCCCATCACCATCTTGATATCGGATTTGGGCCTCCTACCCTTAGTTTTGGGTCCCATATTTGGAGATATCAGTACTAAAACCTATTATTTATTTTCTCAGTCCAAACAATATGTTTATTACTTCTGTAACACTGCAATATTTTTTTTCAATAATCTCTCATATGAATTTTTCCATGAGTGGTGTTTATTTTCCCATAGATGAGGGTTTTCATTAGTTTTTGTAATAATAATGAAGTCACACCCATGATATCAAGTTATAAATGATATTATATGTATAATAATTTTAAATTAGTGTCTTTATTTCATATTCAGAAGATATGATCTATTTTGGTACAAAATTTATTAAATATTGCACACCCTAGCTAGTTGACTAGTTAAATTTAACTAGTCTTACAGTTTTTGTAATTATGAGAGTTTTGTACATACAATTTTATTTATGTAAGTTTATGGATGTTTTCTAAGTCCCCACTAACCATCACAACCTTCATACATATTTTTATTTCATACTGTACCATGTTTGGGATGCCTTTTTTACATAGGGCCTCTCGGGGCCAAAACTGCCAGTTTTTCCCAATTCTTCCCCCCCAAAAAAATATCACTTTGGATCTGTTCTTTAATGTATGAAAATTTGTTTTATAAATTTCACCAGTCAAGCCACACCTCTGTATCATTCCAATTCCACTGTTTGATAGGATTTGACAATTTTTTCATAGTTTCACGGTTGGGTGACCCAAAAGCATGGGAGTAGGTTTCAGTGATATTGATTTTGAAACCTAAATGGTACCTGATATAATTTTTTTAGGGAATATAATTTACCATTCCAAAAAATTTCCTTAATTTCTCCCCACATCCTGCTGCCTATTTGCAAAAGTATCAGCCAATTTCTCATATTTTCCTAGTCTCAAGAGCTCTCTGATTGAATGCAAATTTTCATGTTATATTTTGGATTAAAATTATATCAAAGATAATATTCTGATATGATTATAAATAAGGTACATTACAATAATATAATATCTCTGATTTCATTTTGAAGAATCCTTTCAGTTTGAATCCTTCTAGTCAAAACTGGTATTTTTCTAGCACCTAGTTTGACAATTTTTCTGCACCAAGTCTTTGTCTGGAGTTAGAATCTCTAAGATATGATTTAGGGATATTACAGTGGTATCAAAGATATTTTATTGGATCATCCTATGGAAATAAGGATCTCTATTGACTAACATTTGAGATCACAAAGTGAAGTTGTAGCCATGAAGATCCTACCAATGATTGAAGAAGACCTTGATAGTGTAAGGAAGAAGGCTATGAAGAGCCCTGATACAGTACCTCAGTTAGATGTAGTGAGAATGATATGGATGATTCATGTCTTGAATTTTATTATTATTTAATTTGGAATAGATCTACACTTATCAATGACCAAATTTTCAATGGAAGAAACTCTAAGGAATCCTTCTAGTACTCCATGGAGTACTATGCTTTGAAAGAAGGGACAAGGGAGCTCATTTATTTTTGAGAGTAATGCAGTGTTGAGATATAGAATTTGTTAATATATACTGACTATGGTGTAAACCTAAAAGTTATTACACACATGGTTGATGAAGTGTGTAAGGAAGTGGGGACTAGAATGTTTCCACCTAGAACCAAAAGAGGAGGAAAGAAGGAAGATTCATTAAAGCCATCTGCTTGTCCAAGTTGTAAGAGGATGTTTGTATTTTTTCCAAACAAAACTTCTAGTGACGATCTTGATGAAGAATCCTCAATATTCTTGAAGAAGAATATAAATTAAGAAAATACAAAGATCCATGAGGTGAAGTGTAAATCACCACAAGGTTGTTGCATAAGAGGAGAAGTTGAAGAGGAATGCACTTCAAGCTTCTTGGTGGGTGATATCCATATAAATGGTCAATATGTGGGCCTATGTATGGGTGATGAGACATGTTTTGGATCGTATACAAAATATGATTACAAATCAGATTTACAGTCACCTCGGGAGACATGTAAGGAAGAAGAAAACAAGGCCACACTACTTGGCTTTGAACTAGAAAATTTAGTGGAGGAGAAGGCCACCTTAGTATTACTCCGAGAAGAGGGTAACATGAAGGAATGGATGATAAGGGATATGATTTTTTAATCATCCATGATTACTTTCAGACATATGATTCATGGGGGATTAAAAATATTGAACATTCCTATGAGGATTGTAAAATGAAGGACAATGGTGAGGGAAAAGAATGCACTCCTAGTTTCTATGTTGGTGAACACAATATCAGTGCAAAGAAGGGTGATTTTTTTCATGATGATAAGGTATATTTTGGATCATATCAAAAAAATAAAAAAATATCATATCTTAAATAATGATTTTAGCTTCCTAATGAAGTGGAAGACAATCCCCCACCATCTTGATGTGAACTAGGAAATATGAAGGAAAAAATACGATGCAAAGGGAGGTACACAGTTCATATTTATGTACTCTCTTGCAGAAATATCAAGTTGCAGCCACATCAAAATAGGGGATTTATATTGGTAATAATTATCACCCCCCTATAATCATTGAGGATATCTATGAACCATCTAATATTGCAAGTGGGAAATCCAAAACAAAGATTCATAAACATAAGAACAAGTTACTACAAGGTATTTGAAGTGAAGAAGAAGAGGTCCATCTTCTGGCACCTCATTTCCTTTCAGGGTCACTGAAGATGAGCGAGTACAAGATAAAATATTCCCTACACACACTCCATGGAACCCATGCATTGGTTACAAATCTATGTTATAAGTTCGAGGAGGAATATTCCATGAAAGACATGGAGAAGTTTGAGAAAGCCATGACAAGAACCAAAGGTAATTTTCTCCAATTTATTTTTGATAGAGACAGTTTTCTTGAGCTTCTTGAGTTGATGAATGGAGAATAATTGAAGGATGAAGAGGAGAAGTACAATATCACACAAGAATTACTAACCACCCATTATTCCTTGAAGAGAACGCAATGTGCACTCCAAGAGTCCAAGGTGGAGATAAAGCAACTTCATGAGGAGTTGCAAAGATTTCACCTACCCTCCTACACACCATTCATCCATATTCACAAGGCTCATTGAATTCTTTATCATATGGAGGAATCTCATGAGATGTTTGATCATGATATGCATTTATTTTTTCATGTGCTTGAGGATTGTGAAAAGAAGCTTGGCAAGAACCAAGTACTTGATATTTTCCAAAGGAAACTAGAGTTGTTTTCTAGAGAAAGTCTCTTCTCTATGGAAGAGTTGTATGATCCCACATTTTTTGGATTATCCAATGATGAGGAAGATGCATCCATAAGATGGGTGCATAATTATTGCATATAGTTGATTCATAGTTCTACTCACACTCCTATTTTAGCCACATGAAGTGGGGAAAATGGGGAGAAGGAATTTTACTTGTAGGTGCCACACGAGGAGTAGGAGGATCCCATAAGTGTTCAAGATGAATTGAGGGATGGACCATTACCTTGTCAGTAGCATCATTGGCACATATTACTGCCACTTGATTCCTTACATCCACACATGGATTGGATAGGAAGACATAACAGATATGGATACTAAAGGGTGTGCAAGCTTGGCTCACATGGGTAAAAGTTTTCTTTGTATTTGAAGCAGATGTTATAGCTTAAAATGACACATCTCTTCCTATGACCACTTTTCCATGATTCCATTGGATGCCAACACTTCATGAAAGTCACTTAAAAACACTTAACTTGGAGGACTCATATCTGGAGGTTTATAACTCTGTTTGACCTCTTTCCTACACCGTTGGAAAGTTATTTGAGTCAGATAAAACTTTTTAAAATACAAGAAAGTCTAAAAGTTCCCCAAAGGACCCTTAAAATGGGATATTTTATGTACACAGGAGTTTCCTTAAGGAAACTCCTGTGTTTCACGTGACTTGCTATATATAATACTTGTGTGTTCCATAAATATGTGACTATCTACATTGCAACCCACATGTACATACTGTACATGCGACTATTGTTTCTGCAACCCGCATGTTCGTCCTGTAGATGTAAAAAAAAGTTTCTTGAAATTTGGGTAGTTTGGGTGGTTATGTAACTGACTCCTTCAGTTGTAACTAATCCTATCCTTTCCCCTAACTCTTCATAACAATATATAAGAGAGGGATAAGGTCCATGAGAGGATACTTGAATCTTTGCATTGTTATGTTGAAGGAGTTGGGAATCTCTTTGCCCACACCTTTTCCCTAGAAGGTTTCTCCTTGTGTTGCAGATCTTGGAGGCTGAGTTCCTTGGAGAAGAGAAGAAGCAGAACTAGATTAAGGTTTCGTGAGGTTACCAACTTGAAGAGAAGTTATATTTGTACTCGTTTTCAAGATTAAAAAAGATGTGATGTCCTTATTCTTTCCAAATAATTGTTCAATGTGTGATTGCTATGTTTATGATCAGATGTTTATGTTAATCAGATTATTATTTCATATTTATTTGATTATCATTTCTTTCTATGTGTTCATATTTGTTTGAGAAAGGTATAATTTGTTTTGCGTGTCTCTTGGAGCAAAAGGAGCAAGAGGAGCAAGAAGAGGATTGAAGGGATGGTTGGATCTCCTTCATTTGGATAAGGTATGAACCATTCCAATCTCTGATATTTCTTATATATGCTTTATTAACATTATGCATCTCTCGTTCAACCCCAATATGTTGATGGCCTCTTAAACCCTAGCCATAGGAAAATTTCCTCTACAACAGAACTGGCGACTCCACTGGGGAGAGCCTTGTCTATTTGGGGTTTCTCTATATTTCTTCCAGCCTTTTCTAAGATTTCAGGTCTTTTTGATAAGGAACACCTTCTAAATCTATTGGAACACTTTTCCTTCCTTCCCAGGTCAGTTTTTTAACCTTTTCATGCTTTCTATCTGATCCAGGAGGATCCAAGAAGGAATTTTTTTTGAAGTCCTCCAATCTCAGCAAAACTAGCACCAGATCGAAGGGCTCATCGGGATGATTCCAATGGCATTCATTTCACCTCAACCGTACTCCGTATGAGAAATTTATCACGTTATGTTGTATTGATGAAACGGGAAAAATTGGCAAAAGAGGTGCCACATGGAACCACTGACAGGGTGACACGTGGCATCTGTACAGTATGGAAGGATGACATGGAATTTGTATAGATAGAAAGGTGGCAATATGGTCCAATCAGGATGCGACATGTGTCATGTATGGACGATGAGGTGGCAATCCAGTCAGCAGTACGGACCAATCCGAATGCGACACGTGTCAGTATGGAGGTGACTGCGCAACTTAGTTGGCAGTACGGTAGATGAGTTGGAAGCTGACTGGGCATTGAAGTGGACCAATCTGGAACTGCCACATGGCAGCACTGGATTGGCGAATATTGATTGAAGTTCACCAAAATGTTGTTTCTCTACCGGTTTTGAACTCCTCACCTCCCATACCCTGTCTCTGCGCCTTTACCAATTGCGCTGGTAGTGTTCCTTGTATAATGTATGGAGATGAATTTATTTAAAGTGGCATTTCGAGCCCCAAAGGAGCCAGAGCTTAGCCCTAACCTTGTTTCTTCCTCCAGCATGACCGGGAGCTCCGACTAGCACGGGAGCCCACGCTCTATTTCAGCACATGTCGAATTATAAACTATAGAAAATCGGTTATAAGTGGGTCTAAAAACAGGTTACGTTATAACAAATTTGTTTAAAAAAAAAAACATATTGTGGGTTCAATGAACCATGTGGTTTTGGGGGAAAAGAAATTTATTGTAATATTCTAAAAATATAAAATGTGGTTGGCATAGTTGTAACTATGTCAACTACATAATTTAAGAAGATCCTAACCAAGTGTGGGGAGTTGGAACCATATGCCTTCTTGGGAAAAATTTGTTGGAACTAAAGAATCATGAGGAGAATGTGGAGTGGGGCAAGCCAAGCCTATATAAACCCACTTAATTTCCATTTACTAGCATGCTTTGTAGTGGAGACTTTGTAGCTAAAGGAGAGAAGGGAGATTGCGTAGCTCTACAGGAGGAAGGCAGGAGTGTTTATACTCGTTTTACACCGTCTTCAGGCTTCGGAGTTGCTGGAAGCAGTCTGGTTGTGTTTTGGGCAGCGGTTCTCTTCCTGACCATTGTCACTAAGGTATCATTGTATCATTTCCATGTATTTTTCCTTATGCTGAGATTATAGATCAGCCCTCCTATTGAGAAGCAGGCCCGGAGACGTAGTCCATCCTGGATGAACTCTGTTATCAACTTGTTGTCTTTATGTGCGTATTGTCTATGCTATTTGGTTCTCTTCTTATGGATTTGTGAGCTTCATTCATGCTCTTTATGTAATTCATGTTAATGTCATAGAGTAGCAAAGATCTTGTTTTTGGATCATGTGGTATCAGAGCAGGACTATTCGACGTTGGATTGTGAGTGTGGATGCTCACAAGGGATAAACTACAAGCTGGTGAGGGTACATTAGAGCCTTACAATTCCGAGATCGGACGTGCACAATGAAGGAGGAATATGGATGTTAATGATGCCCGCATAGAGATGGAGGAAAAATTTCACAAGGTATTCTACATGATGGCCGACAAGGTAGACAAGTTGTTTGCAGACTATGAAGAACGCATGGAAAAAGAAAAAAAAGGCAGTGAAGTAAAGAAGGAAGACAAAGAAGTGAAGGACGAAGGAAATGCTTCAGTTAACCAAGGAGGAGGTGGTGAAGAGCCTCCTGAGCCTCCCTCTTCACCTTTAGCTTCAAGCACAAGTTCAAGTGCTTCTTCCTCATCTCCTTCTCAGCATTCCAAGGTTCCTCACAAAGAGCCTCAAAAGAAGCCCTTATTGAATCTCGATGTGAAGTTTGATTTTCCCATGCTCAATGGGGAAGCGAATGCAGAGAAGTTGAACAATTTGATAGGGAAATTTGAGGTCTATTGCCGAGTCTAGCAAATCAAAGAAGAAGATGTGAAGATTCAATTGGCTTCACTTTGGTTGACAGGCACCGCACTTGTATGGTGGGAAAGCAAGCTTCAACAAGGTAGCAAACAAATGGGTAATCTTCTCTCATCATGATCTGCTTTCATTTCTGCTTTATGTAAGCAATTTTATCCATTGGGTTGTGTTCAAAAGGATGTGATGGATTGGCAAAGTTTTAGACAAGGCAAGGGTCAGAGTGTTCAGAATTATACTAAAGAATTTAGAAAGAAAGCTCTAGATTTGAATATTTCTTTAGATTCTCCTGACACTCTTTTGAAGTACATTGGTGCTCTTCATCATTGTCTATGCCATGCTTTGTTGTTGTTGAATCCTACTAGTGTGGATGAAGTAAGTGTTCAGGCTACTCATCATGAGAGCAGGGGGAAGAATTTGCAAGAAGACCATCTGAAGAAGCCTTTCAAGCCCAACAACAACCACAAGTTTAAAAAGAAAGACAAGAGCAAGAAGATAGCTACTGCCAAGAAGGAAGGAGGAAAGATCCATTGTGAACATTGCGACACTGATGGGCACGATGAATAAATTTGTTGTAATTTGCATCCTGAACAGAGGCCAAAGCATTATGGAGGAAAAAAGAAGAAAAAGACCGTTGCAACAGTGCAACAAGATTTGGGTTCCGACTCAGGTGACGAAACCAGGATTACAGCCGTGGGAATGCAAGGTAACAAAACTCCTCATACTGGTTCAAGTTCTACTCATGTTTCTAAAGAAAATGATAAAAGAAGAAATGAGTTGTTTCACATCAGAGTTGTGTCTAAGAATACAAAGATTTAAACATTATTTGATCCGGGTTCTCAAGTAAATTTGATCTCAGAATCAGTTGTCAAGAAGTTGGGCATACAGACTAAACCTCACCCCAAGCCTTATCCTCTTGGATGGGTATGTGATAATGCTAAGCTACAGGTGACTAAGAAATGCAGGTTAAGGTTTTCTATTGCTTCAAAGTTGATCGATGAGGTGGAATTAGATGTTGTTCCTCTTTACATCTGTGGTATCGTATTGGGAAGCCCATACTTATATGATCGAAAAGAAGTATTCTTCTGTCACGAGAACAAGTACCATCTCACCAATAATGGGGTGGAGTACATCGCGAGAGCTCATAGTATGAAGGATAACACCACTCTTTTTAGTGTAGGACAGATGAAGAGACTCATCAACACTAATAAGAGATACATGCTCATGGTTGTGAGAGAAAAATATGTTGAAGCATCCGATGCTTTCAAAGGTTGTGATCCTTCTCATAAAAAGGCTATGATTGATATTGTGGCTAACTATGATGAAATATTTCAGGAACCTACAGGTTTTCCTCCCAAAAGGGAGATTCAACATGAGAACCATCTCCAGCAGGATGCCCCTCTTCCTAATGTGGGAATGTACAAGTTGTCCACAGTTGAAATGGCAGAGATTAAGAAGCAGGTTCAAGACTTGTTGGACCAAGCAGTGATCAGACCCAACTCCTCTCCATGTGGTTCTCCGATTGTGTTGGTGATGAAGAAAGATGGAAAATGGAGGATGTGCGTTGACTATTGGGCTCTCAACAAGATCACGATCAAGAATCAATACCTACTTCGTCGCATAGATGACTTTCTCGACCAGTTGAAAGATGTTGCATTGTTTACCAAGGTATATTTGCGTAGTGGCTACCGCCAAATCAGAATTGCAGAAAGTGATGTGTGGAAGACAGCCTTCAAGACCAAGCAAGGTCTATTTGAGTGGTTGGTGATGCCCTTTGGGCTTTGCAATGCACCTGCAACCTTCATGCGGGTAATGAATGATGTTTTCTGGCCATTCTTAGATGATTTTCTCATTGTATACCTAGATGATTTCTTGGTCTTTAGCAAAACTTGGGAGGCACATGTGGGGCATGTAAAGCAAGTATTAAATACTTTGAAAAAGGAGAAATTGTATGTAAAATTGTCATAGTGTGAATTTGGCAAAACTTCATTAGTTTACTTGGGTCATATTGTAGGAGGTGGAAATTTAAAAATTGATCCTTCAAAAGTTGATGTAATTGTCAATTGGCCTAAGCCTACTAACGCTACTGAAGTGAGAAGCTTTTTAGGAGCTGTTCAATATTGGAGGAGGTTCATTCAGAACTTCTCATACATAGCATCTCCTTTGCATGCCTTAACAAGTGTGAATAAATCCTTCCAGTGGGGAGGTAAGTATCAGAAAGCCTTCGACACATTGAAGGGAAAGATCAGCACCGCCCTAGTCCTAGCCTTTCCCAATTTACAACAGCCATTTGAGATAGAGACAAATGCCAATGGATATGCCATGGGGGCAGTATTGATGCAGCACCGCAAGCCTATTTACTACCATTCAGAGACTTTTACTCAAGCAGTGATCAACTACCCCACCTATGACAAAGAGTTGTATGCTTTGGTTCAGAGTGTCAAGAAGTGGAAACACTACTTGATGGGTAAGGAGATGATCATCCATACCGATCATAAGCCCTTGCAGTATCTCTAGTCTCAGAATAAGCTCCAGCAAGCTCGTCATTTCAGGTGGATGGGATTCCTTCAACAATTCCATCTAGTGATCAAGTACAAGAAGGGTACTAGTAACAAAGTGGTAGATATGCTCTCTAGACCTCCTATTGTTACATCTATTGTTTTAAAAAATGCTTCTTTGACCCATCAAATTTATATTGAGCAGTATGCTACTGATGATGATTTCAAAGAGATTTATGAGAAGCTAACCAATGGCACACATGTGGAAGACTACTATTTGTAGGGAAAGTTTCTCTATCATTTGGGAAAGTTATGTGTTCCAATCAGTGAAAGAGTCCATGTAATACGAGAAGCTCATACTTCTCTTGTATCAGGGAATTTTGGGGTAGGTAAGACTTTGGCTCATTTGCAAAGACTTGTGTATTGGCCTCGCATGAAATACATTGTAACAAAATATGTAAAGGAGTGTGTGATGTGCTCTACTTGTAATC
This sequence comes from Pseudotsuga menziesii, assembly GCA_001517045.1. NCBI lineage: Eukaryota > Viridiplantae > Streptophyta > Pinopsida > Pinales > Pinaceae > Pseudotsuga > Pseudotsuga menziesii. The sequence goes on along the minus strand of LPNX010117578.1, from coordinate 196,265 downwards.
CCACTAATAGAAAAATGGGGCTATACTCACCACGTTTTGTTCCTTCCCATCCTTGGGAACGCATTTCCATGGATTTTGTGGGGGGTTTTCCTATGTCTAGGAGGGGTCATGACTACTTGTATGTGGTCGTGGATAGGTTTAGCAAGATGTGTATTCTTATGCCATGTAAAAAGTAGGTCACTGCAGATTAGGCTGCTTCTCTTTTCTTTCAGTATGTATGGGTTCACTTTGGACTCCCTATGTCCATTATCTCGGATCGGGACTCCTGATTCTTTGGAGGGTTTTGGACAAAATTATGGTGTATGATGGACACCAAGCTAAAGAGGAGCACCGCTTTCCATCCAAAGACCGACGGACAGACATAAGTATTCAACAGGACAGTTTTTCATTTGCTTCGAGGTTATTGCAACAAGAATTCTAAGATATGGGATGAGCAGATCCAGTATGTGCAGCATGCCTACAACAGGGATATGCATTCTTCCACTTAGAGATCGCCATTTGAAACATGCTTTGGGTACTTTCCAAAGACTCCATTGGACTTGACTTATGGGAGAGAGATTGATTCAAGCACTTCCAAGGATGAAGGCAAAGCCCGCGGGTTCATTCAGAGAGTTCAACAGGTACATCAAGCAGTGCAAGAGAAGTTGGAGAAGAGTCAAGCCCAGTACAAGGCTCGCCATGAAAAGCATAGAGTTGATCATCAGTTTCAGGTAGGAGATCAATTGTGGCTTCACATCAGCAAGGAGAGGATGAAAGGAGAAGGCAAGAAGCTCAAGCCCATTAGATATGGTCCCTTCACCATATTGGAGAAGATTGGGACGAATGCCTTTCGCTTAGAGCTACCGCCATACATGCAGATCTACTCAGTGGTGAATGTGGAGAACTTGAAACTCTATGAGCCTCCCATGATCATGGATAAAAGGGAGAATGTCTCATTGCCATCAGTTGATGAATTTGCTCCTCAGTACATGGATGAGATAAAGGAAGATGTCATATTGGATAGAAGGACAAGGACTTCTCGCAGAGGTGATGTTGATTATATTTGAGTGGGAATAAGAGGCACTCATCCAAGAAAATCCAAGTGGATCAAGAAGGAGAAATTGAGGGAGAAATTCCCTTACCTATCTGTTTATTAGTAAAGGATTTTGGAGGCCAAACGCTTCTCAGTGGGGAGGAATGATCCAGGAGGATCCAAGAAGGAAATTTTTTTGAAGTCCTCCAATATCAGCAAAAATAGCACCAGATCTAAGGTCTCGTTGAGGCGATTCCAATGGCATTCGTTTCACCTCAAACGGACTCCATATGAGAAAGTTATCGTGTTCTGTTGTATTGATGAAACAGGCAAAATTGGCAAAAGAGGTGCCACGTGGAACCACTGACAGGGTGACACATGGAATCCATACAATATGGATGGATGATGTGGTAGTTGTATGGACATATAGGTGGTAGTATGGTCCAATCAGGATGCAACATGTGTCATGTACGGACGATGAGGTGGCAATCTAGTCAGCAATACGGACCAATCCGAATGCGACACGTGTCAATACGAGGTGACTACGCAACTTAGTTGGAAGTACAGTAGATGCGTTGGAAGATGACTGGGAATTGATGTGGACCAATCTGAAACTACCACATGGCAACACCAGATTGGCCAATATTGATTGAAGTTCACCAAAATGTTGTTGCTCCACCGGTTTCGAACTCCTGACCTCCCATACCCTGTCTCTACGCCTTTACCAACTGTGTTGGTAGTGTTCCTTGCATAATGTATGGAGATGAATTTATTTAAAGTGGAATTTTGAGCCCCAAAGGAGCCAGAGCTTAGCCCAGACCTTGGTTCTTCCTCCAGCATGAACGAGAGCTTCGACCAGCACGGGAGCCCGCGCTCTATTTCAGCACATGTCGAATTATAAACTATAGAGAATGCATTATAAGTGGGTCTAAAGACAAGTTACGTTATAACAAATTTAAAAAAAAAAACATATTGTAGGTTCAATGAACCATGCGGTTTTTGGGGAAAAGAAATTTATTGTAATATTCTAAAAATATAAAATGTGGTTGGCATAGTTGTAACTATGTCAACTACATAATTTAAGAAGAGCGTAACCAAGTGTGGGGAGTTGGAACCATATGCCTTCTTGGGAAAAATTTGTTGTAACTAAAGAATCATGAGGAGAATGTGGAGTGGGGAAAGCCAAGCCTATATAAACCCACTTAATTTCCATTTACTAGCATGCTTTGGAGTGGAGACTTTGTAGCTAAAGGACATATGGGAGATTACGTAGCTCTGCAGGAGGAAGGTACGAGTGTTTATACTCGTTTTACACCGTCTTCAGGATTCAGAGATGATGGAAGCAGTCTGGTTGTGTTTTGGGCAGCGGTTCTCTTCCTGACCATTGTCACCAAGGTATCATTGTATCATTGCCATGTATTTTTCCTTATGCATAGATTATAGATTGGCCCTCCTATTGAGAAGCAGGCCCAGAGATGTAGTCCATCCTGGACGAACGTCGTTATCAAATTGTTGTCTTTATGTGTGTATTGTTTATGCTGTTTTGTTCTCTTCTTATGGATTTGTGAGCTTCATTCATGCTCTTTATGCAATTCTTGTTAATGTCATAGAGTAGCAAAGATCTTGTTTTTGGATCATTATCATCCATACACAAATTTTAGGATAAATATTTGTGTTTCTATGTCATCTACGTGACTTGAACTACGTGCAACCCGCGTGGAATATGTGAACTGCCTTAAGGAAACCCACGTATGAACCTGAATTTGTGTTCTTTCATCATTTTTTAGGGTTTTTGGGTGATTTGAGGGTTGTTTTTAGGGTCTTCAAGGGTCATTTGGATGTGCATAACTCATGAGAGGTTTTTTTATCACTGTTAGGTTCTCTCTATCTATCTTGTAAGTCTCTTTCAAGTTTTTGAACTTGTTGTTGTTGCCTTACCCCCTACCTCCTTCTTTGTCTTGACCTTGTTGGACAAGGTATTGAGCAGCCTCTGTTTGCAGGTTTAGATCAATTCTTGGGAATTCTTGACCTTTGTTTATGTTAGTCTTATTGCTCAGTCTCTTCATTCTAAATTTGTTGGCTTGCTTACCTTTTTGAGCCTTCCTTCCAAGAGAGGTTATATCCAACTTTAAGGAAACCTAGGGTTTGTCTATGGCGTGTAGAGTAGTTTTCTATTTGCTTTGATTACACTACTTTCTTGCATTAGTTGATAGCATGTTTTTTCTTTTTCATTTATAAATAAAAAATAAAAAAACACATGTTTTCTTTATATGCATGTAGATTAGGTTTTTAGTCTAGATTGCATAGCATATCATTGTTTTTGGAAAAAAAATGTTTATTTGTGGCTTTCAAGTTTCTATTTGAAAAGAAAGAGAATAGTTTTTGCTTTTTGCATTTCATTTCTCTTTGCTTAGTCATTTTGTTTAAAATTTGACTCAAAACACCACATAAGTTTCATGCCATTTGCCTCTAATGAAAATATCCTATTAAAAATAATGATATAATTTAAAAATTATTAGTAAGTTTTCTTTTTTAGTCTCCTACACGAACTAGTTTAGGCTAGACTTGTGGATTAGGGAGTTTCAAATCTCCACAAGTATTTGATTTCAGATGTAGTTGGCCAATCACTAGGTAAATCCTCTTCTATGTTGATTGTATCTTGGGAGCTCCTCTCAAAGGGGAGTTAAGCACGAGGCCACGTGGAGGCTTGGACTGAGGAGATAACCCTTTGATTCCTTGTCAAAGCGTAGAGCAAGGTTTTTACGCATATGGGGACTTCTGTAAATACCACCCTTTATTCCTCATACGATGCTGATGTTGACAATGTTTCAAGCTTTTCTACCCTACCCATGCGTATGAACTAGGATTGCAACTGTCCCCCTGAAATGCTAGTATAGTTGTGATAGCCTTTAGTCTATTTGACATCTAGTGGTCATACATAGGTACACTGAAAGGCTATTTCTGGTTGACCTTGGTTTATATTGGAAGGTAACCCTAGTAGACGATGTCACTACTACAGTTCGACCAAAAATTCGATGGCTGTATTGTCAGATTTTCGACACTTTCCTGTCGCAGGTACGACACTATGATTTTTTTTAAGCGTCGGTGGATTTTCGTCGGTTCTCCAACATCTTTCCAATCCGTCGGTTAAGCGACAGCTCAATGTACTATCGATTAAATGTAAATCATCAGAGAAAACCATCGCTTAATCGATGGATATTGATTTTTTTTTTTTTAAAAACCAAAGACAATCGTCGCTTAACTGATGGATATTGAATTTTTTTTTAAAAAGAACACCTACAAACCGTCGCTTAACCAACGACTGTAAGTGTTTTTTTTTTTTAAATCACCTACAACAAAAGCTTTCGATCGCTCCTCTGTTTTCTCACCAACTGGCTTGATAAATACTGGAGAACCATTCAGACTAGATGCTTGTGCAGCTCCATTTCCAGTGTTGATATTGTTTTATCTAAATTCCTGTATAACTCACTAGATCAAACCATAGTGCTCGATACATGACTATGTAGAAGTATGTGAAAGACTGCAAAACTGTGTACTCTGAAGCCTCAATAGTCAATTAACAAAATCTATGACCAGTCAAATCAACTTACTTGATTGCATCATGAGTCTTGGATACTTGACTAAGTATGTCCTTTGACTGCACTTCAATTTGCTTCTGGAAAAGAGAGAAGTTTTCCCAGTCTAAATATAATATCATTGAGATTCAATAAGTTACCAAGCCCAAAATAGCTACAAATCAGGATGAAATGACAACTTACACTTTTTTTCTCACAGTCATTCACAAGTTGAAGATGTCGTTCTTGATGTTCTTTCTCAGCATAAGCCTCAGTTTCTTCTCTTGAATCTAGAACAATCCACATTCTACAATTCCAAGATAACAAATGCAGAAGTACATT
>LPNX010117578.1:141854-191053 GCA_001517045.1 Pseudotsuga menziesii | reverse complement strand
TTGAAATTCTATTGGTTCTTGAATTCCAACTCACAAAAACTTATTTTGGCACGTTTTCTTATAAGGCCCATTTTAGACCCCAAATTTCCTCTAATGGATCATATAAATAGAAGGCTCTTGATCTTTTACATGAATATTGACAACCATGTACATAGATTCTGGTGGTTTTAAAGAGACCAAGAGAATGAGTTAACACAAAAATTTCCTGGCTGCTTTCAGAGTAACTTCTAAACCAAGGCACAACATATTTACACAGATGAGTACATTCAGAATGATACACAAATAATAATTAACAAATGTGTTAGAAATTTTGCATATAGAGGATATACAAGTTACTACAGAGACTCGTATATCTGCAGTTCATAGTCATTAAATAACACTCGAGCTACAATATACATAATTTTTTAATTACAGCTGAAATATGCAAGTGTCAAATTCAGTTCATAAAATCTATGAACATTTACCACACCTACACATGCAGATCGTTAAAATCACTTCAGGGAGTTCTGCAATCAAATGAATGCCTTGCCGAAAGGTCTTGAAGCACTTCCACTTTTTTAAATTTATGTCAAGTATTACCTGCATTGTAATTATAGAATGCCACAATATAAAAGTGTTCAAAATAGACTGTCATTTATTTTTCTATGATGCTGTCATGTAGGACATAGCTTTCCTTCAGTCCAAATTGTACTGCAGTGACCACAAAGTATGCCACAACTAGCCTTATTTGATTTGAATATTATTATTCCTATCAACAGTTGTAATTTGTACAACTTCAGAATTTATTCTTCCCCCAAGGCAAGTTGGCCCAGTTAGGGTAAAAGTCACTTTTGTAAAAGTGTATAAATAGAGAGGCTAGGTGCCTCATTTACTCACTCACTCAACACAAGCAAGTTCGCCTACTCAAGGAGAAGTTCGCAGCACCACAGAGAAGCAGTGTTTTCTGAGGTTTTCTCTTGGAGATATTTTCTTCTCTCTCTCTCTCTCATTCTTGTATTATGTTCTTGGAAGTTATCCTCTCTATACGAAGGTTGCTAGGTTTTTCCCGAATGGGTTTCCCATGATAAACTCTTGTGTTCTTTGTTTCTATGCTTTGTCTTTCTTCTAGTGATCCTATTGTTTATTAGCAATTAAGTTGTACTGTCATAGAACTAATAGCAACAACCTGAATGAAAAACACATAATCAGATGAAATGAAATGAATAACTAATCATCTGGTGTGGGTTAAGCATTTATAAATGCACACCAATTTAAGGTGAAATCACCCATTGGCGACCTCTTGGTAAACATTATCTCTTGGTAAATTCTAGTTTGATTTTGAACTCATCTTAAGGTTAACTACTTCAATCTATTGGTCCTTCTCACACTCCACTATAATTCAGAATTGGATTCAAGTGAATAAGTATTGCTGCTGTTACAAAATCCAAACCACTTAAGTATTCTGTATCAATAAAGTTTGAAAAATCATGAATTTGCCAAAAAATTGGCAAATCCTCACTCCATTGAAAGTCTCTAGTACATGTACCAACTACCATCTGGAAAAATTTGAGAACTAACCAACGAATACAAATCAGGCAAAACATCCCAACTAAGATTGCATTTATTTGAGATAACCTCTAAATATATTCCGGTGCCATTGTACAAAACAATCTCTCAATGTATATTTTGCTTGGGCATGAGAGAATTTTAATCAATTTCATAGCACAAATTCCCATCTACTAGTATGAATCAAGATCATCATTAACATAATTTAACATTACATTAGTTTTCCCTTATAATAACTAACCTAATGCCTTCCATATACTGCATGAAGAAGAAAAGATTACCTCAATATATAATAAGAAGCCTATATATAACCTTACTAGTGTACATAATATATAACATTCTTCATTACCTTAATGTATATAAAATTGGCAAATCCTCACTCCATTGAAAGTCTCTAGTATATGTACCAACTACCATCTGGAAAAATTTGAGAACTAACCAACGAATACAAATCAGGCAAAACATCCCAACTAAGACTGCATGTATTTGAGATAACCTCTAAATATATTCCGGTGCCATTGTACATAACAATCTCTCAATGTATATTCTGCTTGGGCATGAGAGAATTTTAATCAGTATCATAGCACAAATGCCGATCTACTAGTATGAATCAAGATAATCATTAACATACTTTAACATTACATTAGTTTTCCCTTATAATAACTAACCTAATGCCTTCCAAATACTCCATGAAGAAGAAGGGATTACCTCAATAAGAATCCTATATATAACCTTACTAGTGTACATAATATATAACATCCTTCATTACCTCAATAAGAAGCCTATATACCATCCAATTGAATAACAACAATAAAGCAAGCTATGTAATCAAACTTTAAAACTAGGTAATTTCATCTGTCTTTTAGCATTTGGCAATTTTATAGACTTGTCCTTCGGTTCTGTCACTTCCACAAAAAATCTTGCAAATAAACAATTGAAACTTATGTTTATGTAAGCGAATTGTGGTAGCTGTATATCTACTATCAAATGAGATGGAAACAAGGACTAACAAGTATCAAATGCTTTCTTTTTCTGCTGGAAATATCCTGATATATGACATGATTGAAAACTACTACACCATTCTCTGGGCTGTCGATTTCCAAGTTTCCACAAATGAATTCCTTGTTAGGTACATGTTAAGAACAAAATCTAGGGAAGGGTTCTATACTAAGATGTGACCAGCATATATTTCACACATTCATCTGGTAAATGACATTTTTGAAGCCTTATAAATGTCAGAAAGAAACATTTTTTCTACCTGCCAATACAACTGCTAAAAAATATTTATTCTAACACCGGAACAAAGTTTTAGTTGTTCCATGCTTCATGTCCACTAGCCAATTGGCATCAACTCTGACTATACTAATTATCATAGTATTTCAACAAGTAAAGCAAAGGGCCAAAGAAAGACTTCAAACATTCAAACAAATAAATATAGAAAAAAATAGCATTCACTCCTTCAACCATTCAAGGTATAAAGAGCAACAAAGTCTCAAGTGCAGACCAACAATCATATAGTATGAAAAATTATGAATCGTTTACTAAGTCATATCTCTGTCACCAACAAGCTATCAAATTGTCAACTTTTTAAAGTAGATTGTAGACTTAATATTCTAGACTCAAAGGCTAAAAAATGCATACTTCTCCAAATCTCCAACTGGATCACCCTTAGATTTTCGAGTTTACTTCTCATGTTTCTGCAAGTTGTCCTACTATTTGATTCTATCATGCAAAGATGCAACCATTACCCCTCCATGACTCTTCACTTTCTCTATTCTCTCCAAAAAGAAATCAGCTCTTGCTCCTTAGTCATAACTAGGTTTCTATAACAGCTAGCATGATTGATGTCCTCAATGGGAATCATACATAGCTATATATTACCATTTAACCTTCTTACACTTTCCACTAAAGTATTGTATAAGCCCTCTTCAACCTTAAGAGGCGTAAACTTCTTCCCAGAATTGTAGAAACATCCACATGCTTGAGATGTATGATCAAATCATCAAATTGAAGGACCTTTGGGCAAGTCACTCTATTGTTCTGCCAAATGCATGTAAATTAAGGCCGATGATGTAAAATTGGGCTTGTATACCACATTTTATCTAAATTTGGGATATATATAGTGAGAGGATATAGAACACTTACCTAGCTTAATGTCTCTGACAAGATGCTAGCTAAAGTCCCAGACGACAAGATTAAACCATGGCTGTGAATATAGTCCGATAAGACCAAACTGAGGATCCTATTGTTAGACCAGAAGACTTTTATTTCCTTGAGGCTGAGGTAGCCCAAGCCTCGGGAACATCAAAAGAAAATGCTTCCAATTCTTGAGTCATAACAAGTCATGACTCATATTGAATGTATGATTTTGGACTTATATTGATATTTTACATTGTATGGACATGGAATTATTTTGCTTCAAATTTTGTGTATTTTTTAAGCTTTTCCCAAGCATTTGTCAAGTTCAAATAGAACTTTTACTCTTGAGCCTCATCAAGCTTTTTGTTGAGCCAAGTTTTGTAAATATGGAAGATGCTTTAGGATATCTCGTTGAGGCCACCAAGATGTAAGGGCACATTCAAGGCATTTACTCAATGCTCATCTTGTTGATGATTTTGCTCTCACCCCAGAACTTACCCAAAATTATGTTGAAGTAACAATGCATTTTTGAGGTATCTTTGATAAGAATTTAGTAGTAGTAGTAAGTGAAGAAAAGTAGAAGTTGTCATTATTGGGAAAGAGGACTTCCCAGGAGGCCTAATCTGCTATATTGAGTTTAACTGCAAGCACTTACCTTTATATCTTGGCATGCATCTAAAATATTTGATATGCAGCTAGGATCCTTAGCATGGAGATCCATCATAGCCCAGAGAACTATATCAGCATCAATAAGCCATAGCTGATGTAGGAGAATGGTACAATTAGGATTGGTACCAACAAGATATGATGGGAAAAGGGCAACGAATATTTCATGCTGTAGCTGATTGAATGCAGACTGGAGAACAGTGTTACATTCCTTTTAGTTACCATAAAGCAATAATGTGCTCAACAAACATAAAACAACTTCAAGAGGAAAAAAAAACATTAAGACCTTGCATTTTACCTTAACTTGGGCAACGAAAATTAACAATATCTCTGGACAGTGCTTAATAGGAAACTCAAGCAATGCATGCACAGCACTCACATGCCCAATCTCTATCATATGGCACAATACCTCTACCAGATCAACAGACAGCCATGCCTGGTTAGCAGAACCACATGGAAGTAAACTCCCATGTGGACCTTCAAGGGGTGCCTGGAAAATGAGGAATATTTTTTGTTAGATAAAGAAATGCAGAGATATAATAATAATAAAGAGGGGAAAACTAATCGCCCAATGGTTAGCTCTATTGGTAGACGCTCTTGCGCAAAGTTCACAGAGCCCTCAGGATGAAACCCCATGAATCCCTTGGGTTACCATCTGGTATTTTGGATTCTTGTTACTAGCATCCTCGATCCAGAAAACCAGGGAAGAGGGGGGGAATCCATTGGTGTCTAGCAAGGCACTAGACTCCTCACTTGACTCCTCACTAGGCAAGTGAGGGACTATATTTCTCCAGAAAAAAAAAACAAAAAAAGATGAACTATTAAGTGACATCATCACCTACAGCCTCCTTGAATGTGCAAATGTAAAAACTTCAGGAGAGGTAGATACAACAAATATCAAGAAGGACAGTTGGCCTTCATCATTGTTCGAGACACTCCCATAGACTATTTGAATGGGAAAAGGATCCTACATATAAATAATACAAACAAATGATTTATTGCAGCCATTTGTGGCAAGATAAAACTAATTTCCCTGTAAAGAAAAATGTCAGAACACACAAATCCATCATGTTAATAGCCCAAAGATAGCAGCAACTGCATTATAACTCTACATGTCTACCTGGAAAGTTTTTCCATAAACCAACATGTCTACCTGGCAATTTTTTCCATAAATTGACATCAAAATAGAGAAGGCTTTCTAATTTGGCAAATAAAAGTCTTTATGATCTAGAGACTCCATCACAGAAACCCAGTTGATTTCTGGAGCCTACAAAGTAACCACCACTGTTGAAAATTTCTCACTAAAAGTAACTTCATATTTCAACAGATACAGCTAACTGAATACAATGATTGAGATGAGGTGAATGGCAGAACACTCACTAGTTGTTTGATAGAATCCAATAGAACATCAATATTCCAAGATGATAACCATGACGAGTCAGTTATGGAACTATTAAACATTGAAGTATAAAATGTTGAATGTGTGCCATGGGCATCCTCAAGGCCTGTATGAGTGCACACAACCATGCTAATTATATTGGACACAGTCTCCTCCTTCAGTGGAGAAAAACATGACAAAATATCTTTGTAGTGTGAAACATCAGTTGTACATCCATATCCAAGCCCCTCCATTATGTTTGCAACATCAGTTGCCTCTTCTAACTGGGTCAAAATACCATCAGAGACTAGACCATTGCTTGTAGAGAGAGATTCAAAACTCCTGCAACAAAAAATTGGCATGGAAATGAAGAAACATGCACACAATGCTGACAAAAGTAAAAGATATACCTTTGCTCCCGTCAAGGCCATGATCCTACCTTGCTATAAATTGTTAAGTCGTAACTATTAACACAGCACTGGATGAAAAACTATTTAAAGAATGTGCATACCTGAAGGAATCAACAACATTCACTTCATTTGTAAGTAATGGAGTCAGTAACAGTGACGTTTAGGCTTTGGGTTGCAACAAAGACAATGCCTCGAGGAAAGTGGGCACATGCTTTGATAATCCTTCACGCCGATGAAGGAATAATGAAATCTGCTCAATGAGATCTTCAGAAATACTGGTTGTTGGGTTCTGGTATAGTTCCATTATTTTAGACTCACAAAATTTTTGACCTAAAGATAGAAATACCTGTGGTAAGTCGTTCCATCCTCATAAAGGGAAAAATTTTAAACTGTGAATAAAGAAACAAACAAGCCAAATATGTATTTCACAAACCCCTGTTTCCAAGAATGAATAGTGAGATGTTCATAATAAATAGACACAACTATACCCACCTTCTTGGATTTGATTTGTATCATCTGAGTCTGCCAAGGCCAGTTCCAATCCAATCTGCTCAGGTTATGACAAATGCAAGGTCTTTGACAAATCCCCAAGGTTGCTTTCACCTGTATGAGTATTCTTCACAGCTTCACAAAACACTGTACTGAAATTTGGTCGATGCATCATATATTTAACTACTACAGAAAGGAGTTTCAACTTCAATTGCATGTTCTATGCATCTCCTTCACACAAATTCAACTGATCCAAGTAGCTCTGGAGCAACACAATGCTACCATCCAAAAAACATGGATTTAAATACAGGGGAATGTGCTGCTAGAACAAATCTGTGGGCATGAAATTTTTCCCCTGATACATCAAATGTGACATCCGCATTTTCAACATATTCAAGCAGTTCCCCAAATTGTTGACCCAAGTTTTATTCAGGGATGTGAATATAGTGCAATATGGGGCCTTGAATAGAATAAACCACAACCCCAACTATACAACATATTTTCAGAGTATCGTCCTTCACAAAATCTGATGATTCCAGTATAGCTCGCCTAAAGAAATGCTTGTAACCCCTAAAGATCCCCAAGAGGGTGAAAAGCAAAAAAGAAAGAGTAAGTGGTAACCAGATTAAGTCGAGGCCACCATGAGTTTGAGGTCTCTGACCTACAAATCCACATACATACCTATGCCATGACAAAATCTTGGTAGTGTTTTGTATAGGAGCAATATGTATGTGTATTAGATTGAACATTACAGCTAGCGAAAATAATTTCTGATGAACACATGGAAGATGTGTAAATGAGAGCAGAACCAAATCAAAATAGCTCAATGTCACTTACTGAAGACATTCAGAATGGAATGGTAGCGGACTGAATCTTCTCCAAATCAAAATGGCAGACTGCTCCAAATCGACGAAATGGAAAACTGCTCCAAATCGAAATGGTGGATTAGAAATTCTACTATAATACCTTGCTTCCTTCCAAGCCTAAGGGGCAAGGGAAAATTTAGACTAGAAAAAGTCATCGCTTAAGAGAAGGTTATGAGAATAGAAATTCTACTATAATACCTTGCTTCCCTACGAGCCTAAGGGGCGCAGGAAAATTGAGTGGGAAAATTCGTCGCTTAAGCAACGCTTAACCGATGGTTATGAGAAAATTCGTCGCTTAAGCGACGCTTGTGGCCACATTTACAAAAAAAAAATGTATCCGTGTGATTTTTGGTAAGTTTAAAAAGAGAAATCCACACGCCGTCAGATTTTGGATCGAAATGTAGTAGTGTGTGGGAGGGCATCGGGTGATTCCTCTGCTTATGCCTAAGAACATCTACAAGGATGCCAAGTGAATGTCTATCAGCTATCTTCTAGGAGGCGTATTGATCCGGTGGATTATTCATCTTCAAAAATTACACTGATCCAATATGGTACAATGGTTATTAATCTATGGTTCAAAGAACATAACATATGTTTTTAACTCAAATGCTAAACATAGTGCGAGTCTAGCCTTAATGGATGTTCCATATACCATTCAAACAGTGCAATGTTCCACATATATGCTAATCGTTGCAATGTTACATATATATATGATATATTATAACCAAAGTCCACGGTGCCCAGTCTTATGGTTATCATTTAACATTTGTGCAAAGGGTCACGTGGTTCGACATAACATCTCATGGTTCGAATGGTCAAGTCTTATGGTTAAGCATTTGGTGCATGGTCAAACTTGGGGCCATCCCATTGCTTCGCAACATTTGTGCACGGGTCGGCTATAACATCGCGCGGTTAAGACTTGGCCCCTGGTGATTTGTGCACCGTAAAGAGGTAATATAAAATGGTTTGTAACATGCTTGCGCAGTTAGTTGGAAACGTTCTGGTGGTCTTGCGCACCGTCAAGTGGAACCTCGAATGGTTCATGAAAAGCCTGCGCAGTCAAGTGTATACCGTCTAAAGGTCTTGTGCACGGTTAAATGGCACTATTCTGGCAGTTAGATGAGGGTGTGCGGTCACGTATGTTGCGACATTTGTAGAGTTTAGTTGTATGCTGCGACATTTGTGGAGTTTAGTTATATGCTGCGACATCGGATTAGTTATATAGTGAAGTTCTCATATGAAACAATTATATGCTGCCACGTTTAGCGGAACAGAAATGAATGTAACGGGATATGTACAGCTAGTTGAAACGTTTCAACGGGAAATTAAAAGATAGCATATGGTTATATGATAAACATAATATAGATGTAATATGAAAAGATGGGTAGCAGACAAGTCGAACCCATTACTTATCCTCCCACTGAACGCTTAAATAGATGATGCTGGCCACATTGGAGAGGGGGTTCAGATTGTTTAGAGCACCAAACATCATTTTTTTGTTATGAGAAGCTTGCAGAGATAAAAAAAAGAAGCATCGAGAGTTTTGCTGTGAAGTGTCCAGATGTTGCTGCTGTGGAAGTCGACATTCTCTGTTATAATTTTAGTTGTCTTTTCCTTTTGAAGGCTAATTGTAATTTCCACAAGAGAGGTCTTGAAGACTTTGTACAACATCCTGTTTACAGTTGTTGAAGTTGATTCCAGAACCATTTTTGTACCATTTTAAAGATATTAATTGGATCGGTACCCATTGGAAAGGGACCCAGAGACGTAGCCCAGTGAAGGTGGTGAACTCCATTATCAACTTCTGTTTGTGACTCTCTAATTCTGTGTTTTTTTTCCCACATATGTTTATCAGTTTTGCTTTTCATTTCTGTTTTAAGCATTTAATTTATGTCAATGTTGTTTCATGAATTAAGCAAACTGGTAAACGCATTCTTTAAAAACTTTTAATGCACTCAAGTTGAGATCTGACGGATCATGTTATGGTATCAGAGCAGGGTAACTGCTTGTGCAAGTTTGTGAATGCTTACCAGGTCCAGGTTAAAGCTTGGTGAAGGAGAATTAAATGAAGGAGATCCTGAGATTGGCTCAAGGAGAACATTCTCAAGAACCATGTCTTCTCCACGAGGGGAAGAAGAAGGACATACAGAATGGGAAAAACCTGTTATTTTTGAAACTGAGTTTTTGGAGGCTTTTATCAGTATGAAAGCCATGATGGAAATTCTTCTCGATGAGCGTACAGAAATGAAGAAGAAAGAAGGATCTTCATCCAAAGATGCCAAAGTGAAGATGGAAGAAAAGGGTAAAAGAGTAGGAGGTGATGGTGTTCCTCCTGATACTAATCAAACTTTCTCTTCTTTTCATGCTTCTCATTCACTTAATGCTAATGTAAATCCTAATATGCCTTATTTCAAATTGGATGTTAAATTCGAATTGCCAATTTATAATGGAGATTTAGATGCTGAAAAGTTAGACAATTGGATCAAGCAGCTTGAAGTATATTGTAGGGTGCAAGGCATTAATGATGACCCTTCCAGGATTCAATTGGCCACTTTGAGAACAAGTGGTATGCCTCTTACTTGGTGGGAGAGCAAGATTCAGAATATCTTCAAAAGAACGGTAAAATTATTTCAGTTTGGAATGAATTCATTGAAGTATTAAGGAAGCAATTTTATCCTTTAGGACATATTCAACAATTAACCATGAGTTGGAAAATGTTTAGACAAGCTAAAGGACAAATTATTCAAGACTATACTCACAAATTCAGAAAGAGGGCTATTGCATTGAATGTTTCATTAGAGACACGCGAAACTCTTCTTAAGTACATTGGTGGCATGCATTCTTATTTGAGACATAATTTGTTGATGTTTAATCCCAGTAATTTGGATGATGTATGTGTTCAAGCTACACATTTAGAATCTAGGGGTAAGCATGCTAATGATACTTTTGTGAAGAAATCATTTAAATTTGACAGCAAATCAAAAGGTAAAGATAAGGGGAAAAAGAAGATGGCTACTGTTAAGAAAGAGGGTGAAAAACCTACATGTTCGCATTGTGATAAGGGACATGATGTCTCTAAGTGTTGGAAACTTCATCCAGAGTTAAGGCCAAAGAAGTACGGAGGAAACAAATATAAAGGTAAAGCAAAAGCTACTGCAGTAGTTATTCAAGACTTGGGATCCGACTCAGGTGATGAAACAAAGGTTACAGCTGTTGGAATCCAGGGTAAGAATGAAAGTATCTCACTTCCCATTGATGCAATATCAAGTTCTAGTGCAAGTACAAATATGCCATCTACTTTTAAGCAAAATGATAAAAATAGAAGTGCATTGTTTCATGTTCGTGTCATTGCAAATCACACAAACATTGGTACATTGTTTGATAGTGGTTCACAAGTAAATCTGATATCAGAAGAAGTGGTTAAGAAATTGCATTTAGTTACTATGCCTCATGAAAAAACCTATCCTCTTGGTTGGGTTACTAATGATACACAATTGCAAGTTACAAAGAAATGTTTATTAAAGTTTGCAATTACTGGAAAGTTCATGGATGAGGTATAATTGGATGTAGTACCACTTGACATTTGTGGAATTGTACTTGGGAGTCCATATTTGTATGAATGGAAAACAGTCTTTTATAGAGAGCAGAATAAGTATCATCTTTTTAAAGATGGTGTGGAATATATTGTATGAGCACATAAGACAAAAACAAATCTAGCAATAGTCTCTGCAGGACAAATGAAGAGGCTGGTAAATGCTAGTAAGAATTTTGTGTTGATGATGGTTAAGGTGAAAAATGATGAGATCTCTAAATATTTTGAAGGATGTGATCCTAAACATAAATCTGAACTGATTGAAATAATTTCTGAGTATGATGATTTATTTCAAGATCCGAAAGAGTTACCACCAAAGAGAGAAATTCAACATGAGATACATTTGCAGCAGGATGTGCCACTCACGAACATAGCCATGTACCGGATGTCTATAATGCAGAATGAGTAAATCAAGAATTAGGTTCAGGAGCTGATTGAGAAGGGGGTCATCTGGCCAAGAACTTCTCCTTGTGGCTCTCCTATAGTCTTGGTTCTGAAGAAGGATAGGTCTTGGAGGATGTGCATCGACTATAGGGCCCTTAACAAAATCACCATTAAAAATAGGTATCCTCTTCCTCGCATTGATGATTTGCTTGATCAGTTGAAACATGCAACTTACTTTACAAAATTGGATCTACGTAGTGGGTATCATCAAATCCGTGTTGCTAAAAATGATTCCTAGAAAACAACATTTAAAACAAAACAGGGTTTGTATGAATGGCTTGGGATGCCTTTCGGGCTTTGTAACACACCTGCTACTTTCATGCGGGTCATGAAGGATGTCTTTTGTCCATTCATTGATGATTTTGTAATTGTATATCTGGATGATATCCTGGTGTTTAGCAAAACCTGGGAGGAACACATTGTACATGTGAAGAAAGTTTTAGATGTACTGAGGAAGGAGAAGCTTTATGTAAAAATGTCTAAATGTGAGTTTGCTAAAACTTATTTAGTATATATGGGCCATATTATTGGTGGAGGCCACCTACGAGTGGACCCAGCCAAGGTTGCTGTCATTGTAAAATGGCCACGACCTAACACCGTTACTGAAATCAGAAGTTTTCTGGGTGCAGTTCAGTATTGGAGGAAATTCATTTCTGGGTTTTCTTCCATTGCTGCACCATTACATGCGTTGACAAGCGTTAAAGAAATTTTCCAGTGGGGAGGCAAGCATCAAAGAGCCTTCGACACTTTGAAGGAAAGGATTAGCACAGCACCAGTTTTGACGTTGCCAGATTTGTAGCAGCCATTTGAGATCGAAATAGATGCCAGCGGGTTTGCCATGGGAGTCGTTTTGATGCAAGGGAGGAAGCCGGTCTGTTACCATTCATAAACGTTCTCTACTACGGTAAGTAACTATCTGACTTATGACAAAGAGTTGTATGCTTTAGGACATAGTGTGAAGAAGTGGAAACATTATATCATGGGAAAAGAAATAGTCATACATACTGATCATCAGCCACTTCAGTATCTGCAATATCAAACTAAAGTACATCAAAGTAGGCATTTAAGATGGATGGGATTCTTGCAACAATTTCATCTCGTAATTAAATACAAAAAGGGAATTCATAATAACATAGCAAACATGTTATTTATGCCACCCACAAATGCTTCAATCATTCTTCAGAACAGTTCATTAACACATGAAAGTTACATTGAATAGTATGCAGAAGATAAAGATTTTAAGAACGTATATGCATCACCAATACATGGTAAATAGGAAGAGAACTATTATGTGCATAATCAACTCCTGTATCATCTCGATAAACTCTGTATTCCAGGGAAAGAGAGAGTGCATGTGATCCGAGAAGCACATATTTCAATGATTGCAGGACATTTTGGTGTAAGTAAAACGTTGACAATATTGCAGAATCACTGTAATTGGCCTCAGATGCAAGAAACTATAGCTAAATATATACGAGGATGTGTTATGTGTGCAACGAGTAAGCCTAGCAATAGGAAATTGGGTTTGTACACACCTCTTCCAGTTTCTTCTCGTCCCTGGGAAAGAATTTCTATGGACTTTGTAGGAGGACTACCTATGTCTAGAAAAGGCCATGATTACCTATATGTTGTTGTGGACAGATTCAGCAAAATGTGTATCTTAATGCCATGTAACAAACAGATCACTGCTGAACAAACAGCTCATCTATTCTTTCAGAATGTTTGGGTACATTTTGGGCTACCCATGTCTATTGTATTTGATCGGGATTCCCGGTTCTTGGGAGAATTCTGGTCAACTTTATGGGAGATTATGGAAACTAAACTTAAGAAAAGTACAGCTTTTCATCCATAGAACGATGGACAAACATAGGTAGTAAACAAAACAGTGGTTCAGCTGCTCAAAGGATATTGTAGTAAACATCCTAAACTTTGGGATGAGCAGTTACTGTATATACAACATGCTTATAATCATGCAGGTCATTCTTCCATGAAAAGATCTCCTTTTGAAACTTGTTTTGGTTATCTGCCAAAAAGACCGATGGACTTCTCTTTTTGGAAAAGATGCAGTGGATAGACATCATGATGCAGATAAAGCTCTAATATTCATTCATAGAATCCAAGTGGTGCAGCAGGAAGTTCAGGAACAGTTGGAGAATATCCAGGCAAAGTACAAAGCCAGGCATGACAAGCATCGAGTTGATCATCAATTTCAGGTTGGTGACAAAGTTTTGTTACATATAACCAAAGAAAGAATGAAAGGTGAAGGTAAAAAGCTTAAGCCTATCAGGTATGGTCCTTTTGAGATCTTGGAAAAGATCGGTACAAATGCTTTTCACTTGAATTTACCTCCATACATGCAAATTTATTCAGTTGTCAATGTTGAGAATCTTAAATTGTATGAGCCTCCTATGATCATGGATGAGGAAACTAAAATACAGATTCCTTCAGTTGATGATATGGCACCTGAATACATGAAAGAGTTGCAGGATGATGTTATTCTTGATAGAAATGTAAGGACCTCACAAAGTGGGAATGTTGAGTACCTTCGAGTGGGGCTTAAAGTCCTGCATCCTAGCAAAGCAAGATGGATGGATATTGGAAAAGTGAGGGAGTTGTACCCTCACTTACTTGCAGAGTGACTCGGGATTTTGGTGGTCCAAAAGCTCTCCAATGGGGATGAATGATTCGTTGCATTATTCATATTCAAAAATTACACTGATCCAATATGGTACAATGGTTATTAATCTATGGTTCAAAGAACATAACATATGTTTTTAACTCATATGCTAAACATAGTGCGAGACTAGCCTTAATGTATGTTCCATCTACCATTCAAATGGTGCAATGTTCCACATATATGCTAATCGGTGCAATATTACATATATATATATATAACCAAAGTCCACGATGCCCAGTCTTATGGTTATCATTTAACATTTGTGCAAAGGGCCGTACGGTTCGACATAACATCTCATGGTTCGAATGGTCAAGTCTTATGGTTAAGCATTTGGTGCACGGTCAAACCTGGGGTCATCCCATTGCTTCACAACATTTGTGCACGGGTTGACTATAGCATCGCGTAGTTAAGACTTGGCATCTGGCGATTTGTGCACCGTCAAGAGGTAATATAAAATGGTTTGTAACATGCTCGCATAGTTAGTTGGAAATGTTCTGGAAGTCTTGCGCACCGTCAAGTGGAACCTCGAATGGTTTGTGAAAATCCCGCGCGGTCAAATGTATACCCTCTAGCGGTCTTATGCACGGTTAAATGGCACTATTCTGGCGATTAGATGAGGGTGCCCGGTCACGTATGCTGTGACATTTATGAATTTTAGTTCTATGCTGCGACATTTGTGGAGTTTAGTTGTATGTTGTGACATTTGTGGAGTTTAGTTGTATGCTGTGACATTTGTGGAGTTTAGTTATATGCTGCGACAGTGGATCAGTTATATAGCGAAGTTCTCATATGAAACAGTTATATGCTGCCACGTTTAGTGGAACAAAAATGAATGTAACGGGATATGTTCAGCCAGTTGAAACATTTCGATGGGAAATTAAAAGATAGCATATGGTTATATGATAAACATAATATAGATGGAATATGAAAAGATGGGTAGTAGACGAGTCGATCCTGTTACTTATCCTCCCACTGAACGCTTAAATAGACGATTCTGGCCACATTGGAGAGGGGGTTCAGAATGTTTAGAGCACCAAGCATCATTTTTCTATTATGAGAAGCTTGCAGAGATAAAAAAAAAAGAAGCACCAAGAGTTTTGCTGTGAAGTCTCCAGATGCTGTTGTTGTGGAAGTCGACATTCTCTGTTATAATTTTAGCTTTCTTTTCCTTTTGAAGGCTAATTGTAATTTCCAGAAGAGAGGTCTTGAAGACTTTGTACAACATCCTCTTTACAGTTGCTGAAGTTGATTCCAGAACCATTTTTGTACCATTTTAAAGAGATTAATTGGATTGGTACCCATTGGAGAGGGACCCGGAGATGTAGCCCAGTGAAGGGGGTGAACTCTGTTATCAACTTTTGTTTGTGACTCTCTGATTCTATGTTTTTTTTCTCACATCTGTTTATTAGTTTTTCTTTTCATTTCTATTTTAAGCATTTAGTTTCTTTTAATGTTGTTTCATGAATTAATCAAACTGGTAAACACATTCTTTAAAAACTTTTAATGCACTCAAGTGGAGATCCGACGGATCACATATCTTATACTTGTTTTTCGGTTTAGCTTTAGGATTTTTTTAGTAAGTGCTGTGTGGTTTTTATGTACTTAGTTTTCCTTCAGGTGTATGCTTTGTACTTTTTGTTTCATTTCAACCTCTGAATCTGATGTATTGTTTGAAACTATGGATAAAACCCCTTTGAACACCAACCAAGAGATCCCCATGCTGGGAACTTCTTGTACTATTCCTCTCATAGGAAATGTTGGTGTTCCTTTGATGGCAACCCTGAATCTTCCTGGATTCATCGTAGAGCTACTGGTATGGTTATTCTCCACTCCAACTATCCTGAATGATCTTGATGCTTCTAAAGTAAGCTCCTTATATCAAGTGAATGAAAACACTACTTCCCCTTCACCTGTAGTTGATTCTCTCCCTCTCTACCTCATGCAGTGAAAGTAGTGATACTAGTAACCGATAGTCTAAAAGGAGTATAAGAAGGAGGAATAGGAAGAAAACACATAAGAAAGGGGGCACCTGTCCAACCTCTACAGGTCAAGTTGAACCTCACCACCCAGGCTCTGCAATTCATGCTGGGGGCACCTATCCAACCTCTGCAAGTCATGTTGGATCTAAGCACTCAACCTATGCAAGTCAATTTGATCTTCACCATCCAGCCTTTGTTCACCATGCTGGTGGGATCCTTCCAACCTTTCCAGGTCACATTTGATCTAGTCACTCAGCCTCTATAGTTCATGATGAGGGAACTCATTCAAACTCTATAGAACAAGTTGAACCTCCACATCCAACCTCTGCAAGTTAGGTTCTATCCATCCACCCAGCCTCTGAATTTCATGCTGGGGGCACAGACTCAACTACTACAAAGCACATTGATCCTAACCATTCAGCCTCTGCTATTCATACTGGTGGTTCCCATCCACCCTATGCAAGTCATGTTGAACCCAGTCTCTCAGCCTCTAGAGGTCATACTTGTTGTAAAGGAAAGTATCCTATGGCTAGGGTTTAAGAGGCCATCAACGTACTGGGGTTGAAAGAGAGATGCACAATGTTCAGTAAGTATATATAAACAAGATTCAGATATGAGAAAGGTCCACACCTGAGTAACCGAAGGCTGGTCCAAGCTTTCTCTTCAATCCTCTTCTTGCTCCTCTCGCTCCAAGAGACCTGCAAAACAAGTTATACCTTCCTCAAACCATTATGACCACATATAAGACAATGATAATCAAATAAATATGAAACAATGATCTGAATAACATTATAATATGATCATAAACAGAAATTCAATCACACATTGAACAATGATTTGGGAAGAAGAAGGACATCACATATTTATTGATCTTGAAAACAAGTACAAGTATACCTTCTCTTCAAGTTTGGCACCTCACAAAACCTTGATCTGGTTCTGCTGCTTCTCTTCTCCAAAGAACTCAGCCTCCAAGCTATGCAACACTAAGGGAAGACCTCCAGCACAAAGGTGTACGCAAAGAGAGTCCTGATTCCTCCAGCATAACAATGCATAAATTCCAAGTCCTCTTTCATGGACCTCCCTACCTCTATTTATATGCTAAAAAAGAGTTAGGGGTGAAGCCAAAGTGGTTACAACTGAAGGAGTCAGTTGCATAACTACCCAAACTAACTCAAAAGGTGTGTTTTTATGTTTTAATGTTAAGAAATAGATTCGCGACTATGAAGGAGGACAACCTGCGAATGATCCGTGATTTTCCACAAGAGCAACCCACAAATATATGCATTCGCGAGTTGTAAAACACAAGAGTCGCGAGTGATTCGCAAGTTGCACATAAGGAGAGTCGCGAATACACAAAAGACACATTTTTAAAGGTATTTATGGGCATTTTCAGACTTTAGTGTCTTCTGGAAAGTTCTATCTAACTGAAATACCTTTCCAACAGTGCAAAAATGAGGTCAAACAGAGTTATAGAAATCAAGATATTGGTCCTCCAAGATAGATGTTTTTTCAGTGACTTTCATGAAGTGCCGACATGCGACGAAATCATGGGAAAGTGGTCATAGGAAGAGAAGTGTCATTTTGGGCTATAATAGATGCCCCCTAATGTGTGAGGTTAGAGGAGAAGATGATAGCCGAAATACATTATAAAGGAAACAGCTGAGTATGGAGGGAGCAGAGAATCCAAGATCGAAAGGCTCGAGTGAAGGTACCTGAAAGAGAGATAAATGTCAGAAAAAATGATCTCTGGGACATACACGTCCATATACAAAACATCGCCATAAAGATAAAGGTGGATCCAACATATGTATAACTGATGAAAACTATCATGGTCGCTCAATATGCAAAAAGGCGCCATATCAAATCTAAAGGAGCCATGGCCACAAATGAACAAGGTGGATCCATACTCAACAATCCATCATAGCCACAAAAATACAAGGTGGATCTATGTCTCAGCAAAAATTTCATATAAAGTATAACAATGTCTTGCGCAACTCGGGAAATAGCAAAAATGACAATGCTACTGTCATCCCAAGGTCTTCAATCCAAACCGCCCAAAAAAGGTACGAATCCTAACCATGCGAATAAAGGAGCTAAAGTCGAACATGGAGGAAGCCGTTTGATTACCGGTCAATAATGAAAACCGTTAACAAACGTGAGGGAAAACACCATTAATGAAAATGGTCCCCAAGGTACCTAGTACATTCTAACAAGTGTGATTACAGGGACTTGAAGTCGAACACTTGAAAAATCCATCGATTAGGAGACATTAAGGTATCCTCACTACCAAATAGCGAGGGAAATTTCCATTGAGAACAACAATTCCCAAGGTACTATCATAAAACTCTAAATCTCGTTCCCAGAGCAAGAGGTGTTGCAGTCGATAGGAAGAGATCCATTGGAAGGAAGGCATTAAGGCATCCTTCATCATCCAACACAAGGTAAGACAAATATTAATTGGATCTGGAATTGGTACTGAATTTTACAACAAGGGACGCTGAAGACATGATGTAATGAACTGATACCAGGGAATCGCCGACACAAAAGGTCAAGGCAACTGCAGAATTGCCGACAAAGGTTTAATCCTTGAACAGTGAGGATGACACAAAAGTGACTTAGGCAGCTTTTGACACAAAATAGGACCAACGAAACAAATCTGCAATGTAGGAGACATTGACAGATTCCCCATATAATCGGAAAAGAGACCAACTGGAGGAGTAAGAAAACTCTGAATCAGGATAAGGTCAAAAGACTAGGACCCAACTATTGATAGACTGAAAACTGGTGCTTTGTTCAAGGAAACAAGACTTGCTACCATGATGTAAAAAGACATGGAAATAAACCTTCCCCTTCCCTTCTTTCTTGTAAAGGTTTAACGAGTCCAAGAAAGCAAACTCGGGACCATCTTCATTTTTTGACAAGCTCGAAGAAAAGAAAGAAGAATGCTTGATAAGGCACTAATTCGTGGATTTTACGAGCTTGAACTAGTACATGCTCGACGGTGTTTTCATAGTTTAGAGAGTCTAAAAACTCCAAAGAAGACTCCAGGGGGGTCCTTTTTCGTACAATTTAGTCTCCCGAGGCCGAAAAAGTATAAAACAAACCAAAGAAGAACTCTCTTAACTTCCGAAGAAGAAAAGGTGCACCTTTTTTGTATTTAGTCAAGAAGGTCCGAAAAAGGTTAAATTACCACCTACCCAACGCTCCTTCAAAAATAGCATATAGCCTGAGTTTTACGAGTGTGAAGGAAGGCAAGATCACTCAGAAAGATCCATTTGATTATGAGAAATGGGGCTTACAACAATAAACTTGATGCTTTGTTCTTTAGATTTTAACGAGCATGACAAAGACATAAAGTACACTCGAAATATTTTTCATGTTTTGGTCCAGAGCATGAAAAAGAGAAAACTAAGCTCATACCGGGGGTTCCTTTTCCGTAAGTTTAGTCCCTCAGGTCCGGAAAAGAGATAAACCTATGCCTGAGAATACTCTTCTCAATTCAGTAGAAAAGAGAGGGATCCTTTCTCGTATTATTCCACATGGTCTGAGAAAGAGATAACCTACCACCAATGTGGATGCCCATTCACATATTCTTAACGAGCCTGAACGGAGAAGTTTACTCGGCAGTCAAGTCTATTTTGAGGAGTCAGACTTGGGCATAAAGAAACTCATAATATTTCCCATGAAGTTTTAATGAGTCTGGAAAAGTCAAATCGTTGCCTCCTTACTGTTTTTAACAAGCTCGAAGGAGAGCAGAAAGAATGCTCTAAATGCGAGGAGACGAGTGTCATAGGCAGGCGAAACTAGTTCCAAGTGCAAGGAACAAACCTATGCATAATGCAAGGAAATTGAGAAAGATAAGGACACTCGGGGAACGTCTTCTCAGGGTAAAGGTTGTCAAGTTGCAAAGGCAAAATGATACAAGGCTAAGCGGTGATGAGAACAAAGATGAGGGCTTATACAACGAGCTAAAAGCGTGGAAGCCGGAATCAGGCTCATAAGCACGAGCAAGGCACATGAAAATGCAATTACAGCTTGAACAATAAGGTGAGGCCCATAAACAGTTGTGAATCCAACTAATAATCCTGTCTCCAAGAAACAACAACATCAGAAGAAACAATCCGATGCGGGTCACTTTGGCAGAAACACTTGTGACTTTGCTATCTTCTACAAAAGGAAAAGTCAAGGCAGAATCAACCAAACAAGATTCTATAGGACCAAGGCTCGAGGGTTTATAATAAATAAGATCAACCTCAGAAGAGAAGAAAAAATCAACAAGGGAGGTAGAGTCTGTAGGAACAAACTCAATATCACAGGAGCTGAGAAATTCATAAGAAAAAATCAAACTCATCAGGATCACTGACTTGCTTTTCAAATGAAGAATCAAAAGACTCAACAAAAACCAACATAAGAAAAAGGGAAGGCTTACTAAGAAAATCAGGGTTAGACATAATCACAACTGAAAAAGAATGTCAGACTGTATCAAAGACTCGAGGAAGACTTCATCCAAAGGGAGGAAATCATCCGAGATAGGACACATATCTGAACTTTCAACTGGATGGATAGAGTGGAGAGAAGGCTCTACAATCTGTATAGGATGACTCACCCGATCAACTGTTGGGACCAAGTCCCGTGAAGGTAAGCATGAAAAGAGAGGCTACCTCTCAGTAGCAATTGAACACAAAGGACAAGAAGCCACATAGTTCACCTGTGGCAGGGTAGTGTCTACAGAAACACTGGGAATCAACAAAGGAAAGACTTGGTCTCTAGTTGGGTCAGGAGACGGATCAAGAAAATCCAACTGATCGATAGTGACAATTTCTTCTCCACGATTAAAGTACATCACCCAAAAGAATGTTGACACCACAGCTTGCATGGCATAGACATAATCACGCCCAAGGAGCATATTAAAGTCCAAATGGTCTTCTATCACCATGAAGTCAACTAAGACGGTCTTCCCACCCAAAGTAATAGGTGTTTGAGAAAGAATTCCCAAGACTATACAAGTTCTTCTATCAAATGTTAGTAACTGACTAGCAGTCGACACAAGGATGGGAGATCCCATACCTCGCCAAGCATGAGCAGACAAAATACTAACTGAGGCTCCTTCATCAACAATGCAACGAGCAATTGTATAGGGTTCAACTTTGACCTTTATCTAGAAAGGT
Organism: Pseudotsuga menziesii; assembly: GCA_001517045.1. Classification (NCBI taxonomy): domain Eukaryota; kingdom Viridiplantae; phylum Streptophyta; class Pinopsida; order Pinales; family Pinaceae; genus Pseudotsuga; species Pseudotsuga menziesii. The sequence continues at coordinate 169,700 of LPNX010117578.1, read as the reverse complement.
GCAGCAGAAGGAAGGCGCGACTCAACTAGGCTATCCCAATCAAAGGAAGCAATCCGAGGGCTTGGTGGGGGTTGATCCAAAGCAAGTTCAGTGTCCCCTTGTTCAGTAAGATCTGAACTGGCAGTGAAGAAAATGTGACTAGTAGACACTTGTTGTAATCTCACAGATCACATAAGGTTACCAATAATACATACAAAAATATACAGAAATATACACAGATACAAGAGACAAGAACGGATAGGATAAACAGATTATATTATTCTCAATAGATCGTACAAAGCCAAGAACTGAAATAAGTTCTTGTGAGGCTCAACAGCCTAATATATACAGGTTACAAACAGTTACAAAAATAACTACCTGTCGGTTCGGTGAACCGACACGACTATTAGTTAGCAGACTTAATTACTGTGTTTGCTCGGCTGACCGACTTAGTCGGCTGATCGACTAAGTCGGTCTTCGTTCAAGTCAACTTATGTCGACTCTCTCCTTCTACATCTCCCCCACAAACAAAACATTTCTTCATCCTGAAGAAAAAGGTAAGTACAAAAATGAAGTCCTGTCGAACCTTTCAGACTTGCTCCTGGTGAGGACTATGTAGTCGGATGGTCGGTCATCTCTGAACACACACTTCGACGATGGCGGGAGCTGTGATGGCAAGTTGACGCTGGAAATATGTCCATGTCTGCAGGGCTTTCTGGATGTCGATGGTTAGAGTTGTTACACTTGATAATACCGACATCTTTTCGTCTATGGGCAGTTCTGCAATATTTTCCATGCTAGGACCCAACAGTTGGGTTTGTTCGTCGGCGGCATTAAGGAGTCTTTTCATCTGCGGATAGATGTTGTCAACCTTCTCCAAGTTTTGTAGGGCTTGCTGTACCCACTGATGAGCTTCTCGTTTGAGTTTTTGGAGCTTGCTACTCTCCATCACAATCTGCTCTTCAAGTGTCTGCCTCATCTCTGCCTCTGTCATTTTCCGACTTTCCAAGGCCTGAATGCCTTGTCGTGTCTGCCTGCTCTGATGATAGACCTGCCCATAATGAGTCGGCCAATCTCTTAGCACTTCTTCAGTAACAATGGATTCCTCCATATGGTCCTGTAAAAGTTTGTAAGCCTCCGAAAAGGCAGTATGCTGGGTCAGGAGCAGTGGGGCAGTCTCTTCCTTTTGTTCGGCTCTAGTCCCTTGGATATGTGTCTGGATATGTGTTCGGCTCTAGTCCCTTGGATATTTTTGTAGTCTAGTTGGTTAGGATACTTGGCTCTCACCCGAGAGACTCGGGTTCATGTCCCGGCAACGGAACCAATGTTGTAATCTCACAGATCACATAAGGTTACCAATAATACATACAAAAATATACAGAAATATACAAAGATACAAGAGACAAGAACGGATAGGATAAACAGATTATATTATTCTCAATAGATCGTACAAAGCCAATAACTAAACTAAGTTCTTGTGAGGCTCAACAGCCTAATATATACAGGTTACAAACAGTTACAAAAATAACTACCTGTCGGTTCGGTGAACCGACACGACTATTAGTTAGCAGACTTAATTATTGTGTTTGCTCGACCGACCGACTTAGTCGGCTGATCGACTAAGTCGGTCTTCGTTCAAGTCAACTTATGTCGACTCTCTCCTTCTACAACACTTCACTCTGCAAAGGAAGAGTGGGATTGATCGATAATGGAATCGATTCAACCGCTTCATGAAAATCACTCTCCGAAGGGAGAGTGGGATTGACCAAAGATGACATTGGTTCAATCACATGAGGAGCACTCTCCAAAAGAAGAGTGGGATCGACCAAATATGAGATTTGTTCGACCACTTGATCAACCAAAGGTTGAGTAGGATGTTGAGAAACTATAGGGTGTTCAGAAGAACAAAATCGATGAGTCTTGGACCACACTCTTCACACCTCAGGGATAGCAGGGCACAGATGAGTAAGGTGATCTCCCTTGCATAGCACACAAGGGAACTTAAGATGATGCTTCGAACGACCAGATTTCTCAACGGTATCAGCATGACTAGCAGTGGCTAATTGTTTGCTCTCAACATGACCTGCAAAGGATGAGAGTTTTCCCCCAGCGTGAACAACAGAGGCTGGGTGACTGGGTCCAACCTCACTAAGAGAGGCTAGTTGTTGAGAGACTCCATAATGTTCAAAAATGGGATGACCATGAATCCAAACTCTTCGCACCTCCACAATAGAAGGGCATTTATAAGTAAGGTGGTCTCCCTCACAAAGCTTACAAGGAAACTTGAGCTTGTGTTTTGAACAGGTAGACTTGTCAACAGTGTCAACATGACTCGCAGTGGTTGACGAATTGTCTCCAGCGTGAAGTACAGAGGCTGAGAGACTGCCCCCAGCGTGAACAACAGAGGCTGGGTGGACGGATCCAACTTGAACAATAGAGGTTGGATGGGGAGGTTCAACTTGAAAACCAGAGGTTGAACGAGCGTCTTTAGCGTGAACAACAGAGGATGAAAGACTGTATCCGACATGACCTGGAAAGGTTGGAAGGATCCTACCATCATGATCAACATATGCTAGATGGTGAATATCAACTTGACTTGCAGAGGTTGAATGGGTAGGTTCAACTTGAACACCAGAGGTTGAATAGGTGCCTTCAGCGTGAACAACAGAGGCTGAAAGACTGGATCCGACATGACCTGGAAAGGTTTGAAGGATCCTACCATCATGATCAACAGATGCTAGATGGTGAAGATCAACTTGACTTGCATAGGTTGAGTGCTTAGATCCAACAAGACCTGCAGAGGTTAGATAGGTGCCCCTAGTGTGAACAACGGAGGTTGGGTGGTGAGGTTCAACTTGACTTGCAAAGGTTGAACGGGTGCCCCCTTCCTTATGTGCCTTCTTCCTATTCCTCCTGCTTTTACTCCTTTTAGACTGCCGGTTACTAGTATCAGTACTTTCACCGCATGAGGTAGAAGGAGGAGGAGAACTAACTACAGGTGAAGGGGTAGCAGTGTTTTGATGCCCTTGATATAAGGAGCATACTTGAGAAGCATCAGGAGCATTCAGGATAGTTGGAGTGGAAAAGAACCACACCGGTAGCCCTAGGGTGAATCCCAGAAGATTCAAGGTGGCCATCAAGGGAACACCAACATTCCCTGTGAGAGGAATACGACAAGGAGCTCCCATCATGGGTATCTCTTGGTTGGTGTTCAAAGGGGTGCTAGCCATAGTTTCAAAACTAGAGACAAAGTCCGAGGTTGATAAACAACCAAAATTACAAAGCATACAACTAAAGGCACACTAAGTACAGACAAACCACACAGCACTCACTAAAAATTCCTAAAGCCAAACAGACAAACAGGTATAAGATATACTCTCCAGAAGAAAGCTGATGAACGATTACTTGGAATCCTTGAGGTGGTTCTCAGGCACAAGCAGAGGAATCACCCACCACCCTCCTGCACTTTCCACAAGGGTTACCTTCCAAGCCCGTCCAAGGTCAACCAGAAATAACCTTCCGGTGTACCTGTGTATGAACCCTATATGTCAAAGAGACTAGAGGCTACCTTAACTAAATTGATATTCTAGGGGGACAGTCATCAACCGAACTCATATGCATGGGAAGGGTAGCTGAGCCCGAAACTCTGTCTAGGACAGAATCCCTAGATGCGCAAAAGTCCTGAGTTACGCTTTGACAAGGATTCAGAGGGTTATCTCCTCTATCCAAGCCTCCACGCAGCCTAGTGCTTAACTCCCGTTTGAGAGGATCTTCCCAGATACAATCAATGTAGAAAAGGATTTACCTAGTGATAGGCCAACTACATCTGAAATTTTAACACTTATGGGGAGTTAAAACTCCCTAACCCACAAGTCTAGCCTAAGCTAGTTGGTGTATGACCCTATAAAATAAAACTTACTAGTAAATTTTAAAATTATACGTTCATTTTAAAGGGTTGTTTCTTACTCAGAGGGTAAATGGCATGAAACTGATGTGGTGTTTTGACTCAAAAAATGAAAAAAAATGACTAAGCAAAGAGAAATGAAATGCAAAAAAGAAAATAGTATTCTCTTTATATTTATTTTTTCAAATAGAAACTTGAAAGCCAAAAAGAACAAAATTCTTTTTATATTTTTCAAAAACAATAATATGCCATGCAATCTAGACTAAAAAAACTAATCTACATGCATATAAAGCAAAGATTTGTTTTAGTCTTTTTCTTTTATAAATGCAAAAGAAAAATCAGCCTATCTACTTATGTAAACAAGTACTGAAAGCAAAGAAAATAGACAACTACTCTACTGCCCACAAACAAACCCTAGGTCTCCCTAAAGTTGAATATAAACCTCTCTTGAAAATAAGGCTCACAAAGGTAAACAAGCCAACAACTTTGGAATGAAAAGACTGAGCAAAAAGACTGACATAAACAAAGGTCAAGAAGTCCCAATCATCAATCTAAACCTACAAACAAAGGTTGCTCAGTACCTTGTCCAACAAGGTCAAACCAAAGAAAGAGGTAGGGGGGGAAGCAACAAAAAACAAGTTCTTTTTAATTTTCTTTTATAAAGGCAAAAGAAAAACTACCTACAAAGAAAAATCATGCAGATAACAAGAACAAAGCAAAAGGAACTTTGCTAAACAACCACCAAACAAATTCTAGAGTACTCTAAAGTCAGTATAAACCCTACTTGGAAGGAAGGCTTGCATAAAAGAAAAGTCCACTATTTTGGCAAGGTGAATGTTAACTAACAAAACAAGAAAAAAACCAGCACCAACAAGCTTCTGAAATCAAACAAAGACCACTAACAAAGGCTGATCAGAAACATAGGCCAAAAATCAAACCAAGCAAAGGAAACGGGGAAAAGAGCAAAGAACAAACCCTAATGCTATAAAAAGGCTTACCACATAGATAGAGAACCAGCAGAAAGGATGACACTAACTCCCTAGAGTCATGCACCTGCAAAGGACCCTAAAAGACCTACCCAAAACACCTTCAAACAGAAGAAAAATCATAAAAGAGGAAAAAACACTGTTTAAAGGGGCATTCGTGACTGTCTATAAGTGCAACCCGCGAATGACTCACGACTGTTCCTTGAAGCAACCCATGAATACAAGACTGTATTCATGACTGTCTAGAACAACAACTCGTGAATGGGTGGAAAAAATCCCAAAACAGGTCAAAAACTACCCAAAAAAGGCAGGGGAAGTGTGTAATCAGACTGGAAAGGTGTTCCTAAGTGGCAAAAAGGACTTGAAACAATGCAAAAACTGAAAGGAATCAAGAGAAACCCCAAACAGAAAAGGCTCTCCCCAGTGGAGTCGCCAGTTCTGTTGTAAAGGAAAGTATCCTATGGCTAGGGTTTAAGAGGCCATCAACGTACTGGGGTTGAAAGAGAGATGCACAATGTTCAGTAAGTATATATAAACAAGATTCAGATATGAGAAAGGTCCACACCTGACTAACCGAAGGCTGGTCCAAGCTTTCTCTTCAATCCTCTTCTTGCTCCTCTTGCTCCAAGAGACCTGCAAAACAAGTTATACCTTCCTCAAACCATTATGACCACATATAAGACAATGATAATCAAATAAATATGAAACAATGATCTGAATAACATTATAATATGATCATAAACAGAAATTCAATCACACATTGAACAATGATTTGGGAAGAATAAGGACATCACATCTTTATTGATCTTGAAAACAAGTACAAGTATACCTTCTCTTCATGTTTGGCACCTCACGAAACCTTGATCTGGTTCTGCTGCTTCTCTTGTCCAAAAAACTCAGCCTCCAAGCTCTGCAACACTAAGGGAACACCTCCAAGGAAAAGGTGTAGGCAAAGAGAGTCCTGATTCCTCCAGCATAACAATGCATAAATTCCAAGTCCTCTTTCATGGACCACCCTACCTCTATTTATATGCTAAAAAAGAGTTAGGGGTGAAGCCAAAGTGGTTACAACTGAAGGAGTCAGTTGCATAACTACCCAAACTAACTCAAAAGGCGTGTTTTTATGTTTTAATGTTAAGAAACAGATTCGCAACTATGAAGGAGGACAACCTGCAAATGATCCGTGAGTTTCCACAACAGCAACCCGCGAATATATTCATTCGTGAGTTGTAAAACACAAGAGTCGCGAGTGATTCGCGAGTTGCACATAGGGAGAGTCGTGAATACACAAAAAACACAATTTTAAGGTATTTTTGTGCATTTTCAGACCTTGGTGTCTTCTAGAAAGTTTTAGCTAACTAAAATACCTTTCCAACGGTGTAAAAATTAAGTCAAATGGAGTTACAGAACTCAATATATGGGTCCTCCAAGATAGGTGTTTTTTCAGTGACTTTCACGAAGTGCTGACATGCGACGAAATCATGGGAAAGTTGTCACAGGTAGAGAAGTGTCATTTTGGGATATAACAATACTAGGGGTAGTCTCTTATCCTTTGTGGTTCATGCTAAAGAAAATCTTTCAACCGCTACAAGTCATGTTGATACTATTGAAAAGACTACCCATTCAAAACAAAAGCACAAGTTTCCTTGTAAGATTTGTAAGGGAGACCACTCTACTTATAAATTCCATTCTATTGTGTAGGTGCAAAGATTTTGGTTTCATGGTCATCCCATTTTTTAAAATCCTGATGTTTTTCAACAACCAACCTCTCTTAGTCAGGTTGGACCTAGTCACCGAGCCTATGGTGGTCATGCTGAGGGAAAACTTGTTAGTTTTTCATCATTCAAGCTAGCATTATGATCTTAGGATAATTTAACTGAGAGAATAACAAGCACAACAATAAACCATAAGAACAACACAAGAGACAAGAGACACAAAGAATTTTCCTCGGGGAAACCATAAAGGAGAAAACCCCACAACTTCCTCAGAGATAGAATCAGCACCAAAAAGGTAAAACTAGAAAACAGAAGATGATCTCCCGACAGCAGCAGTCTCTCTATCTCACACGGAGAGAGCTTCTCCTCTCTCACTCATGCGCCCCAATGAGTCAGTGTGAGTGTTGCAAGTGAGATAAATAGAGAGGCTCACTCTTTATTTATATTCTTTTGTTCACTTGAAGTGCACTCCAACATGTCGGCCTCACTTACCAATTACTTACTATAGCCGACATCTCTTGGAGTGTCTAATAACCCTAGTGCCCCACAACTTGTGGGGACTTTTCCCTCTACTCAACAGGGAGGGTTAACCTTGACTTAGTTGGTGGGGACTATTTCCCGACCTTACAATGACTCACCAAGGTTTGACTTCACTAGGATAGTCTAATAACCCTAGGGCCCCATAACTATGGGGACTTTAACCCTTGACAAATAGGAGGGTTACCCACAATGACTTGACATGAATTTCTCATTATAGAAACTTCCTGATCAGAACATCGGGGCATGACATGACTCAAATACATCCCAGAATAAAGATCGGGTTACAATACATAAGAAATACAGATGAATACATTCCAAAGTTACAAATACATCAACACTCCCTCTTAACTAGGAAGGTATTCTCGTGACACAATTATTTAGCACAAATATTCTTCTCTATATCATCTGAATCATGGTTAAGATATTGTCATATTCATCTTCAAGTCATCTTCATCTAGATCTGGATCATCATCAAGTCTAGATCATCACTACTGGATCTTCAAGTCTAGATCATCACTAATGGATCATCAAGTCTAGATCATTACTTGATCTGGATCATCACTAAAGATGGATCATCATCACATATAGATCGTCACTTGATCTAGATCATCCTCAAGTCTATATCATCACATCTAGATCACTTGATCTGGATCATCATCAAGTCTGGATCATCACATCTGTATCACTTGATCTGGATCGTCATCAAGTATGGATTAACACATCTGGATCACTTGATATGGATCGTCATCAAGTCTGGATCAACACATCTGGATCACTTGATCTGGATCATCATCAAGTCTGGATCATCATCATATGCTATCTCATAATGGTGCTATCTTGATTCTTCTCGTCACGGGAATTTCTACAGAGTCAATCCTGTAGGCCTACCCTTCATGTAGGTATTCATCAGCACTTATATCTGACACTTAAGTCAGAATGGCCCGCCCAGCTCTTAAATCTGACCTCATCATGTCATAAAGGCATGCCCAGCACTCACATCTGACCTCATCTTGTCAAAAAGGCCCAGCACTCACATATGACCTCATCTTGTCAGAAAGGATTAGCACTTATATTTGATCATGTGTAAGCACATCGCATTGAAAAGGATCTGCACTTACATCCAACCCCATCTTATCGGAAAGGCACTGCACTTACATCCAACCCCATCTTGTCAGAAAGGCACAACACTCACATCTGACCATGTGTAAACACATCGTGCTAGAATGGCTCAGCACTTATATCCAACCTCATCTTGTCGGAAAGGATATGCACATACATTCAACCATATGTAAACACATCGCATCGAAAGGGAATGCACTCACATCTAATCATGAAGGAACTAATCCTATCATCGCATTAGAATGGCTCCCAGTCCTAGACTGAGCTACCTGGTAACTGACCAGGTGTCTCCATTCCTAGAATGACAGTTTCCCTTACATCTGACCTACTCATCAGAATGGCCAGCACTCATATATGACATGGAAGGAGCCAATCTTCTCACCATGATAGAATGGCTCAGCGCTTATATCTAACCTACTCGTTAGAATGGATATGGATCTCAGCACTCATATCACATGGAAGGATCCAATCCTCTCACCATGACAGAATGGCTCGGCCCTTACATCTGACCATGGAAGGACCCAATCCTCTCACCATGTCAAAATGGCTATGGGACTCATCACTTTCCCTTGGAGGAAACCTTGATCTAGAGAACACCAAGATTCTCCCTGAAGTACTTGAAATTCACCCAAGCTAATGGCTTTATCAATACATCAGCTATATGTTCCTCCATCGCAACATATTGGAGCTTCACTGCTCCCCTTTGCACCATATCCCTGATATAGTGATACTTGATCTCGATATGCTTCAACTTGTCATGGAACACTAGATTCTCTGACAACTTCATGCAACTCTGGTTGTCACAAGTAGCATCCAACTGGGGATAAAATATATCCATAGCCATACTGCCTCACAACTAGCTGAACAAGCTGTGACATACTCTGCTTTAGCTATACTCAGTGCCACACAGGATTGCTTCTTGCTAAACCAAGAGATCACACCTGATCCCATACTGAAGCAACATCCTGAAGTGCTCTTCCTGTTAATGGCACTTCCTGCTCAATACGGATCCACATAATATTTTGATTTGCCTCATAATTGAGCCCATAATCAACTGTACCCTTCAGGTACCTCACTGCATTCTTTGCAACCATAAGGTGAACATGTCTCAATGTGTTCACAGCAAAGCAAATATCTAGTCTCGTATTCATCGGGTACATCAAGGAAGCAATCATCTGACAATACATCATAGCATCAACCATCTATCATGAAGTAACACTCAATAGCTTCAAGTTCGATGCCATAGGTGTGGTCATGCAGTCCATCATCCTGAACCTCTTCAGGATCTCTACTGCATACTTCCTTTGTCCGCACCTACATGCCTAGAAAATAGTGCATCGACACATAACAGGAGCATCACTGGTCTTTCGCCTTCAACCTTGAAGCAAAGGTTGGAATCCACTTTACTCTCGGTAAATCCTAGAGTCATTAGTAATCTATCCATTCTGTCGTACCATGTTGAAACTCAAGATCTTCTGTACTCCCTCTGAAGCAGAGCATCATACTCCCTCTGTCTTTTCTACTCTATGCACTGAAGCATTCTATACTGGAGAGACAAGTAGCTTCCTATGCTACTAATATTCTATGTATCCATATAGGGTATAGAATTTCATATTCAACCTTGTAGCTAAGGTTAAGATCTTCATCAAGCTGGCTGCAAATGTCTCTTTGTAGTTTATGCCTTCTTTTCGTGAGAAGCCTCATGCTACAAAACTTGCTTTGTACGATGTTTCCATCTACTGCATGATGGAAGTACGAAATTCGCTTCATGTATTGATACTGTATCATAGACATCATTCTTATTGAATTGGTCTTCCCTTTATTCTTGGTTACTTCTTCATAGCTTGAAGGTTCTGCATCAATTATGTCACCGCATTCATCATATTATTCTTCATCTTGAACTGTTGTCACTTGTTCTTCAGAACAAGTCTCTTCCTTCTTTGCTTGTAGGCGATTATGTACGCAATCTTTCCTACAAGTCAAATGCGTTTGTATGGTTAGAAACATTTCATCAGGAATATTCATACTGGCAAATTCTTATGCATAAATATATGAGCATACAACTACTTTAGCCAATAAAACATTCATCCATATCTCACAAAACGTTTCTAGATGCCTTCCATCTCTACTAGGACAACATTGAGATTGTGCACTAATCCAATATGTCAGCAAAGAGGTTTCATTCTAGATAAGTAGCAATGGAGAGTTTGTATAGCACCATGAGCTACTTACCCATCACATGCATATTAGTAGTATACTCTCATCAATGTAAACATCCTATCATGCGTAATACATCAACTGAATATGAACAAATGCATAACAAAATAATATCATGAAATGATAATTGAATACTTATCTTTATTTGTTTCATGGGTAGACTCCTTCTTGAGCCTTCAGCTTCATCGTCTTCTTCATTCATAATATCATTATTTCTTATCCAAATGCTCAGGTGGATAAGAGATTCTTCAAGAGTTGAGTTCTTGATATTCCTCATCGCTTGAGGGATCTTCTTTGGATTGTGAGAGCTTGATCTTCAGTTGCTCCCATCTTCTCTTCTCTTCTTATGAGTCGAGTTTCTTCTTCTTCCCAGAGTCTGCTGAAAGTAATCACTTCCTTCTGGCACACATTCCTCACATGAATGGATTCATAATCCTAGGGGTTCATTCAAGATGGCTATCACCACTTCTGCATTCTTCACTTCTTCTTTTACCGCTTCAAGTTTTTCTTTGATTTGAGAGACCCTTGTAAAGTATGACTGTATGGTCTCTGCATTATGGATCGTTACTTCCTTCAACTGGTTTCTTAAGGTCATATTCTGATTTATGTTCTTCCCTTCAAATAGATTGGTCAAGGAATCAAACATCATCAGTGTCTTTAGGTAAGACACGTGTGGTACAAGTTGATCCATGACTGAATCAACCATGATCTTCTTGGCCTTGACCAAGTTCTTCTTGTGAAATGCTTCTAGCCTCATCTCCCTCTAAAACTGGAACCTCTTTACTCATGTAGGTGTCCAACTCATTTTCTTCAGAGAGATCATATACTTCCATCCTTGGATTTTTTCAACTTCACCAAGCTTATCATCAAGCTGATGTAATAGATCACTTTGAAATGAGAACCTCAAATGAAAATAGAAAAAGATTAGATATTACTGATTTGAGGTGTCCGTCCTGGTTCCGGAGCTGGCTGATCTAGGGTTTGTCAGAGAAACCCTAATTTTAAAAACTTAGAATATTTTAGATATAATTATGATAGAAATATATATCTCTTCAAATGGATTTGTCCAATGTACTCCTTTTCTGAAATCAGTGGAGGCAAGCACCCGGAACAGGAAGCCCTAGTTTTCCAATTTCTTCTGCAGAAATTGTTGTTACGGTTTCTATGATATATTTGAAATTACCGATCCTCTATGTCTGAAATTTTTTACTGAGGTAACCACTCAAGTCCCTGATATAAATCCATAAGTGTAATCAGAATTGGTTTCACCAAATGGGATTTATGATCCTTTTCCCAAGGTGACCGGTTACAGGACTGTTCAGAAGAACAAAGTTATATGGCATGCCACGTGTCATTGGTTCATATTTTGAGTCTGATATTCAGACCAAAGAAATAAAAGTCCATAATATTTCTGGAACAACTTCAGCAATTCCATTTGGACCTCTGTATCCCAATCTGTAGCAATTCTCCCCAGGTGTCATGTTTAGCGATGAATTCTCGAAGAGGCTGGAAGCCTAACGTGGAGAAACCATATCTCCAAGAATGTAGCGAGTCAGAGGAGGAAGTTTGGATACAAGGTTCACCAGGATTTTATGTTTGACCCCTGCAATTTTAAGCTCCTGAGACATCTCCAATATCTAGATATAACGAATGTACCAAAACTTAGCAGTTTTAGTATTTAGGGTTTTTCTATCTCGGGGTCAAAATAGGGTTTGACTTTCCCGGAGTTTCACCCAACCAAATTTCTTGATCCAGTTCTCTAAACTTCGATTTTGATGAGGATAAAAATCCTATGCTGGGATCACTAAAAAATTCCACTTTTGTAGAAAGCCTTAATTTCTGCATCCAAAACTGAAAATGCTCGGAATTGAATTCCTCTTCGATAGAAAGATGCGCCCTTCAATGGAGAGTCATCCTAGCATACTTTTGTTGATGGATTGTGGAGAGATACCAAAAAAGTAAGAAGCCCTATCTTCTACAGCTGTACAATGTCTTCTTCTCAGGTTAGCTCTAATGCCATGTTAATTTTTCATCATTCAAGCTAGCATTATGATCTTAGGATCTTTTAACTAAGAGAATAACAAGCACAGCAATAAACCATAAGCACAACACAAGAGACAAGAGAGACAAAGAATTTTCCTCGGGGAAACTATAAAGGAGAAAACTGTGCAACTTCCTCAGGGATAGAATCAACACCAAAAAGGTAAAACCGGAAAACAGTAAGATGATCTCTCAACAACAATAGTCTCTCTCTCTCACACTAAGAGAGCTTCTCCCCTCTCACTCATGCGCCCCAATGAGTGAGTGTGAGTGTTGAAAGTGAGATAAATAGAGAAGCTCACTCTCTATTTATATTCTTTCATTCACTTGAAGTGCACTCCAACATGTTGGCCTCACTTAACAATTACTTACTAGAGCTGACATCTCTTGGAGTGTCTAATAACCCTAGTGCCCCACAACTTCTGGGGACTTTTCCCTCTGCTCAGCAAGGAGGGTTAACATTGACTTAGATGGTGGGGAATATTTCCCTGACTTACAATGACTCACCTAGGGTCTACTTCTTTAGGATAGTATAATAAACCTAGGGCCCCATAACTGTGGGGACATTAACCCTTGACAAATAGGAGGGTTACCCACAATGACTTGACATGACTTTCTCATTATAGAAACTTCTCGATCAGAACATCGGGGCATGACATGACTCAAATACATCCCGGAATAAAAATCAGGTTACAATACATAAGAAATATGGATGAATACATTATGAAGTTATAAATACATCAACAAAACTCTCAGCCTTTGTAGGTCATGCTAAGAGAAAACAGTCAGCCATTGCTAGTCATGTCAACACCGTTAAGAAAACTAGTCATTCAAAGTGCAAACTTAAGCTCCCTTGTAAGCTATGTGAGGGGGATTATCTTATTCACCAGTGCCCTGTTATCGTAGAGGTGTGAAGAGTGTGGTCTGAGACTGAATACTTTCCTTCTCCTGAACAAACTCTAGCTTCTCAAAAACCTACTCAAACTTTGGTTGATCTAGTGGTAGAACCTTGCCAAAATTTGATTCATCACACTCTTCTTACAGAGAGTGACCCTTATGTGATTGAACTAATGTCATATTTGGTCAATCCCACTCTCCCTTTAGATAGTGACTTTCACGAAGCAGTTGAATTTATTTCATTGTCGATCAATCCCACTCTTCCTTCGAAGAGTGAAGTGTCTGCTAGTCACATTTTCTTCACTTCTAGTTCAAAACTTACTGAACAAGGGGGAACTAAACTCGCTTCGGTCAACCCCCACCAAGCTCTCGGATTTCTTCCTTTGATTGGGATCGCCTAGTTGAGTCATGCCTTCCTTCTGATGCACCTTTCCAAATAAAGGTCAAAGTTGCATAGTACATGATTTGTCATTGTATTGTTGATGAAGGAGCCTCATTTAGTATCTTGTATGCTCGTGCTTGGTGAGGCATGGGATATCCTAGCCTTGTGTCCAAAACTAGTCAGTTACTGGAGTTTGATAGAAGAACTAGTATAGCCTTAGGAATTATTTCTCAAACACCTATTAATTTGAGTTGGAATACCTTCTTAGTTGATTTCATTGTGATAGAAGACCCCTTGGACTTCAATATGCTACTCGGATGTGATTATGTCTATGCCATGCAAGCTTTGGTGTCAACCTTCTTTCGTGTGATGTATTTTAATCATGGCAAAGAACTTGTCACTATCGATCAATTGGGTTTTCTTGATCCATATCCTTACCCAACTAGAGACCAGGTTTTTCCTTTATTGATTCCCAATGTTTCTATAGGCACTACCCTGCCATGGGTGAAATATGTGGCCTCATTTCCTTTGCATTCAATTGCTACTGAGAAGCAGCCTTATTTTTCATGCTTACCTTCTCGGGACTTTGTCCTAGCAGTTGACCAGATGAGTCATCTTATACAAACTATGGATCCCTCTCCCCACTCTATCGATCCATTTGAAAGTTTAGACATGTGTGCTATCTCAGATGATATCCTTCTTTCTGATGAAGTATTCCTAGAGTATTTGATATAGTCTGACCTTATTTTGGATGTTGGTTCAGTTGTGACTAATTCTAACCCTAATTTAGTTAGTAAGTCTGATATTTCCATGCATAAATCTTCTTATGTTGGTATTTTTTAGTTTTTGGACTCTCCCTTCAAATAGCAAGTCACTGATCCCGATGAGTTTTATTTTTATTATGAATTTTTCAACTCCTATTATACTCAGTTTGTTCTTACAGACCCTATCTCCCTTGTTGATTTTTTCTCTCCTTATAAGGTTGATATTATTTATTATAAACGATTGATCCTTGGTGCTATAGAATATTCTTCAAGCGATTTTGCCTTGACAACTCCTTTTGTAGAAGATATAAAAGTCGCATGTGTTCCTTCCAAAGTGACTTGCATCGGATCTTTTCTTCTGAATATGATCCCAATGTTGTTGTTTCATGGAGATGGGATTCATAATTGGACTAACAATTGTTTAATGGAATTGTCATGTTATTCAAGCTGTAACTACATTTGCATGTGCCCTACTTGGACTTATGAGCCTGATGTGGGCTTCCATGATTTTATCTCCTTTTATAATCCCTCATCCTTGCTCTCATCATTGCTTAGCCTTGTATCATTTTTCCTTTGCAAATTGACACCTTTTACCTGGAGGATACATTACTCGAGTGTATTTATCTTTCTCTCTCTCCTTGCATTATGCATAGGTTTGTTCCTCGCGCGTGGAACTAGTTTCACTTGCCTCTGACACTTGTCTCCTTGAATTTAGAGAATTATTTCTTCTCTCCTTCGAGCTCGTTAAAAATAGTAAGGAGGTCATGAGTTGACGTTTCTGGAATCGTTAAAACTTCATGGGAAATATATGGAGTTTACTTAGGCCCAGGTCTGAATCCTCAAAATAGACTTGACTACAGAGTAAACTTTTTCGTTCAGGCTCATTAAGAATATGTGAATGGCAATCCACGTTGGTGGAAGGATATCGCTTTCTCGGACCATGTGGAATAATACAAGAAAGGAACACTCTCTTTTGAAGGAGTTATATTTCCTTCCTTCACACTCGTAAAAATCAGGCTATATGCTTCTTTTGAAGGAGTGTTGGGTAGGTGGTAATTTAACCTTTTTCGGACCTTTCTGACTAAATATGAAAAAGGTGTGCCTTAATTCTTTAGAAGCTAAGAGAGTTCTTCTGTGGTTTTTTTTTAACTTTTCCCACCTCAAGAGACTAAATTGGAAGAAATATTCCCCCCTGGAGTCTTTGTAGCAGGGATTTCTCCCTTGATATAGGGTAGGAATGGCTACCTTCCATCTATAGGACGGAAGGATAGGTTCCTAGTGGTGGATGCAGAAAATAAAAGAAGAAACGAAATATAACAGAAATGGAGAACAAAAAGAAAGAACCCCTCTATAAACAATGTTATGTTTAAGCTCCAATACCCTGCATGAACATGTTAGAAACCTGCAAACAAACCATGGAGACCTAGAAGCAAAGATGGGTTAGATAAAATCAAATAAATAAAACAAAACAACAAATTATACCTTCTCTTAGTGGAATGGGCCACCATGCCCTAGCTTGGAGAAGCACCTCTCTTGGCAATGGGGGAGCTATGACTCAATGGGAGGATGGATGAGAGGGAGTGTGGGTGGCTTGAGAGACAGATGGTCTCAAGGCATCCACTCAGGCAGCATAATAGTATGCAAGGGAGAAGTGATTTGAGAGTGACCCCCACCCCTCTATTTATAGCTTTTTTGGGTTTTTTTAGAATTTTAAGCCCCTGGTTGAGGCTTTAGCCCCGTTTTGGGGATTTTAGCCCCTTTCGCCCTATCTTTAGCTCCTTTTGGATTTTTAAGCTCCTTTGAGGGGTTTTAGCCCCTTTTTGGAGGCTTTAGCCCCTATGAGAGCTATTTTGGCTCTTTTTAGGGGATTTTAAGCCCTTTTGCTCATTCTTAAGCCTTTTTTAGGATGTGGGGGTCCAACTGGGTGAAATGAGGATTGTGCATGGGTGTCTTTGGGTGGTGTAGGCCATGTAGACCTGAGCGAGGGATTTTTGGGTTAACAGTCTTCTTTGGAAGTTTTCAAACTCTCTAAACTATTAAAACACTACCAAGCATTCACTAATTCGGGCTCATAAAATCCATGAATCAATGCTTTATCAATCCTTCTTCTATCTCTTCTTTGATCTTGTCAAAAATGAAGAAGGTCCCGAGGTGGATTTCTTGGACTCATTAAACCTTTACAAGAAAGAGGGAAGGGAAGTTTATTCACACGTTTTTACATCATGGAAGAAATTCTTGTATCCTTGAAAAAAGCACTAGTTTTGAGTCTATCAATAGTTGGGTCCTGTTATTTTGTGCTTATCCTGATTCAAAGTTTTTACTCCTCTAGTTGGTCTCTTTTCCAGTTATATGGGGAACCTCTCAATGTCTTCTAGATTGAAAATTTTTGTCATTGGTCCTTTTGTGTCAAAATATTCCTACGTCACTTTTGTGTCGTGCTCACTGTTCAAGGATTAACCCTTTTTTGGTTATTCTTCAGTTTCCTTGACCTTTTTTGTCAGCCATTCCCTGGTATCAGTTCATTACATCATGTCTTTGGCAGTCCTTATTGTGAAATTCAGTACCAGTTCCAGATCCAATAAGTATTTGACTTACCTCATGTGGGACGATGGAGAATTCCTTAATGCTTTCCTTCCAATGGATCTCTTCCTATCGATTGCAACACATCTTGCTCTAGGAATGAGATTTAGATTTGTTTATGACAGTACCTTGGGGATTGTATTCATCAGTGGCAATTTCCCTTGCTATTGGGTAGTGGGAATACCTTAATGTCTCATTCTTGATGGATTCTTCAAGTGTTTGAATTCAAGTTCTTGTATTCACACATGTTAAAATGTACTATGTACCTTGGGGACCATTTTCATTAATCATGGTTTCACTCACATTTGTTAACGGTTCTCATTATTGACCGGTAATCAAACGGTTTCCTCCATGTTCGACTTCAACTCCTTTATTTGCATGGTTAGGATTCGTACCTTTTGGGAGGTTTGGATTTAAGAACTTGGGCCAACAGTAGCATCGTCATTTTTCTATTTCCCAAGCTGTGTAAGACCTTGTTACATTTTATATGAAATTTTGTTGAGACATAGATCCACCTTGTGTTCTTGTGGCTATGATCAATTCTTGAGCATGGATCCACCTTGTTTATTTTTTGCCATGACTCTTTTAGATTTGATATGGCACCTTTTTGCATATTGAGTGACCATAATAGTTTCATCAGTTATACATATGTTGGATTGTCCTATATCTTTATGTCTATGATTTGTATATGGACTTTTATGTCCCAGAAATTAGTTTTTTTTCTGAGATTTATCTCTCTTTTAGGTACCTTTGTTCGAGCCTTTTGATCTTCGATTCACTGCTCTCTCCATACTCGGCTATTTCCTTTATAATGTATTTTGGCTATTGTCTTCCCCTCTAACCTCATACATTAGGGGGCATCTTTTATAGCTCAAAATGACACATCTCTACCTGTGACCACTTTCCTATGATTTTGTCGCATGTCAAAACTTCCATGATGACACTTCATGAAAGTCATTGAAAAACACCTAACATGGAGGACTCATATATGGAGTTCTATAAATCCATTTAACCTATTCGCTGCACCTTTGGAAAGGTACTTGATTGAGATAAAACTTTCTAGAAGCTGTAAATTTATGAAAATTCCAAGAAGTACCCTAAAAATGGGATTTTTGATGTACACACAAATTTCCTTAAGGAAACCTGTGTGTTGCACGTGATTTGTTATATATAGTACTCATGTGTCCCCTAAGTATGTGACTATTTGCATTGCAACTTGTGTACCTCCTGCACACACGACTATTGTTTCTGCAACCCACGTGTTCTTCCTATAGATGTCAAAAAAGGAAGTTTCTCGAAATTTGGGTAGTTTGGGTGGTTATGTAACTGACTCCTTCAGTTGTAACTGATCCCATGCTCACCACTAACTCTTCATAACACTATATAAGAGAGGGATAAGGTCCATGAGAGGAGACATTAATATTTCCATTGTTATGCTGGGGGAATTGGGACTCTCTTTTCCCACACCTTCTCCCTAGAAGATTTCTCCTTTTTTTGCAGAGATTTGAGACTGAGTTCCTTGGAGAAGAGAAGTAGCATAACCAGATGAATGTTTCATGAGGTTCCCAACTTGAACAGAAGGTATATGTGTACTTGTTTTCAATATTAATAAAGATGTGATGTCCTTCTTCTTACCAAATCAATGTTCAATGTGTGATTGAATCTATGTTTATGATTAGATGTTTATGTTAATCAGATTATTATTTCATAATTATTTGATTATAATTGTTTTATATGTGGTCATATTGGTTTGAGGAAGGTATAATTTGTTTTATAGGTCTCTTGGAGAAAGAGGAGCAAGAGGAGCAAGAAGAGTATTGAAGGGATGCTTGGATCAACCTTCCTTTGGCCAAGTCATGAACCATTCCGATATCTGATATTGCTTATACATTCTTGCTAAATATTATGCATCTCTCTTTCAACCCCAGCACATTGATGGCCTATTAAACCCTAGCCATAGGAAACTTTCCTCTACAACAATAGATCCATACATGCATATGGAATTGTTTTATCCTTTGAGAAGTATATAATAAATGTATGGTATCCATTAGATGAATTGGGTAGAAAAAATTCCATGGATTCGATGAGTAGAGACATGTTGGAAATGAGCACCCCCATAGGAAATCAACATCTGTTCCTTGGGGAAAAAATGATGTATGTTTCGATGCTCCCTAGAACATTGAGTTACATATGGTGGAGAGACTCAATATGATTTGGTCCTACATTGAGCAATTCCATGTCTGGTGGGAGAGTCTAAAAATTTTTTAGTTTGGAATGGTGAGAGATAAACTTCCAGTGTGGTGGTATGATTTTCACAACCTCATTTTTATCCTCTAGATCGATAAAATTTTGTTGTTTTTACTAATGATTGGAAGAAGGCATATAAAACCATGGAACCCTCGCATTCTTGGGAATGACATATTTCCAAAGCGGGAAGAAAAAAATTGTTCCTTACAGAGGAGGCAGTGGAATCGAATAATTCTACTCAAATACCTTAACTAGGTTAACAACTTTTCTTCAAAAGAAGTGGTCATCAACGAAATGACTTTGGTCAGAGTGGTGTAGCAGAAACATGGTGGAAAATTTTTGCACCACTCTAGAGTGCTTCTGATTGAGTACAAGCATACTTGGGAAGGGATGACTATAATATCCCCATATTTTTACCACCAAAAAAGTGTTGACCATGATAAACACCTGTGGGCTCTAAATGATATTATTTAATTACCCCAGGGAAAATTGATAAAATAATTATGTAAGAGGCTTATACTAAGTTTGTTTAATTTTCAATTTTAATTACTGTGTAATTAATTATGTGAAAAATAAGTTGAAATTAATAGGAGAGCCACTTGGGAAATCCCACTTGCCAAGGAGGAAATACAATCTCTCATAGGACTGACAAAATACAAGAAAAGATGGCAGACACAAAAGAGGAAACTATGGTACAAGATAGGGCACAGTTTCCATTTAGAGACTCGGTCACAAAAGCAGGAAGTTTAGAAAAATATAACATAAATAAAAGAATCAAGTATAGGGTGCATTTTCCATTCCATAGTTTAGTGACAAAAGTAGGTACGCAGGAAAAGTTGTCATAGGGAAAAGGAAAAACTCTGGGCCAAAACAGGGGGCCAAAACAGAGCACAATTTCTAAATTGGATAGAATATGATGATAAGGAGACATCTCAATGACACCTACATGTTAATTTATCAAGGAGGGTGCACCATGTGGCTATGGTTAGGGTTTTAGCAAGAGAAACTTGCTGAGAAGGTGGTTGACTTGGAAAAAAATTCACCAGAGGTTTGTAAAAATGAAAAGGGAGATCCATTACTCAGTTTGGATGTTTACTATTTGTTATGTTGATGAAGCTAAGGTTTCCTTGTTGAGTGTTGTGCCTTAGGTTTTTGGGAGATGTGCCCCAAGTCCTTTCCTTTCCTTGTCATTTCTTATTAATACCATACCTTTTCATTGTAGGTGTTGGAGATATAATGAACAACACTAGTGATTCATATCATACATCTATGTCATCCAAATTATCCATTGAGGTCAAGCTCATGTGAAGTGGTATCTTCACGTACGCTCCCATCTCGAGCCTGGTGTTGGATTTGGGCCTCTTGCCCCCATTTTTGGGTCCCATCGTTCAATAGATAAGTCCTACGACCTATTATTTATTTGATAAGTCCAAAAACTATATTTATGAATTCTTTAACATTGTAATATTTTAGTTCAATAAGCTCTCATATCAAGCTTTCCATGAGTGAGCTTTATTTTCCCACACATGAAGGTTTTCATCAGTTTTTGTAATAAGAATGAAGTCACAAACATGAGATGAATTTATAAATGATATGATATGTATAATAATTTTAAACTATTATCCTTAATTCATATTCAGCAGATCTTAGCTATTTTGGTACGAAATTTATTAAAATATTGCACACCCTAGATTGTTGACTAGTTAAATTTAACTAGTCTTATTGTTTTTGTAATTATGAGAGTTATCTCGATCAAATTTTAATTTTATAAGATTATGGAGGTTTTTCAATTTTCCATATATCCATACCAACCTTCATACATAGTTTTGGTTTATTTTTTACCTTGTTAGGGACATCTTCTTTACGCATTGCCTCCCTGGGCCAAAACTGCCAGTTTTTTCCAATTCTTCCCAAACAACCCCAGATTACTCCAAATATGTTATTGATTTTCTCAAAAAAAATTTAATAACTTTAAATAGTAATACCACACCTATGTACCATTCCAAATTCATTTCTTTATTGGATTTTACAAAGTCTTCCTAGTTTCACAGTTGGGTGACCCACAAACGTGGGAGAAGGTTTCATTGGATGTTGATTCCGAAACATAAATGGTACCTGATATAAATTTGTTATGGAAACTAATTTATCATTCCTAAAAGTGTCCTTTATTTATCTCCATATATCACTGCCTTTTTGTAAAAGTATCAGCCAATTTCCCATATTTCCAAAGTTTGAAGAGCTCTCTGATTGAAAGCAAAGTTTCATGTTATATTTTGGATAAAAATTATATCATAGATAATATTCTGATATGCTTAAAAATCAGGGGAATTACAGTAATATCAGATCTCTGATTTCATTTTTAATAATTATTTCATTTTGATTCCTTCCATGCAAAACTAGTATTTTCCCATCACCTAGTATGACAATTTTTCTTCACCAAGTCTTTGTCTAGAGTTAGTTTCTCTGAGATTTGATTCGGGGATATTACACATTTAATTGATCAAATAGTGAACATGGAATTTATTTTACAAAGGCCTCTTAGGAATATTAACAATAATTTATACTTAGTTAAATTTTATGAGTTTCAACAAGAGTTTTAACAAGTTGCCATACTTTTACAGAATGGTGTCAGACTAGAACAACATCATATGACATTGCAACCTCATCACACATGTCACATGCCATGTCATAAATTATATTGTCATTAATGAAATCCTTTGAAATCAATGAAAACCATACTCAACACCAAGATATTATTATCAATGGAGGTATAAGGTTATATTAGTGTTTCTAGGAATATATTATGTTTTCGGGGTTTCTAGGGCTAGATTTGGTTTCTAGGTTTGTAAATTTGGTTTCTAGGTTTCTAGGTTTCTACATTAGGTCTGTAGTCCTAGATTAGGTTTTTAAATTAGGTTAATTGGGATAAATTAGGCTTCTAAATTAGGCAAAGCGGCTAGGTTAGGTCTCTAAATCTGTTTTGTAGGGATAGATTAACTTGTAAAGGTATGAATGTTTTCTACTATATTTTGATCAATGTTGAGATTGCATTTGAAGTATTTAAGTTGACTCTAGGGAATATGGAATTATTTAAGGTTGTATATGGTAGAGTATAGACTAGATTATTTTTAAATTAAGCTAGGATATGTTGTGGTAATTTGAGCTTATTGTAAACAAGCAATATATTAAAGTTCCTTAGCCCAAGGTATGGTTGGTATGGTATGCTAGGGTAGTGTAGGTTCATTTATGGTAGCATAAGCTAGGGATGGATAAGATAAATATGATATATGTTTGGGTAGTTTTTGTAGGATAAGTTAAATAGTGGAGTGGTTTAGTCTATATGGTAAGTAGTTTTGTTGTCTTGGGAAACGGAAGGATGGGTCAATGGCTTAGTAGGTGATGTTAAGGTTGTAACTAAGGATGGGGTGGTTTAGGCTAGATTAGGGTTTTCTAGTGGGGTAAGAAATAATAGGTTTAGTTTATGCTATATTAGGTGCATTACTCAAATATAGTAAATTAAAATTAACGAGAAATTCAAGTTTTACATAAATGTAGTAGTTTTTTAGTTACATAATTACCAAACACACATGGAAAGTCATGTAGCAAGAATACTTAACTTCTGAGTGAGTTGCAATTAGTATTTTGATATTTTACACAATAAATAATGGTCTCCAAGACATTCATTTGGTGTAATGATAATATCCAATATGTTAGACATATAAATGATTCTAGGGATCATTTCCCATGTACAAGGCCCTTAAAAACCAACAATCCTATAAAGTGAATGCTTGGCCTATAAGAGCGATATGGTCACTACTTTTGGTATCTACACACAACGGAAGGATTTAAAGGTTGTGATATGGTGCAATCATGAAAAAAATGTATTAGGAATTAAATATCATAACTTTAAATCCTAACTATTCTTATTAAGATGTTATGATATAGATTGGTGGAGGGATAATGAATGCATGCATGCCATATATGGTGATCAAGTTATTTGATTGATTTTTTTGGATAAGATTGTATTCATCATAACATACCACCAATTTTAATGGAATATGTATGACATTTAAAATATATTGCATGTAATAGTCATAATACATATTGATGCAGGGGCATATGGTACCAAATGAAACAATCAAAGTTAATTGATTGAAGATTCCTGAAGGATAGTCGAAAAACTCCATCAAAATTGCAAGAAAGGTTACAAGAGAAAGGGTCCAAAAATGAAAGGTTGAAAAGAGTAAAAGAGATAAGAAGAGAAATAGTTATGTCCATAAGTGGTTCACGACCGACGATAAGGGTGTGAAGTGGTCAAAGGCAGTAATTGGCCTAAAAGTTAAGGAAAATTTGAGAAGTAAAGTTGATTGACTTTGGTAGGTGAAAGGACCAAGTATTTTCCAAATACCAAGAATAGAGTATTTAGGGTAGTTGCAAATGGTTATGGAAGTTATTGTAGGAAATATAGGTGGTCAAATATGTTGTAGTGAACTAAAGGATTTATTTAATGCATTCATGGTGGTGCGTAGGGGTATGTGAACTTATAGAAGGAGATCCAAGTAATGTGCATCGAGGTACAACTATAAATACCAATAAATATTCAGAGTGAAGGGGTTGGTGTTGTTTAGTTGTTGTGGAAGGCATAGACCATAAACAAGTTTCATTCCTTCCCGTGCTAAAAGGGGTTGAGGAGTGAAAATTGTGTGTATTGAGTGTTGAGTATGTAGCATTCCCCCTTTCTATTCTATTTTCGAGTCGGCATTCATTTTGATTGGTTGAGAAGAGGCTCACATTTGTAAATACCTCTTGTAAAAGATATTGTTATCAATTAATTGAAACCCATAATTCTTGGAAAACATTTTGTCCTATGTTGTTTGTTTTTGTTTTCTCTATGTACACTAATATATAAACAACCACCTAGGCTGTGTCTAAATTGTTTGGTATTAGAGTAGGAAAATTATCCTACATGAAGGTCCAGTTGCGTTTGGACGAGTGAAACGGCCTGAACTATGGTTGGTTAGACTTGTGATGTTGTAGATCTAGTTATATGAGTAAATAAATGGATCACGGATGTGTAAATATCCATGGTAGAAGAAAACACAAATGCAGACGGGTCAATATTGATTGTGAAACCTTCAACGAGTGTGTCCTAATGATGATGATGTTGAAAAATGAGCTAGTGACTGTGAAGGAGCCCTAACAATGAGGATATGTCGTTGAAACTCTAGACCACACTGATGAGGAGTTTGGTGATAAAGAGGCTCAAGAATAAGATGAGCGATAAGAACCCCAAGAGTGACTATTAAAATTTCTTTCATAAATGAGACATTAGGCCAAGATGGATGTACCTACCTGGTAAGGAATTCTAGACCCAAAATAGTTGATAGACTTGGTTAGTGAAATGGAAAAATACTTTGATATGGAGCATATTAAAGACCTAAAAAGGGTAAAAACTACTTATCTGAAGTTGAAAGGACATTCCTTGTTATGGTGGCATATCCAAGAAAGGAAAAGAGAAGATAAGGACTTGGTATAGAATCATCGTGAAGATCAAGGATAAATCCCTTCCCACCCACTACATGATAACGCTATTCATGAAACTATAAAACCTACAATAGAAGAATATGACCATGAAAGGGTTCATAGAGTAGATCTATAAACTATGAATCGGGTTGGGACACACTAACAAAGGATATAAAAAAGTCATCATATATGTAAATGGGATGAAGTATGCTATAGAGGGGAAGTTGATCCTATTAATGTTCATATATGTGTGTGAGGCCTACCATCTTGCATTGAAGGCATAAGAGAAAATTTCAAGGAATACATCGATGAGAAAGGGGAAGTCAACTTCTTGAAGTCATAAATAGTTTTCCTCTGTATGCCATATCAGTTGGGTTAAGAACGGAGAAAGTCGAGATGATCGATGAGAAGACGACCAAAGGTGACACATTTAAGTAATAATGGGGAAGTGATAACCCTAGAAATCGAGGTGGAAATGGTTTTAGAGGGAATTTTATAGGTGTACATGTAGACCACTCAAAGATAGTCTGCTACAAGTGTTGAGAATTGGAAACAAGGAATATGAGTGCCCAGAAAATTTACCTACCACAAGTCACATGAAACCATAATTATAATATATATTTGATTATTTAATCAATGTGTATTTTACATCAATGTCTAATATAACTTAATTTTGTAATATATCTTAATTTTTCTTCTATATGTAAAATTCTAAATCAAAATTACAAATTAAAAACAATATTATAAATTTCAAATTAGACAACATAAGAAATTTGAAAGCGTCCTACCTCCATGTGAGGATGTTTCTACAATACCTAAATAACTCCAACATTCCATGATCATGGTCATCATCCTCATCATCATATTTGTCATCATCATCATCATTCCCATCGTTTCCTTCTTCATCATTGTCACCATCCTCATGGTCACTATGCTCATTGTCATCATGATCATTATCATTGTCGTCATTATCATCACCATGATGATCATAAAAAAAAGATCAACATCATAATTATCATCCTCATCCTCATTTTCATTATTGTCATCATCATTGTCACCATTATCATCATCATCATCATTATCATCATCATTATCATCATGAATAATTTTTCAATTCGTTTGAAAGAATGCGTAAGTTCATGCGCAACACATCAAAGCTTATTTTGATTATGTTTTGGCTATTTTATCTTAATAATTGGGTGCATATTGCAATGAATTCTTATAAAATTGACAATGAATTGATATTAAAACTGTGCATACATTTGAGGTTGATATTTTTATGCACTAAGACAACCACAACATAGTTATTGATGAAATGCAGAGTTGGTTTTGGAAATAAGCTAAGTTATTTATGTGTGTATCCCATCGAGAGCAAGAGGGAAGCCTATGATGAATTTTGAGTTGAATGTTCTAGAAAGAAATCATGATAGATCAATAGAGGTGGTTCCAAGGATAAATCATTCCAACACGGTGTTTTGAAAGATTGCAACAATGTTGCTATCTCATAAACATTTTTTTTTCATTTGTAGCTAATGAGAAAAATAAGGTAGTGTTATGAAGAATTATTTATTATGTACACCAATAACTTGAAAATTCATGCCCCAGTTCCAACCAAAAGTCATGAGTGTGACCTAGTAAATATTTAAGGGTCAGAGTTTATTTTTTTTTCTATGGAATGTATTGTTCAAGCGCTGTGTTCATGTAAAATTGAGTACGTAATATATGTAGAGAACAATACAAATAAGAAAAACAACATAACATTAGGTGTTATTGGTTAAGCATTATTAGTATAATGTAATTGGATATGTTCTAGAAGAAAATTAGTGTTACTTGCATCAAATAACTATTTAAAAATTAATGTTTTGATCCCCATTTTCTAATTAGATGAAAATGTGTATGTATTCTTGTGTTTAGTTTATCATTGGTTGGTTTTAGTTCACTCTAATTAAAAAAAAAATGAAATGTTTCACCACCTCATAAAAATGGATCAAGATAATTCATACCATAAGTCCTTCCCAGGAGAAAGTTGGTGTTGTTTTTCCCATTATGATTTCCCTCAAACTGATAAGTCACATTCATCCTGATTTCATGATTGTCATAATCATCATCATTATCATTAGTATAGTATTCATAATCATCATTTTCATCATCATCCTTAACCTTATAGCCATTATCATCATCATCATCATCCCCATTCTCATCCTCATTGTATTTATTGTCATCATCATCATCACCATTATCATCATAATCATCATCATTATCATCATCATCATCAACATATCATCATCCTCATTGTCATCATATTCATCATCATCATCATCATCAGCATCATCATCGTCCTCATCATCATCTTCAACATCATCATCATCAATATCAATATCATTGTCATCATCATCATCATCATCATCATTATCCTCATTTTCATTATTATCATCAACATCATCATAATCATCCTCATCGTCATCTTCATTATCATCATCATCATCCCCATAGTTTTCATCTTCATAATTATCATCAATATCCTCATCGTCAACATCCTCCTTGTCATCATGATCCTCATAGTCATCATCATCATCATCATCATTGTAATCGTGGTTATCATCATCAAAATCATACTCACACTCCTTGTCATTATTAGCATCATCGTCATCATCATATTCCTCCTCATCCTCATTGTATTTATCACCATATTCCTCCTTATCATCATCATCATCATCATCATCTTCATCATCATCATGATTATCAGCATCGTCATCATCACCGTCATCATCATCATCATCATTGTCATCATCATTACCATCATCATCATCATCTTCATTGTCATCATCATCAGCGTCATCTTCATCATCATCATCAACGTCGCCATCATCATCAGTGTCCTCATAATCAATGTCCTCATAATCACCATCACCATCATTATCATAATCATAGTCATCATTAGCTTTACTTATGT
>LPNX010117578.1:81783-141784 GCA_001517045.1 Pseudotsuga menziesii | reverse complement strand
TATATATATATATATATATATATAAAGCATTTTGTAAAGAATTTTCTATTATTGTTTGATTAACGACGTTTACCATTTCACTGTTTGAGCTCTTTGGAGCTCATGGTTCACATTTTAGGGTTGGAGCTCATGGGTTGGAGCTCACAGTTCCCATTTCATGGTTGCATCTCACTAGTTGGAGCTCATGGGTTGGAGCTGACAATTCACATTTCACAATTACAGATCACTTGTTGGAGATCAAGGTTTACATTTCATGATTGGATCTCATCGTTCACATTTCACAGGTGTAGCTCACTAGTTGGAACTCATTGTTCATAATTCACACTTGGAGCTCAAGGGTTGTATCTCACGGTTCACAATTCTTGGTTGGATCTCAAGGATTTGAGATCATGGTTTTCATTTCATAGTTGGAGGTCATTGGTAGGATTTCACGGTTGATATTTCATGGTTGGAGCTCAATGGTTTGAGATAACGGATCGCATTTCATGGTTGATGCTCATTGGTTGGAGCTCATGGTTCACATTTCATAGTTAAAATATGGGGTGTGTGGTCATGTGCATATGTGTTTCCACTTCATCTAATATTGGGGCTTCCCTTACAATGGTAGCCTCTTGTTTCACCCTTAAGGGATTCCCTTACAGTAGAAGCCTTCCCATTTTGCAACTTGTGGTGCATTCCCTTCTATGCCAACCTCTAAGATCTGCACATTGACAAACATAACATTAATATATGTGGGTATAAATTTCTAGGTTAGTTTATAACTAGAAGTATACTAGTTTGGCATATTTTACCTTCACAACATAGTTTGTAGGTAACACAAAAATCATAGTTCTTTTGGGTTCAAGGTTGATGGATTTGGACTATGTATTGTTTGAACCTTTTTTCCATTCAATTTAACCTTGTATAGAGATGCAAAAATAATTTTTCTTCAAGGAACCTGAGGAAGGTACTTTTCATATTTGAAAACCTAGATAAATATGCTTGTATGCAAAAAATGAATACTGTGAATGTGACAGTTGGAAGAACTGTGCGCATAAATTTGGATATGTTGTAGATGAAGTGTAGGAAAAATGGAGAAAACTAAGCTAAAATGTTCCGTAGTTAGAGTGGGACTGAACTGGCTATTGGATATTTGAGAAGTGGAAGAAGATTTCGCTAACGAAAGATAATAAAGATAGTGTTAGGAAGAGGAAGTAGTAGTATGAACAGAGGAGAAGGCTATGATATCATGTCACACTTTTATGAAGGTTCTTGCAATGAAGAAGAGGAGTATCAATTGATATCCAAAGAACAAGGATAAGTAGAAGCTCCAAATCCAAAGAAGGAGTACGGTACCCCTACAACCCCATGCACATCACCATGGGTAAGATATAGAAACTTGTCTCCAAGTGGTTTTGTAAACAACTAGTACTAAGAATGTGAATAGCGTACACGAGAGTCTGTCTAGTCAAAAAACATTTCCAAGGATGCAAGAAGTTAACATAATGGTTGGGACCTATTTTAAGTTGTTGATATTTAATGGAAATGGGTTATAATACCCAAAGCAACATTGGTTACTCTGTGAAGCTGTGTGGACAATGTGACAGGTCCAAGATGAAGTGATAAAGCAAGAGGAACTGATCAAAACATTGAGAGGTTGTGTGATAGATTTATATATGAAGTTTTCTATAGTTCTTGTGGGAGTTGAGCAGAAAACAATACACCAAATTTGAGTCAGAATGATAAATGAGTTCACAAAGCCGAAATCTGAGTCATAGTGCATCATAGAAATTAAATAAATGAAACAGTTACCTATGAATTCTATATAGCAATTTGAGCAAATATTTAAGACAATGATGGCCTCAGTAATTTTTCAAATGTTGGACGTACAACACAAGGAATTGTTCATTTCCCCTATGTTTTCACACATTTGAATCCCACTATTGTAAGAGAATATGGTGGACACATAATTAATGAAGAATGACAAGAAGATACAAGTTGAATGAGTGCAAGCTCATTAACCACCTTCCCAATATCCATCGGTCCAATATCATCAACCATAGTACCCTCATCCACAATATCAACAAAATCAATATCCACCACATCAACAATACCCTAAACCTAGGGGGTGTAAATTTTGGGGGCCAAGGAAAATAATAACAAGGATGAGGAGGATTTTTTCAAGGAAGAGTCCAAGTCATATGTTATCAGTATGGAGAACCATGACACTTTTCTCAATCTTGTGTGAGTCCTATGAAGACATGTTCGTATTGTAAATAATTTGATCATACTATCGAACAATGTCCACAATTAATTGTGAAATGGTAAGAT
The DNA here is from genome assembly GCA_001517045.1 of Pseudotsuga menziesii. Classification (NCBI taxonomy): domain Eukaryota; kingdom Viridiplantae; phylum Streptophyta; class Pinopsida; order Pinales; family Pinaceae; genus Pseudotsuga; species Pseudotsuga menziesii. The sequence goes on along the minus strand of LPNX010117578.1, from coordinate 139,474 downwards.
CAAATGCTGGGAAATCCTAATACTACACAAAAATCCAACCACAATACTAACCATAACATCCAAATGATTTATGTCAATCCAAGAGAAGCAAACATCGTTGTTGTAACGAGAGGAGGTGTTGCAACTAGAGCAGATGAAGACACGCAACATGGACAACTTTAGGTGCAACCAGGAGGCACAAAATAAAGTACCATTCAATGTCTAGAGAGAAGATGAAGTGTTCTTGGATGTGAAACCAAAATTTGTCGAGAAGAATCAAGAATTAACGTCTGGAACACCAATAGGGCACATTCTTTATAAATTCGACTATCTATTACGAAATCAACCTATGGGAAAGGTTAGTAAGCTTAATAATTTTTTCAAAGGTTTTTTTATCACTAATCCATGATAAAGATGTTGTCATAGAATTGACAGCATTGATAAAATAAACTTTGGAAGAGTTACGACCCGATAGAAGAGTTAACCATGTGGGAAAAAGGTAAAAACTTGTCGTGAATTGTGAATGATTTGACAAATAGGTGATTATGATATGGATTATATCATTTTGGACCTGGTCGATGATATCAATATTTTGACAAGACATACATGGGAAAGAATGGGAAAAGAGCGAATTGATTGGTCTCCCATTCAACTAAGGCTAGAAAATTAGTCAAAGGATCTATGTATTGGTCGACTGAATTAAGTACTGGTCGAGGTGGAAGGCCTAAGAACATATGCGGATTTCAAATTTATTGACATTATTGATGATAGAAACCCATATCCTTCACTTTGGGTAATCAACTGGGAAATAAACAGTCAAACCATCAAAAATTTCAAGTGAAGGGTATTGTAATTTGAAGACTCAGAAATAAGGGTGTTCGCACCAATTGACCCACTAAAAGGACATAGATAGGTTGAATCAGTGCATAGTGAAGGACAAGGTGATTACCTGGATCACATATATAACATCATGTATTCAAAAAGTTACTATATAAGTCCAACATCTGATGAAAAGTTGAGTTAGGGGAGTGTTAGCTCCTGTACATTTGATTTGGGTGAAGCATTAGAAAATTGGTGGAATTGGATGTACGAAGTATCTATGACAAGGTGTGAAATAATTACATAATATGTGTGAGGGGTAGGAGCAAAGGAAAGTGAGCTACCTACATACAAATTTTTACCTAACCTTGCGTCTTTTATAGCATAATTTTAAGAAAAAGTTACAAAATCACATCGATTGTCTAATTTGGACTTTTTGTTGAAAGCTACAGCCACTACTAAATATGGCTTAATTTTCCCACGAAAGTTTTCCATGAAAATTTTCAAAACATTGTTTTCATGGAAAAATAGTTTAATTTTTTGGAAATTTTTGAAAATTCCCCTGACGTTCGTCGCTATAGCAACGTTCTTAAACTTTCATCGCAATTCCGACAAAAGTTCATTGCTATTGCGATGAAAGTTCAAGAATGCTGGTATAGTGATGAAAGGTCAAGAACGTCTCTATAGCGATGAAGTATCAATGTTAAGGGTTGAAATCATTGTTAAGGATTAAGGACTAAATATATAGGTTAAGGATTAAGGATTAAAGCTATATGTTATAGGTGTTAGGGGTTATGAATTCATCGTCATAAGGGTTAGGGTTTACATGGATTTAATGATATATTATAGGTTAATATGGGTTGGTGGTAAGTGGATATAGGGGATAAAAGTGATATGTCTTAGGTATTAGTTGTTCCATAAATGGTTATGAGGGATAATGGTTATTATTATTTTTCTTAGTTGTTCGAATTAATAAGGTTTAAGGATAAAGGTTAGAAGGGATAGTGGTTATGGTTATACAAGCTAGGTGTTGTGAAAAATCATCTTCAAGGATTAGAGTTATAAATTTATATGTATTAGTGGAAATATATTATATGAATTAAGAATGTTGTCTTATAGGAGCGAATTTTTTATATGGGATAGGAATAGGAGGATGTAAATCTAGATTTAGAAATAAGGGGTTTATTAAATTGCTAGATTCTAGATGTTTTAGATGTTAGACTTTATATGACTTAGACGCTTTAATATTTAGTGGTTACATTAGGGGTTATAGGTCATATGTGTTATCACAATCATATATAAGGGGTTATAGAGTTTCTAGTAGTGGTACATTGGTTATGGGTCATAATGGTTATTAACATGCGTGATTGTAGGGTTAATCAAGCTGTGACAAATAAGGGATAGAGATTTTTTTGTTGATATTCATATGTGTTAAGGGTTTAAAGTTTTATGAGCTATAGGGGTTAACTATTAGATTTATGATAACTATGTTGGAGTTTAAAGAGGCTACGTGACAAGAGTTATAAGATTTAAGGGTTATGAGTGAGTAATAAAATTTTGAGGTTATACATATTAGGGATTATACTAAGTTGGTTATATTATAGGTTAATATAAGTGTTAGGGATAGATAGGGGTTATATGTGTTATATATTAGGGTTCACATGGGCTTGCAACCCTCACCAATCACTTCTCGTTATAAAATAAAATCCCTCTGCTATAATATCAATACCCATTAAAACCTTTGTATCGAATCCTTTGTATGGGGGAATTCCCACACTTGCACATATTGATATCCTATCAACTAAGAATTAGAGGCATAAATTTTTACATTAGGCATAACATCCCCCCTCGTATTATGATTTAGAAGAAAGACTCTTTAAACTAATACATTTTTACGGGGATTACAGACATTAATGATAAAAAAATATGTATAGATGTTTTTTTATATTGTGCTTATTAATTCTAAATATTATGAGAATAAAAATTTAAATAAAATTTGTCCTTATAATGGCTTATAACATTATATTTCTAGTCTTAGAACATTAGAAAATTTTGTTTGGTTTCGACATCTTAAATGACCATTGACCATAAATATTGGGTCATAGACCTTAAATTCTAACTCTCAATTTTGTCACACATAGAAGTCCCATAGATAATTCTCATATCCAAACGTACTTAATCTTCAAGAAAAATAAACCTTGAAAATAATTGTAAATCAACAAACCTTTTGTCCCAACTATGTGCCTATGTGTGTGGTGAGGATGATTCCTAGAATGATGTGATGCAGTATGCGGTAATCTATTAGATCACACTATAATAAAATTAATATTCTTATGACCATGACAAAGGAACTTTAGGTTCTTAACATTTTATTTGTTACACAGTGGTGTGTTGTAATTTACACCATGTTCCATTTACTTTCTGTTTGTATCGTCACCATCATCATCCTCCTCATCCTCATACTCATCATCATTTTTTTTATCATCATCATCATCATCATCATCATCATCAACATCATCATCATAATTATTATCATCAATATCATCATCAACATCAGCATTGGCATCATCATCATCATCATCAAGATCGGCATTGGCATCATCCTCATCATCATCATTGAAGTCATCATTTTCATCATCCTCATCATCACCACCACCACCACCACCATCATCATCATCATTAGCATCATCATCGTCATCATCATCGCAATCATCATCATCCTTGTTTCCATCATCATCATCCGCATTGTCATCTTCATCATCCTCGTCGCCATCATCCTCATCCTCATCATCGTCATCCTTATTGTCACTATTATTATCATCATCATAGTAACCGTCATCATCATCATCATCATCGTCATCATCATTATCATCAATATCATCATCAGTGTCATCTTATGCATCATTGTCATAATCATCATGGACATCATCATCCTCATCCTCATCATCATCATCATCATCATCCTCCTCCTCCTCCTCATCATCATCATAGACATCATCATCACCATCATCATCATTAGCATCATCATCATCATCATTGCCATCGTCGTCATCATCATCATCATCATCAACATGGACATCATCATCATCATCATACTCATCATCATCATCATCATCATCATCATCATCGTGTCCATCACCATCATCATCATCAAAATCCTCCTCCTCCTCCTCATCATCATCATTAGCATCATCAGCAGCATCGCCATCATCATCATCATCATCATCATCACCATAATCATCATCGTCATCCTCATCACCATCATCCTCATCATCATCATCATCCTCATCATTGATAAACATTGTGCTCAACAACACATCTCAAGAGAAGTTTCAAAACCAAAAGGCCTACATAACTATTAGAGCCCTATCCCAAACCTGCTCTAAATTGAAAAAGTGTTGCTAAGATAAAGGATATGCTCTTCCTTGCTCAGCACTAGATTACCTTGCAAGGCACCATAAAAAAACCACAAGGCCTATTTTTATCTATTTAAACCTATTTTATTCATGATTATTTTTTCCAGCCCTTCAGAGACTGAGTGCACCTGCATAAAACATTGAAAGGTGGTAATCTCCCTATAACCTGCATAGTTCTTTGAAAGGTGGGAATCTCCCTATAATTGAATATAGAATAGTTTCTGTAGGCAATTTCCCCAAAAAACTACAATTGGTAAATCCACATAGGGTTTTGATTCATTTATTTGTAAGCCAAAAACTTTAAGCAATCACCTACAGAATCAAACCTGGTAAACCATCTTACAACCTTGTGATATCCTCCACTTCAGACCAGACTTCACTAAAAAGTGATAAATTGATTAATGTTGAATAAGCCATCTATCATGTAATATCAATATGTTTAATTTTGAGTTTGATTTAAATTATATCTTAACATGTGATCGAAAATGGCATATTATTTTGTTAGATTGTTTATCTTTTAATTATTTTTTTTGTGATTAATCAAAGGCATTATTCACATGCTTTTATTTGAATTTCATTGTTATGCATTATATTTTTGTGTTATCAAGATGTTGAGATATCATTATAGAATCCTAATTCATTATGAATTTCACCAAAAGTATATTATTTTCCCTGTGGGTATTTACTACATATAGTGGGAGTAGAGTGTTTTCGCTTGCATGGTTGTATGTTACCATTCATGTCCTCTTTGTTTGTTCTCTTTTCTCTCTATATAATTATATAGTATTTTATACTATCCTTTTTTTGGTGGCACATTATCCATTTTGGATCTTCTCCTTATACAGTGATGAGAAATATATATGGCACACATATGACGATATACATTGAGAGAGAAAATATTAAAGTCCTTGGTTGAAACTGTTGGTCCTGTAGGTAAAAGGGGTTCGCTCCCCACCTGTATGGTACACCTTGGTCTTGTGGGTATGGGGGTAGACATACCACCTCATTTTTACCCTTATTTTACTTATGGCACTTTTGGTTATAGAACCCTTATTGTTTGTGGTACCATGACCTCTTTGATATGATAACCTAACCTTATTATTTTTATTGTTGTTATTTATGTGACCATTTTTACCTTTGGTACCCTATACTGAGTCAACCTATTTTTATTTTATTGGTAACCATCCTAAAATTTGGGTTTGAAGAAATACCCTTAGAAGTCCTTTCAAGTTATAAAAGCAAGTCTTACCCTTCATTATGGATCCATAAAAGAAGATACCTCTTAGCTCGGGTTTTTTTGTTTCGCGTCAAGGAGTATGTTGCTAGGTTTTCACTGCTTCACCCTTGGGATACTAGATCTGAGTTTAAGGGTTTCTTTGTGCTCCCTTATTTTCCAAATTGTGAGTTTTGAGAAGTTGTGACCTTATGCATATGACCTACGGACTATGTGGTGTCTCTCTTGCTGAGCTGTGACCTAATGCATTTGACCCATGGAATGTGTGGTGTCTCTCCTGCACTTGGCATGCTGGGTCGTGACTTTATCAAGCTGACCAGTGACTGTATTAGGTCGATCCAAGACTATTTTTCTGATGAAAATATAAGTCATTTTCAGTTTTGTGGGATACTCTTGGACTATTAGCTTTGTTGTTATCCCTCTAGGGATGCTAAACCTTATTTGTGACTGTGTAAGGTGTATCCTAATGGATTGTGACTATGTATAATCTCTCCTAGATGGGCCATGGACTTTGATGACCTCCCTCATCCTTAAAGTGGACTATTGTTACGTCTCCTAGATAATCCATGGATAATTTGACCTTACCTTTCTATACATGACTTTTTTGGTGTTAGTTATGCTAGAGGGAGTTGTGATATTTTAAGGTTTATTACCTGTGTTTTGGGATAGATATCATTGCTACTATCCTACTTGGGTCTTTACACATGGTGACTGAGTCATCTTGATTTCTACTACATGTATATAAACTCAACCTAAAACACTCTAACCTACTCTTATGGAAATTGAACCAAAGAGATAGAACAGTAACACTCACAAAATTGCTAATCAAACATGCAAAATTCACACCAAAGGAGACTGAAATTGGACCATAACACTAATATGTATTGAGTAATTGTACAATATAAAACCTTGGGAAGTAATAGAATGATCAAATATATAATTACATGAGAGGTTTGAATGCATAAGGACGCTATTCGAAATAGTCAAAAAGTAGGCTTACCAAAACTAGTCAAATCCCCCATAGGTGCATAAAGTAGTTTCCAAATCTATGAAGATGCTCACAAATTTGCTAAGTCAAGTGGGAAAGCTAAAGAGGAATGGAAGGAAAACTCATACACACTTTTAATTGGAGAAAAATAGGGAGGATGTTGTGGTAAAAAAGAAAAGTAGTTACACTTAGACTAGCTTTTCCTTTTGCCTTAAAACAGTTGTAAAGGAAGCAAGCTTTCAAGAAAAAAACGTATGCGCTTTAAGGAACCAGGAATAAAAAAGAATTGCTAAAATTGGTTTCTAGTATGTTTCCTAATTACTCCATTACTCGGTATCAGCATGTGTTGACTTCTAGGGCATGTGGAATGCAACTAACATGGAATGGAATCTAGGAATCTAGGTAATAAGAAAAAAATGATTAATTAAATTCAAATGTAGGTAACTATGGGTTGATTATTCTAACACCCCCCTTAATCCTGAATTTATGAGTAAATATTAGAAAACTATAGATCCTGGCAACAAGGCTTAGTCACCCTTTACATATTGCTTGTCCATTCAACCAAGGAAGGAGGAAAAAAGCCAGTGGGAAAAATCCTCCCTTAAACATGGACATGAAACAAAATTTCGAAATATTGTCATCAATCATGCTTCATAGAATGATCAGCAATCCCTAGTAGTGATTTGAGATTGATGAAGGTCCAAAAAACTTTGGTGAAGATGTTTGCTACATGTTCTAAAGATGCACAGAAGAGTAGAACAATGGTACCATTATGGACCAGTTGTCTGATGTAGTCCATATGGATCTCAATGTGCTTGGTTGGTTGTCTCTAAATTGGATCATTGCATATTCAAATGGTGCTCTGATTATCATAGTAGATAATAGGTGAAAACTCTGATTTGAAGCCACATTCTCCGAGTATCCCCTACAACCACAAAAATTGAGTTGCTGCATTTACAACTCCTACTGTACTTCTGTAGATGAGAGTTCTATGGCACTCTTCTTCTTGCTTGACCAGCTGATTGGCCCTTCTTCAAGAATGGACACATATCCTGATGTATAATTTCAATCCATGGTGTCACTTGCCCAATCACTATCAGTAAACCCAATCAAATCAAGATCATATTTTTCTTTCTAGATGATCCCATGAGTTCTTGTTCCTTGAAGAAAGTTTAGGATCCTCTTGGCTTCTCTCCAATGGATCTCATGAGGCAGATCCATGTATCTTGAAGACACAATAACTACATAAGATAAAATAGGATGAGTGTGTGTAAGATAAAGCAAACACCTAATCAACTGCCTATACAATGTATTATTTACCATAGGAGAAGAACCTGCTTCTTCAAGCTTAACTCCTGAAACGAATGGAGTCTTTATTGGATTGAAATATTTCATGTTGAAATTGATGACGAAATCTGAATCATAACTGGACTTATTTACTTTGATTCCATATTGGGATTGAGAAATTTAGACACTGAAAAAATGGCTCAAGAATCCCAAATATGTCATAGAAAATGCATGGTTCATTTCATCCTTCAAGGATGAAATCTCTTTCTTTGAACTTCCTGTAATCAGTAGGTCATACACATACAAAACAATAATCATCAAATAACCATGAATCATATTCAAATAGACATTAGTATCATACTTGCATCGAACAAAACTCATTTACAATAGAAATCCATCAATCTTGGCATACCAAGCCCTAAGGGCTTGCTTGAGCCCATACAATGATTTCTTTAACATGCACACTAAAGATGGATTATAAAAAAATATTTTATGTTGGTTCATGTAAATATATTCATTGATATCTCCATTTATGAAATAAAACTTCACATCCATGTGATGTACTTTCCACTGCTTCGAAGCTGCAATGGCTAGAGCTAGCCTTATGGAGTCCATCTTTTCCATTGGTGCAAAGGTTTCATTGTAGTCAATACCATGTAATTTTGAGTAGCCCTTGGCTAACGATATTTCCTTATATTTCAAAGGTGAACGATCAGCATCAAACTTATTCTTGAAGACCCACTTACATTGAACTAGCTTCCTCCCTAGGGGAAGATCAACCAGTTCCCAAGTGTTGTTCTTCTAGAGCGAGCTGAATTCTTCTTTCATGGTTGTTTGCAATCTTGGATCATGTGCTGCATCTTCATATGTATATGGATCTGATTCAACCATCATATAGCACTTCTCATCAAATAGAGGATCTTTCACACAAAGGGCACTCTCAAATTGATATCTAATCCTCCTAGTGTCATTAGGATTTCCAGCTAGTTCCCCAGCTGCATAAATGGTATTTCTGCCCATATTGGTATTGTAGGAATGTCAGGATCTGCAATCAAATCATAATTATTAGACATGTTAGAATCAAAAAACTCATTAGTCTCTTCACTTACAATCAATGGTTCTTGTAACGAACAGTGCTCTCCAACTTCAACTGCTGCTAAAGGCTCTTCTTCAAACTGAACACTTCTTTCAATGAAATATTTGTTAGTGATCAAATTGATCAGCTTGTACCCTTTTGAATCATCATATTACCCATCAAATAGGAACACTTTTATTTGGGGTTGAAAATCATTCCTCTTTTCAGTTGGAATTCTATCCCAAGCCCTTGAGCCAGAAATCTTTAAATGGGTAACATCTGGCCTATTCCCACTCCAAGATTCCAAACGAGTAATACCATCAAGATGCTTATGAGGAACCCTGTTCTTGATGTAGGATGCACATTTTATAGACTCGACCCAAAAATTTGGTGGAAAATTCTTAGCCTCCATCGTGCAGGTTGTCATCTCTTTCACTGATATGTTCTTTTTCTCAGCAACACCATTTTGCTGTGGTGTGTAAGGGATTGAATGCTACATCTGGATACCTACATATTTGCAATACTGAATGAACTCAAACTTGACATACTCACTAGAATTTTCAGACATGAGGATCTTGAGTTCCCCCCCAGATTTGGTTTTCAACCAAGGTTCTAAATACTTTGAAGAGGTAAAAAACTTTAGACTTATGCTTTAGGAAGTGAACCGAACAATACCTAGAAAATTCATCTATGAAGGTGAGTGCATATTTTTATTGACTCATGGACATATGAGGGAATGGGCCAAAAATGTCATTGTGGATCAACTCGAGAGGTGCAGAGGTTCTCTCATTAATAGCTCTCTCATACTTGTGCTCTGGGTGTTTTCGTAGGATACAACCTTGACAGACTCTCTTAGAAAACTTGATTTTTGGTAACCCTATGACCATATATTTTTCACTCAAATTAGAAAGATACTTGTAGTTAGGATGGACAAATATTTCATGCCAAATATTTCTTGCTTCATTATCATGAATCAGAAGAGCAGAGGGGTTTGAGTAGGGTAGAATATGGGAAAACTTGTATACCTTCGAAGTGTGATCAACAACACCTTTTTCTATGACTTTACCATTCAAAATATCAGTGATTTCAACATCATCAACGGAGAAGATGACCTTCTTTGGAGACCCAGTATGAGTCATCTGATACACTAACAAGAGATTAGAGGCAAGAACTAGAACATACAACAAATTATTGAAATTACCATGGTCAAGATCAATCCTACCCTTCCCCAAACTATCAGTGAGAGAGTCATCTCCAAAAACTATTGGTGGACCTTTCGACATGTCAAGAGAGGAGAATGTCTCGTTTGTTGAAACCATATGTATAGAAGCTCAAGAATCTATGATGAAGCTAGGTGAGCTTGATGTTCCAGCAACCAAGGCATGTACTCTCTCTCTGTCTTCTGAATTTGATCCTCCTACCCTCTTCTTTGAGAAATCAACAAGGGATATTTTATTCTTCTCCAGAATTTGGGTCAAAATGTCAATTTGTTTCTTCATACAAGACCTCTCAGGATGATATCCCTTACTGCAGTATGCACACTTTCTCATTCCTCCTTTACTCTTCTTCTTCTGGGAGTTCTTCTTGGAGCCTTGGGGCTCCTCTTGGGACTTTGAATTGTCTTTGTTTTGCTCAAGTGGCTTTTTAGATTTTTTCTTCCTTTTTGAATCCACCCTTGAATCTCCAGCAACCAAATCTTGGTCTTTGGAAGGTTTGAAGGTGCCCATCATCACCAACTTATATTTCTCCTGTGTGAGGGATTCCATGAACTCTGCAAGCTTAGGCATATTCCACGCTTGTACTGTCAACTTGGTGGCATGGAAGGTCGAAACAAACACTAAATAGTCAAGAGAAAGCTTAGAGAGTATGGCCAAGAGTAGTTTCTCTTCCTTCTTTTCCATCCCACACTATTTTAGCTGCAAAACAAGGGCCTTAAACTTGGAAAAGTAGAGTTGAAATGATTCGAAGCTATTGGGACTCAAGGAGATCAGATAATTATTGATTTGATGTCCTTTCATCTCATCTGTCTTTCCAAAAATATCTACAATTTTCTCCCATGCTTCATTAGTTGATTTCAATCCATCAAGATGTAAGAGGAGGTCTCTTGAAATGCTCAAACACAAAAGACCATAGGCCTCATCCCTCATGTTGTGCCATTTAATTTTCTCTGCAACTGCATTGGGATCTATCTCAGTTGCCATCATCACGTTGTAGATACCTTTCAGTATGAACAATATCTCCATCTTATATTTCCAGTCAAATAAATTGAATGGAGTCAAGATGATCTTTTTAGATTGGTCCATAGCTCAACAATTGTGCCCTCCAGTGAGCAGAATGTGCTCCCAGTCAAGATGTCCAACCTGAAATAGAAATATGGAAGGATATAAATTGATATACAAAGGCTCTGATACCATGTGGAAATTGAACCCAAGATATAGAACAATAATACTAACAAAATTGCTAATCAAACATGCAAAATTCATACCAAAGGAGACTGAAATTGGAGCATAACACTAATCAAATGTAGGTAGCTATGGGTTTATTATTCTAAAAACTCTCTATCAAGGTATGTCATATATTCATTTGGTGACTTGTCCTTTTAGTGATAAGATCTTAACCTAAAAGTATCTGAGTATAATGTTGATCCAAACAGTTCTAGACTAGCATTATTATTGTTCTTTGTTAACTGGTTCTTAAATTTACTAGTATTTATTTTACTGCTTTATTTCTTGTACATTGCTATTGTTCTTTTCATTAGTTATAATATTGTTATTTTTTATGTCTTATGTAAATTAATATGTATAACTTCATTTCAATAAAATGTTATCTTCCATGCATCATTATACTTGGAGTTTCCATTGACCTACATCAATGGTCATTAGTTGGACATTAATACAATTGTTTGCACTTATATATGCTTTTTTTATTAAAATTTTAAAATGTATGCACTTAGATTGTTTAAAAAACATTTGATGAAATATTTTATTAGAATGAAAAACTGTTGAAGAAATAAGTGAAAACCTAATCCATGAATCAAGTGTGCCCTGGTGTATTTGCCCACTGATCATTAAGGGAGGCCTAATATGTGGCTAAGGGAAGTGTAAATTCCAAAACAAAAAATATCTAGTAATTGTTGTCAAAGTCACACACCAAATTACTTATAGACTATTAAAGCCTAGTGTATGCAAAGTGTTTGTATAAACATATACTTGATATCTACAGTGAACCTGGAAGAATTCAAACTTATAGAGATGGTGTAGCATTACTTCCAATCCAACTGGTTGGATAGGAACATTACCTTATTATTTGACCTCCTCATCTGCATGAAGGACATACCATACCAATAGATAACAAAAATAAAGAGAAGAACCTATAGCCCATTCACAAGGACTTGATGTAATATATTTTTAATATAAGGTAAGGACTTTAAAGATTTACTCTTTAAAAATTGGCCTGAATAAGATCGCATTTTTATCTGCATTGAACAATTAGTTAATTTTCATTTGCATTAACCAATTAGGTAAAAATAGAAAGGGTAAAGTGGGTTGGTAGTAGGTCCTAAAATGAAAGGGGTAAGTAGGAGCACTCTCAACCAATCGTTCAACCCTATGAATATTAGTCTTTAGTTTTAAATAATCCCATCATCCAAGCAAGAATTAGGAAGACAGATATGGAATTATGACGATATAGGTGTAACTAATCATAGTAATTATGGATAACTAGTATTCATTAGTTTTTGCATTAATCAATACTCACATCAAGCTGCATAACACGTCTATTATTAACTATTACAGCATTACAAGTTCAATCTAACGCACATAAGTACATAATGTTTATGTCTATTGATTTGGTATCATATATGGAGCTTCTTAGTACTCATAAGAACTAGCTACAAGTGAAACAAGTGCTCACTAGTTAGGGGAATACAATAATGATTAAGCATAAGTACCATTGATTGTAAACACATAGACTCTATATAACACATGTGACATAAATTATGAACCATTTATTACAAATGGGTTTTATGCGATTGATCTAAGTAAGCATCACTATTATCTAAATATAATATACAGATCATATCACATAAACAAGTCAAATCAAAGCAACATGTAAGTAATATGTTATTACTTATATACGACCTATCTTAGCTCATCAAAGAAAGTAAGCTATGTTGTTTACTAATCTATCTCCTTATTATGGATCTACTTCTAAGTGAGGTTAGTTGTTCTATACTATTGGAATCACCATTATTGTGTACTTTTGGGTATAGGATTGGATAGGTTCAAAATTCAGACTAGTCATCATGAACATCAGTGACATGGTAACTCTTTCCCAGTGTAAGTAAATTTCTTAAGCATAATAGTTCAATCACAATATTTGTAGAGTGCTTGTGTAATTTCCATCGAGCTTTGTTGTTTTGTAATGCACGTGTCTTACATTACCTGTTATATAGTTTTCTTTGGTTGTTTGAAAAATTAGGCTTATAACTTATGTGGTGGAATGTTTTGAGGGAACCAAGGATTGAAATCATATACCTCTAGCACACAAACAACTATTGCATTGAACTTTCCTCGGGGAAGTGTAAAGATTTTGGCATTTGTAGTCTTTAAATAAATCTAAACCATTTTATTTGTTCTTTTTGTTCGTCTCTCTTTTTAATATGTGAAGATATTTTCCTCAAATTTCTCAACTTAGCAGTTTCATAAAATAACATCAAAGCAGTGGACATTGAGACTATTTTATGGTGTGCCCCCATAATTGTTCAAAATAAACAACATGAGTGTTGTATTCTCCCTAGAAATAGGAAAATATTTAGGTTTTTTTGGTCAAAGAATCCAACATTCCCATAGTTCTCATGATACTTGACCTGAAGCCACATGCAATCTATAATTGGTGCTCCAAATCTGATGGGGTTCCTTATGTCATATGTGCCTAGGAAGAAGTCCTTAGTGGTTGTATGGTTGAGAAGTACATAATTTGTATCTTAGACTTACTAACCTTCAAACTTATCTAAAGAATGCATATCCACACTTTCTCCTTAGATTTGACTATGGTTGACTGCATGTATACATGAGAGTTTATGGAAATAGATTTTTTTAGATTAATCTATTTAGTAGCAACTTGGAGCACACTAGATCTTCTGGCCTTGGTTTAGGATGATTCCAAAAGTCTGGGTTATTCTTCTTGGGTTGTTTCAAAAGAAACTTAATATTTAATAAATAGGTATTTTCTTGGAATTATATGCTTTTCCAAGTTAATAAGTTAGAGTTGATAATTGGAAATGAATAGTCAATCATTGTCAAACCTTGTTGATCTTTCTGATAACTTGTTCAATGTGAAGGAAGGTCTCTTGCCCTACATACCCAGATTTGTGACCAATGGGTACACATTGAGTAAATGAATGCAGAGACTAAAGTGTAAGACACATCCCAGTTTACATCTCAAATGCAATCAAAATGTTTGACGAATGACAAATCGGGTAATTGATTTAGAGAAGCAATGTTCACTCAGAATTGAACTTGTCTATGCCAAATTATCTTGCATCTATTTTGATCCTATCAGTGGGCTATTATGAAAACAAATTTCCAAAACAATTTTATAGGTTCCTAGGCTAGCCAAACTGATCTATGTGGCTTTATAGGTTCCTAGGCCATGCAAACTGATCTATGCATCCAGTTTCATGAATTTTTCATGAAATTCCCTTCATATGACATTTGCATTGATGATGAATAACATGTCCTCTTCATTTTTATCGATGAAATTAGGCCAATTTGTCTTACATTAAATTGTCTTCTTACTCACATGAATCCCTAGACAATCTTGCAGAACACTTAAGGTGCTTCAATACGATGATGAGATATCTTGTTTAAATCTAAGGAGTTGTGTTGGTTTACACTTTGATCATAATGAACTGCCATATATTCTTCAAGTTTATTGTTTATATGCCTTTGAACTCTTTCTCGACCAAAGTAACCCTTTATTCTGGAACACATGAGCATAGAACACATGAAATCCAGTGACAAGAATCCTTTAGATTGTGGGTTTACTCATTTCTTCAGTTTACTTTAAGTTTATTTTGGCAACACTAATTATCAAATGTAATGAGAGAACAAGTGGCATGACCACCTGGAAAAAAACACACATTGTGAGCTAGAATTGTTAACATAATGTTGAGCCCAGAAATGGCCTCTTTGTACCACCCTTAATTACCTCTTCTTGTTCTATCCTACCCCATTTAGCATACCAATTAAACATGTTATCCCCACTCTACTCTTCAAACTGCCAAGGTATGACTGATCATTGTTTTATTTTATTAATACTTATGATTGTGATAATTAAGGCTTTGTATCTCTCAATGCATTAATATATTATGGTTTATAAAGGTATTTTGAGATAAGTGGACTACATGAAGATTGGGATGAACAAGTCTCGAAAAGGATGGATATTCACTACTCAAGCTGATCCCCATCCATCCTATCATCACCCAAGGAATGTGGTTCCAGTGCAATATCTTGGACAAAGCTGTGACAAGGTAGCTATAACAGAATGCATCAGATTTGGAGATCCATAGTACATTGCTGCTCGTGTGTAGCCATAATCTAAATATATCATCACTCCTGGGGTGATTAACAGTTTTCCTGTGTTTTCTATTTTTCATCCTGCCACGTTTGTAACAGTTGTTGTCATCTAGGGTGCCTGAAGATTAGATATCTTCATGGCTGCCCCATAATAAGGCAGGATGTTACGATCCACATGATATAAATATAGAGAATTTTTTTGAGCTAGGGGTTGCTGAACATATAATCAATTCATTGTATTAGCTGTGAGGAGGAATTGTGTAATTACTCTGTCTTTTAATACAAGGAGTTACTTTTGATTTAAGGGTTTTACGCTTGTTCAACCAACATCTCTGTGTGAAGGCTAGGCCTGCTTTCCACAAGGATTGCTGAGTTAAATTAGGACTTTTCAATTCCTTTGTCATGTGATGTTATGTTAATTTTAGTCTTTTCATAAGAAGCTGTACAAGTGTGGATTTACAGTGTGGGGTGATTGCATTCCTTGGAGATTTGTAGTGGTATAGCGTGACAGTCGACTGAGTAGGTAATTATTTATTATGCAATTCATGTGGTAACTGTAACAGCTATGTTCATCCTTAGATCTTTTAGTTTCCAATCCCATGAATCTTTGCAACTTGTCTTTATTGTTATGATTACTGAATTTCATTCCTGCACTTCAGTTTCTTAGAATAGCCGAACTCAATCTCTGTATTTGAATTCCTAGATTGATACTTAGATTATGCTTATGGGTTCCTAGGATAATTAGATTGGACAGGTGAATTAATCATTCAATGATGTGAATAGGATTTCCCTTCATCTGCAATTGTGATTTGGATATGACGTTTATCTTTCCATTCTTAGATCAAGGCATAGCAAAAGGTAATTGTGATTGTAGTGTCTAGAAGATAAATGGGATTACGTAGATTCTTGGGATGAGCATAGTTGAGCAGAGGATAGTATTGTTCAATTACAGTGACTTTGTGTTTAAGCATATACTATGCATTTTATCCTTGAAGTACAAGATTTTCTTGGGTTGAAAATAAATATTGTACACTCTGTATGTTAGTAGTAATCTAGTTGCATATTGGGTGCTCGACATTTTGGCGCTGTTGCCGGGGAAGGATAAATATTAAACACTATCATTAGTAGCATTTTGTAATTGTTTCTAGTCAGTCTTTTCTATTTTTTTTTTCACTGTAATGATTTGGGTTGCATGAATACAAGAAGGGTAAAGCATGGTCATCTTTCTACTCCCAAAACCCCAAAAAATACTAACAGTGCAGGTGGCTTGGGTCGCGGTCGAGGTCCACAATTGGGAAGAAGGACATTCATTGACAATCTTGTTGACAAGACTGATTCATCCACCAAGGCTCACCATCAATAAACTCCTATCAGAAGAAACCCTGTCGATCCTGGGGTGCCAGCGTCAGGGTCAATAGTGGAGAACACATGAGCAACAATGAATTCCTCAAATATCCCTGCGGGAGAGGACAAAGCTGGTACAACTGGACCTGCTAGTAGAGGCCCGATCTACCACATTTACAGGAAGGTTGTAACTGAAGAAGAGTGGATGTAGTTCCACCAAAATATTACTGATCGATGGAAGAATGAGGAAAAGAACAAGGAAAAGAACGAGGAAAAGAACAAGGAAACGAACGAAGAAGAGAAAATAGAAGAGGAGATGAGTAATAGACACGAATCTGACAAGGAAGAGGAAATGGGGGAAAACTATCATCATGAAAATCACTGCCTTCCTGAAGGGATGATGGCTACACTTCAATTCCCAATTCAGCAGCCAGAAGGGACATCCCCTATGAAAAATATATCAGCATTAGTGTTTCCTCGCTTCCATGGAAAAGCGGCAGAAGATCTAGATGAATTTATTTTCAAATTCGATATCCTCTGTCGCAGCTATGATTATGTCACCGATGCACAAAAGCTAAAACTCTTCCCTTCCACTCTGAAGTACAATGCCTTACACTGGTTCATGAGCCTAGGAGGAGGAACTGTCGCTAATTGGGACATGATGAAACAAGTGTTCCTGGAGAAATACCAGGAATACCGCAACACCAAGGACAAAAGAGAAGAATTGTTCAAAATGGTGCAGAAGGAGGACAAGAGTCTGGAAGATTTTGTAGAAAGGATTTTATACAATGTGCAAAGAGCTGGACAGATGAACATGGGGTTAGATGTGCTCAAGATAATCCTGCTTCGTGGGATTAGGGATGATTGTTTAGAGATGTTAAACCTGTTAGGAAAGGGGGATATCTCCAAGGAATCTTTCGGAAAGATTGTGGAATTATGTAAGAGGTACTCCAGGGGATCTTCCGAGAACAGTAGGCGGTACAAATGGGATAAGCTAGAATGCAATTTCTTTGACAGAACTCAAAATTCATCTAATGGAGGAGCCACCCGTGCAGAGATAGGAAATCTCCTTGAAAATTTTAAAACAGAAATGATGAGTTTTATCTCCTTGGAAATCGACATCCTAAAGGAAAAACAAAAACAGGCAGTAGAGGACCTCACACTAGGTGTGTTCTGCCCTCGACATAGAAAGAACCATCCTCTGAGGGAGTGCCCGCTTGAGAAAGTAGAGGTGTGTCAGCTATGCGAGCTGAACCACAACATGAAAGAATGTCCCTCACTTCCTCAAGTGAAGGCTGTTCTGCAGGCATCAAATCCAAAGGTGGAATCGGCCTATTTCATTGCACAAAAGAAACCTTGGCAGCCTCAAAACCAAGGTATGTCCCCAGGCTCATTTCCATTTTTGAATAATATGAGCAATTGGAATAATATGCAAAATATGAATACATAGTTTCCTTCAAATTATGCTTCGTGGAA
This sequence comes from Pseudotsuga menziesii, assembly GCA_001517045.1. Taxonomy (NCBI): domain Eukaryota; kingdom Viridiplantae; phylum Streptophyta; class Pinopsida; order Pinales; family Pinaceae; genus Pseudotsuga; species Pseudotsuga menziesii. The sequence continues at coordinate 121,278 of LPNX010117578.1, read as the reverse complement.
TCCTTCCCAATCTGCAATACAAAATTATAACTCATGGAATCCCTGGACACAGGAACCACACCAACCTACTTCCTGGTCTCCTGGATGGAGGAATTTCCATCCAGGGAACTAGTTTCCTCAACAACCTCCACTGCAACAGACACCAAAACCTCCTCAATACACTCAATACCCTCAATATCCTCAATACCCTCATCAGTAGTCACAACTGTAGTTGCAAAACAATTTTGTCCCTAATACACTGATACGACCTCAGCTGCCTGCTCAACCTAATCCTAACCCAAATAATAAAACATTCCATCAATTGGAGACTATCAACATGCCCGCCTACTCCCTTTCCCCTGTGCCTTGCAACGATATTCGTTTACAGCCAGGGAAAATAGTAGAGCCTATAATTATAGAAGATTCCCCACCTTTTGTGCATGAAGAAGGGGTGAATTGACAGCATCCATCTGATACAATTCCTATTATTGAAGATGCTGAACATCCCATAGATGGGACTGCTGAAACACAAAATGATAAATCTAGTGATGTGCAGACTACCCAGCTGATTAGGCAACCACCGTACCCTGAGGGATTAATGCTACCAAGGGCAGGGGGGAAACCTCAATTTAACCTCCTAGGAAAGTTAAGGAATCTTTATGTTAAAATCCCCCTCCTTCAAGATCTTCAAGATGTACCTATTTATGCTAGAACTGTTTGGGACCTTTGCACCAAGAAACCAGGAAGGAAGCCCATAGATCCTCCCACTGTTCACGTCATAGGGAAATTATCTGCATTAATAATAGGGAAAAACCTAGTAACCAAGTATGACGACCCTGGAAATCCCACTGTCACTATGCATATTGAGCATACACAGATACCCAATGTACTAGTATATTTAGGGGCAGCGATTAATGTCATGACAATTGAGATTGTAAGAAAACTTGGGCTCACTAATCTTAGGCTGACTCCCACTATTTTGGAACTGGCAGACAGGTCCACCATTAAACCAGAAGGAATTCTGGATGATCTTATCATCTCATTTTATTCATGGGAATATCCTGCTGACTTCTTGGTGTTACAACCAAAGTCACAGCTAGGAGGACACCCATTAATCCTGGGAAGTCCTTGGTTGGCCACAACTAATGCTTGGATCAGCTGTCGATCTAGGTCTATGACCATATCTAATGGCACTGAGACTAATAACCTCACCCTTTATCCTCCAGCTCGGCCAATTCTAGAACCTAAAACCTCTTTTTGGATGGAGCCAGAGGAAGAGGAGGGTGTTCAGCCATTATTAAATATAGGGAAGGCCTTAACTTTTAAGAATGAAATGGAAGATGACGCCATTAATAATTTCATCAGTGAACCAACTTCAGTCAATAAATAAGTTTATCAAATCCTGAATATTACTCTGGGTAAGGAAGAATAAGAAAATCTCACAGAAGAAACACTAGTCGGTGACACATACATAATCCCAGTATTGAAAAATTCAAAAAGTATTCCTATTGAGGTTGAGTCTGGAAAGACCTTGAATATTAATCCCAACCTCTCCTTAGATGAACAGAAGCGCCTGATCAGTCTCTTGAAAGAACACAAGGAGGCATTCTCCTGGGAGTATACAGACATGAGGGGTATTCCCTCTAACCTGTGCACCCATCATATTTATATTAAAAGTGACTCCCGACCTATGTGTCAGCCTCAACGATGAATGAACCTAAATCTTAGGGTCATAGTGAAGGAAGAGATTCAGAAACTCTTGGAAGAAGGATTTATATATCCTATTTTAGACAGTGAGTGGGTTTCCCTGATCGTAATCGTACCCAAGAAAAATGGTAAATGGGGAGTCTGTGTCGACTATAGGGAGCTGCACAAAGCCACACAAAAGGACCACTTCCCTTTGCCCTTTATTAACCAAGTACTCAACACCCTATTGGGGAAGAAGTTCTTCTCCTTCCTGGATGGGTTTAGCGGGTACAATCAGATTCAGATTGCTCCTAAGGACCAGGATAAAACTACCTTCACTTGTCTGTGGGGAACATTTTCCTACATAGTGCTTCCCTTTGGTTTATGTAATGCACCAGCAACATTTCAAATAGCTGTAATTGGCATATTTTCTAAATTAGTTAATGATAGTATGGAAATATTTATGGATGATTTTACTCCTTACAGCAAGGATTTTGAGGAAGCATTGGAAAACTTAAAAAAAGTTTTAACTCGCTGTGAACAGACCTAGCTCTCTTTAAGCACTGAAAAGTGCCATATGATGATGAGTGAAGGGGTAGTATTGGGGCACTTCATCTCTGCCAATGGCATGTAGGTGGAGCCCTCAAAAATAAAGGTGGTAAAAAATATACCTACTCCTGCAACTCAAAAAGAGGTGCGAAGTTTTCTAGGGCATGCTGGATACTACCGAATATTTATAGAAAATTTTTCCAAACTTGCTTCTCTTTTGTTTTCTTTGTTAATGAAGGATGTGCAGTTTGTTTGGAGTGAATCATGCCAAACAGTGTTTGTTAAGCTTAAGGAGAAGTTGTCCATAGCTCCTATCTTAAGAGGACCTAATTGGACCCTACCCTTTCATATTTCTTCAGATGCTTCTGATATTGCCATTGGAGCAGTTTTAGGACAGCAGGATGGTCAAGTACCTTATGCAATTTATTATATTAGTAAAAACTTAGCCCCTGCTGAACTTAATTATATTGTCACTGAAAAAGAATTCTTAGCTATTGTTTACTCCATTAATAAATTTCGACATTACATTACTGGGTATCCTACATTTGTGCACACTGACCACTCTGCCATCAAATATCTAATGAACAAAATAGTCACTAATGCCAAAGTGACTAGGTGGCTCTTATTATTACAGGAATTTGATATTACCATTATAGATAAACATGGAAAATAAAATGTTGTCGCTGACTTTTTATCTCGTTTCACTAACAGTGATGATAATTTGCCTGTTGAGGACTCTTTTCCAGATGAACATCTATTCGTACTTTCAGCTCATTCCCCTTGGTATGAAGACGTCGCTAATTATCTGGTTGCTTCCACCACATATGCCTAAAAGAGAAAAGAGAAAAATCATCCAGCAAAGTGCTAGGTATTGTTGGATAAACGGTCATGATCTTGAGATTAGAAGGTGTGTAAGGGAAGATGAAATCTTTCATATACTGAAAGCTTGTCATGATGAACCTTGTGGGGGACACTTTGCAGACATAAGGACAGGGCGCAAAGCGCTAAGGATGGGCTATTGTTGGCTAACTCTTTTCAGGGATGCTAAAAGCTATGTTCAGTACTGTGATAGCCGCCAAAGGATGGGCCAGCACTACAGATCAGATCAAATGCCTCTACAACCTCAAGCAGCAGTTGAACCGTTTGATAGATGGGCTCTGGATTTTGTTGGCCCTATCAGCCCTCATTCCAAATAGAAAGCCTACATTCTGGTCTGTATCGATTATATGACAAACTGGGTAGAATCTATAGCTCTAGAAAACGCTAACGACCAGGCTGTGATTGATTTTCTATACAGTGAAATCTTTACCCATTTTGGGGTCCCTAAGGAAGTAGTTACCGATGGGGGACCACAGTTTATGTCACATCAATTTGAATCCCTGCTATGAAAGTATCATGTTCAGCATAGCGTAGCTTCACCTTACCATCCCCAAGCCAATGGCTAGGTGGAAAGCACTAATAAAGTTATTGAAGCCATCCTTACCAACACAGTTAAGAGCCATTGAAAAGATTGGGCTAACAGGCTTCCGGAAGCACTGTGGGCATATTGCACCACTTCGCGTAACACCACAGGTTTCTCTCCTTACAATTTAGTGTATGGAAAAAGTGCCATCTTTCCAATTGAATTTTAAATCAAGACCTTGAAGACAGCCATTGAAGTGAATCTGGATGTAACTGAAGCCCATAAAAGAAGATTAAATCGACTGAATGAATTGGATGAGAATCGATTAGCTGCAGTAGAAAATACCGTGTTAATTCAACAACAGAGATCCAATTGGCATGACCAATTCATTAAAAATAAGGTCTTCTGTGAAGGAGACTAGGAATTATTATATGATTCCAGATTCAAAAGAGATTTCAAGGGTAAAATACGCACAAGGTGGATCGGCCTATAACTAGTAGACAGGGTATTTGATAACGGCACAGTTCGCCTGGTAACCATTGATGAAAACCACGTACCATTATTTGCTAATGGTCACAGGCTACAACTATATCGTAAGCCAATTTCAAAGGATGCATTTATCTCACAAATTGTCGTTGACCCAGATTATTAGCTAGCACAAGGGCAGGAACTTTTCTCTGCCTCTGTCAACCTTTAATTAATCCCTGTAAATCACGCATGAATCATTGTACATAAATAACTGTTGGTTTTTTTTATTTTCTTTTTCATTATGTTATCTCTTTTGTTTGCATTTGATCTTCTTTGTTTTCTGTTGTTTTTCCAAGATTTTCAGGGAAGCACCCAGGGATGAGCATCAGATTGGGCAGTCGACTGGAAGTCATGTCTCTGTGCCTTCCCGCACCACAGTTTTTCTCTTTTCCTTAAATAAATATGTCGCAGATGTGACATCTTTCCCAGCGGTCGTGATCCTTTTTCCAGACGGCTGCGACATCTTTCCCGGTGGCCGTGATCCTTTTTTTTCGACGGTTACGGCATCTTTCCCAGCAGCCGTGATCCTTTTCCCGACGGCTGCAACATCTTTCCCAGTGATCGTAATCCTTTTTCTTGACGGCTCTGACATCTTTCTCGGTGGCCATGATCCTTTTTTTTCGACGGCTGCAACATATTTCTCGGTGGTCGTGATCCTTTTTCCAATGGCTGCGACATCTTTCCCGGCAACCATGATCCTTTTTCCTGACGTCTGTGACATCTTTCCTCGTGGCCATGATCCTTTTTTTTCCAACGACTGTGACATATTTCCCGATGGCCATGACCCTTTTTCCGATGGCTGTGACATCTTTCTCAGCAGTCGTGATCCTCTTTCTCAATGGCTGCGACATTTTTCTCGGTGGCTGCGACATCTTTCCTGGCAGCTGCAAATCCTCTATATTTGGCTGATATTTCCAGCATTAAGGGCTATGTCTCTGTATCAACTTATTTATAAATTGCGGTTGTAACTCCTGTGTTATTGGAAAATTGCTTTGTACACCATTAATTCCTCTAGATATGGCTCTGATTCCTCGGCCTCATGACGGCAATCTGGTCCATAAGGTGACATTTTTCATAATTCCAACCATTTGGATGCGATGGTTTGTGCTTCACTGGCGGAAATAATTATTGCACCATCTCGGTTATAGTGATTATAATTAATGACTGCGCACAAGTTCGGCTTCTGCAACGTCAGCAACCACACGTTCCATTATTCTTCGAAGGATATCCAGCACGTAGTCTCAAAGGTATGGCTTTGATTAATCACGTGATTAAGTATTGATATGATTTAACAATGTTAGTCGTACCTCTCTTTTTATGCCCATTATTACATGATTAACTCTTTGCCCATGCGACATAAAGACTAATAACTGCCACCTTCCCCAATTCAGAATGAAATTTCAAATAATCCGATGTGCTGAAACTTTCCAAATTTGCCTAACATCTCCTCTCACTGGTCCATGCATACTCTATGTCGTAACCTCCATTGTCGGAATCTGTAATCTGCTGAACATCAAACTAAGTCTCAAGCCAAAACCATGGGGATTCCAGCTCATTATGAACCTTTAAATACACGAGCACTCACGAGAAATGTTGTAGTCTTTTCTATCTTTCAAGCTGTCGGTTGGATGGAATTTTTCGAACATCTAGACGGATTTAACCATGAAGCAGCCTTACAGTTTGCTCTAAACCTCACAGAAACTTACTCAGAGGTTTGGGTATTGTGCATTGAAGTTTCTAAAGCCATTATAGCTGAGGTCACTAGTATCCCTTAGGTGGGAAGGGCTTGCTTTGGACGTCGAGTCCCCACTACTACAGCATTACAGGACTTTCTAATAGAGGGAGAGCAGGTTCACGCGACAAGAAGGGGGATAGCACTGCAGTCATTGCCACAACCATGGAACCATGTTGTTGTTTTCCTCAAGAAATATATCACTTGTGAAGGTAGGTACCAAACCGTTTATAATTATGAACTCCCTTTACTATCTCATCTCCGCCACAGGATTCTGTTAAATATTCCATATTATCTACTTCATGATTTGCATCATATGGCGGGGTTTGTTCAAACTGTCAATCATCCACTCGCCTCACTGACCCACGATGGCCTCATTAAATTAATTATCTTAAGGACCCTTGCTCAACATAAGATAACCTGGGAGCAATTTACAGCTCAAGTTCAGCAACCCACTCCTTTGCCTGGTGTCCCAATAGAATTAAAGCAGGTCCATCCATAGTTGGGGGGAGATGAACCACAACAGGAGGACTAGAGCCGCTCCAATACAGTTGGGGGGGGAGATGAAACTAGATCAGAGGATCAACCAGGGGCACAAATAGAACAATTGAGAATATATGTACATGAAAACCCTGTCGAAGACCCAATTAACAGGGTAACTCTGACAGCAGAAAGAGAAATTGGAGCAACACTAAATGCTGCGACAATTGAACCCAATGTTGACAGAGCCATAGCAATGGAAGGAAATATTGAGCTAGTGACCATTGAATCCTCACCCGAATGGGGAGGAACTCTGATTGAGGAAGAACAGCCCGAGGAACAAGAAAATTCTATAACTGGGGACATCCCTTCTACCTCAGCTATGAATCCCAATATTCCAGCACCATAAAAGAAAAGGAAGAGATCAATTGACAAAATTAAGATAGCCCCACCAATACGAAGGAAAATAACCGTGTCAGTTGTAGCAGCAGAAGCAGCAAGAAAAATATGGGCAACCTTAGAGGCACATATTGAGTTCCCCATTCTTGAACACAGGCCAATTGATGGCCTATAAGGGTCGGTCGAATAAGAACGCCAAATTGAAGGACTTATGTTTCAGAATACGCTGTTAAAAGAGGAACTCCAAATACATAGAAGGGAACTGGAAAATTGGAAAGAAGCATACCGGAAACAGGGTCAAAGGAAAATGCACACATTGGTGGAGGGTGTGGACCAATTGGAGGGACCAAATTCTACTGAGCCTGGCAAGGAAGAGGAAAGAGTGGTCTGTCCCATCTACAGGGAAATATTTAAGGAAGGAGGCCCCAAGATTGTAATTCGTTCCTTTACAACACAACAGTCTGCAGCTACAATAGAGGGAGCTGTAGAGAAAGAAGATGCTGTCACACAAGAACCAACATCTTTGAATATTCTTGCTGAAGTTTCCAGCAACTCTGGGACAGAGGAACCAAGGGATGAAATTATTCCTGATATTGGGGACGAAGATTGTACTTTGACCCCAGAATCCTCCCATGATACAGAAATTATAGAAGTGGAACCACAAAATCAAGACAATGATGAGAGTGAACAGGGTGCTGCCACACAAGAACCAGCATCCCTGAATGTGCTTGTTCAAATGGGTGATTAGATGGGAGAAGAACTTGGGATTGAGGGCACTCTGGAGTTCAATAAAGAATTATGTACTACAAGTCTAGAATGTTCCCATGACACATAAATCATAGAAGAGGAGCCACAACAACAGGGAGATGAAGAAGTGAGCCAGGATGTTGTCACACAAGAACCGACATCCTTGGAGGTTGTAGCAAGGACTCTTGAAATTCAACTAGAATATAACCTTGAAGTGGATATCATCCCTGATATGCATTGGAGTGAAGATGAACAAGACCAAACACAATCCTCAGGCGATACTGAAATCCTTGAGGAACGACTGCACACTGAAGAAGACATCCAATCTCAGCAACAGAAGACAAAGAAGAACAGGGCTCTGTTCCACAAGAACTAGTAGCCTCACAGCCTCTGGCTGAGATAGCAGCTGACAATCACATAAAACATGGAATTACAATTCAGGAGGAAGTTTCTCCACAAGAACCAACATCTTCACAATCAGATGCCAACTTTTCCACGAGAGAACTTCAAAAAGAAGACGTTGTTACACAAGAACCAGTGTCTCCAGGAGTGGTGGATGTTGTTACTAAAGAAAGCTTAGAAAAGGTTGTTGTTACACAAGAAATAGCAACCCTCAATATAGATTTAGATGTGTGGGGTTCCCAATGGGGCACATCAAGTGACAAGGTGAGGACTGAGCCCCTTATAAATTTCATTGACCTGGACTCGGAGAAGGAGGAACATCATAAAGAGGAAATCCTAAACCTTACAGTAGAAGTCTCAATTCTAAGAATGGAGGTAATCAAATGGAAGATCCAAGTGGAGGAATACCAGGGAGGGATAATTTCTCTTATCGAGCATAAAAATATTATCAGGGGATTGGAGGAGAAATGGGTAGAAGAAGGTATGACCCAAAGAATTCGGGAGGAAGAGCTACAGAGCAATTTGAGGGAGCTGAAAAAGTTCCAATTTATGCAGAGGGAAAAAGAGCAGATGTATGCTCTCTCTCAAGAAATCTTGGGCACCAGGATGCCTTCTTCTTCTTACCCCATATTCCTGTTTGAACAATTTTTTTGGTTTAAGTTGAGAGCTATGAAATAAGGGAGGTCATTTGAGATAACGACCTCAACAAAAATTTTGGAAACATTTTTTGGAAGTAATTTTGAAGATCAAAATTTGTTGTGTGAATTATATTTGCATGAGATGGCTTGCCCTCTGGACCGCCATTCAAGTCCTGTTCCTTTTTCAGGGGATGTTTAGTTGATGGATTTTTCTTCTTTTGTGAGCAATCATGTTCAGTGGGAAAGTTCTTGTCAAACTTTTTGTCACAATGAAGCTCACTCTAACCTATGGGTTCAAAGTGAGCGTCAAAATCCTGGTAGTCTTCTTGCTGGGTATAATATTTTGCTTTCATGTCCCATCCAGGCTCAACACATAATGGAACTTCAAGAGGAAGTGATTTCTACTTGCACCAACCATATTTCCATACATCAAAAAGCAGTATTGGAAGGAAGTAAGCACAGATGGCAGGGTTCCTCTCCTATACTCAGAAGCCGAGACCCCTATTGTTTCAAAAATTTTGAACAGGAACTTTCTAGGGTCAAGGGATATGTTGGATGTATCAGGGAATGTGGGGCTAATTGGTTGGGTCTGAAATTTAAATTCCCCCTCATCTGGTGGCCGAAAAAACCATATAGGATGGACTTCTCACTAACTAAGGCAAAGGAGCAGCAATGCTAGAGATATTGGATTGCTCACAAAGGTTTCTTAGAGAAAGAATGGGTGCCTGAGTTCCCCTACAACTTCTCCTCTCTTCACGAATAGAGCTCAGTACAAGATTCGGATTCAGAATGATGGAGGTCGTTGCATGAGGACATACAATAGGATAGTTGGAGGGAGATGTTGAGCCCAGAAATGACCTCTTTTGACCACCCTTAATTACCTCTTCTTGTTCTATCCTACCCCATTCAGCATACCTATTGAACATGTTATCCCCACTATACTCTTCAAACCACCAAGGTATGACTGGTCATTGTTTTATTTTATTAATACTTATGCTTGTGATAATTAAGGCTTTGTATCTCTCAATGCGCTAACATATTATGGTTTATAAAGGTATTTTGAGATAAGTGAACTACAGGAAGATTGGATTGAACAAGTATCGAAAACGATGGATATTCACTGCTCAAGCTGATCCCTAGCCATCCTATCATCACCCAAGGAATGTTGTTCCAGTGCGATATCCTGGACAAAGCTGTGACAAGGAAGCTATAACAAAATGCGTCATATTTGGAGATCCATAGTACATTTCTACTCGTGTGTAGCTGAAATCTAAATATATCGTCATTCCTAGGGCGATTAAAAATTTTCATGGGTTTTCTATTTTTCATCCTGCCACGTTTGTAACAGCTGTTGTCATTTAGGGCACCTGAAGATCAGAGATCTTCATGGTTGCCCTATAATAGGGTAGGATGTTATGATCCACATGATATAAATATAGAGAATTGTTTTAAGCCAGGGGTTTCTGAACATATAATCAATTCATTGTATTAGCTGTGAGGAGGAATTGTGTAATTACTCTGTCTTTTAATACAAGGAGATACTTGTGATTTAACGGTTTTACGCATGTTCAACCAGCATCTCTGTGTGAAGGTTGGGCCCGCCTTCCATAGGGATTGCTGAGTTAAATTAGGAATTTTCAATTCCTTTATCGTGTGATGTTATGTTAATTTTATTCTTTTCATAAGAAGTTGTACAAGTGTGGATTTACAGTCTGGGGTGATTGCATTCCTTGGAGATTTGTAGTGGTATAGCATGACAGTCGACTGAGTAGGTAATTATTTCTTATGAAATTTGTGTGGTAACTGTAATAGCTCTGTTAATCCTTAGATCTTTTAGTTTTCGATCCCATGAATCTTTGCAACTTGTATTTATTGTTATGATTACCGAATTTCATTCCGGCACTTCAGTTTTTTAGAATAGTCGAACTCAATCTCTATATTTGAATTTGTATATTGATATTTAGATTATGCTTATGGGTTCCTATGATAATCAGATTGGATACGTGAATAAATCATTCAATGATGTGAATAGGATTTCCCTTCATCTGTAATTGTGATTTGGATATGACGTTTATATTTCCATTCTTAGATCAAGGCATAGTACAAGGTATATGTGATTATAGTGTCTAGAAGATAAATGGGATTATGTAGATTCTTGGAATGAGCATAGTTGAACAGAGGATAGTATTTTTCAGTTACAGTGAATTTGTGTTTAAGCATATACTGTGCATTTTATCCTTGAAATACAAGACTTTCCCGGGTTGACAATAAATATTGTACACTCTGGATGTTAGTAGTAATCTACTTGCATATTGGGTGCTCGACACATAATACTTCGATGTCATACACCAAGTTCCAATTATATTAGGGATGATTGATTTTAGAAAAAGCATGCCTAAAATTCCTGCTTAAGATACGAGATATACCATAGAAAACTTAGAAATCTCCATAATAGTCCCATATTAGTTGTAGATTTGAGTGCTGTGATATTGATAAGTTGTTCCATTATTGCTTCTTGGAGATGACATTTAATGATTGAACTAAGATTCTGTAATAAGAACAAAAACAAGAAAAACAAAATATTTTTATCCTAATGTCCACTTGTTTGACATTGTATAGGACAAACTAGGCCTAAGGCTAGCAAATTCTCATTTCTCCTAAAACTAACTTTATTTCGTGTTGGGTGCTCATTGCTAGATCTATTCAAATTTAGTCAAGAGAATAGTGAGGAAGGGATTTAAAGCAATAGGTCAAAATCTATGCATGCATGTATGGTTCCCTCTTTGTTTCTAATTATATCAAGGACCACTTAGCTCACGCAAATTGGGTTGAGAAATTTCCATGAGTGTGCAAGTCTAAACAATTTGTCAGGTTTTTAAGGAGCTTACAGTTCGTGTTCTTTGATTTTTGTCTTGAAATATCACCTTGCAAAACAACTATTTTTTTAGAGTGATAATGGGTGTCCAACATAAAGAAGGAAATACTATTTCCTTTTCTAATTTTTGAATGTATGGTCTCCTTGGACTAGCTCCATCATAAATTTCATCATTATATTGTTTTAATAAATTTCATAGGTGGGTTGATTTAGTAGGCCTGAACAAGAAATCTATCAGTGCAACTCAAACTGTGGAGGTTCTTTGGAAATTCATAATACATTATTACAATGGTGGAATGCATGTTTTCTAAAATATATTCTCTTTGGTCGATGATTCATACATACTAGTTATTATATTGGTATCACTGACAAATTCCAGAACAATTTTCTGTGTTGGGATTTAAGTTATTAGATGACTACTGGAAGATATTTAAAACATAGATCACTCCTGGATGATTTTAGATTTAATGGAAATATACAAACAACTTACCTTAATAAAACTATGTTGACTTTACAACTAATGGAAATAGACAAACAAATTACTTTAATAAAACTATGTTGACTTTACAATTAATGGAAATAGACAAACTACCTTAATAAAACTACATTGACTGATGTCACATCCAGGATAGCTGAAACAATAGTATTTACCAAATACTAGTGAAAGTGACAATGCTAGTGAGAAGGGAGATTATAATTGAAGTGCTAAGAATAGTGTTTGCAGAGTAAGAAATATCAGTGGGTTCAATGAGGAAAGCACTTCTTGGAGTAGTTTAAATAGTCAACTAGCCTTACAATCATTTAAGATTGGAAGCCATACAAGTAGTTAAGAAGAGATATGGAATTGTAGGGTTGATGATTTTTAGACTTCTTAAGAGGTTAGTGTGTGGTTAAATAGCTAGTGTTTATTTAAATAGATGGTGTTTATCTATCTCAGTTGAGTAGTTTGAAATGAAATTATGTGATGAAGGTGATGGACAAATGTTCTCTGACAAGTGTGAATGGAAAATTCTAGTATCTAGATCACCCTTTTCGTTGGACAATATTCCATAACTAGACATGAGAAATTTTTTGTCTCAAAGAGCTTGTCTCTCTTTGAGACAGACAAGTTCTCCTTTTCAAATAGATTAAGAGGATAGTGTGTGTTGATATAGGTAAGTACTTATCTTTATGAGTCGAGAATTATAAATTAAAATTCTGCGATGAATGTGAGGTAGAAAGGTTCTCTGGCAAGTTTGAAAGAGATATTCTACAATCTCTGCATCATCACTATAGTTGGAAAGCACCTTTTTTCAACAAGAAGCTTGGTTGTCTCAAACCTTTGTTAGGAAAATGCTTGTTACATCTTTATCTTGTATAGGTCAATTCCCTGGTATAAAGCTGAGTAAAAAGATGTTATTTTCAGTCAATTGACCACAGATAGTTGTCAAATTTCTGTGTTTTCCATATATAAATATCAATTATAACTTATAGTTGAATATATAGTAATATCATTGTTTTGGGATATCTTTATTTTGTTAATCTCTTCCCTCTGGTGGCTCTGCACTTTTTTTTCTTGAAACTCATTCTAAACAGATGTTTTACTACCTATATATTTGTGAAAGAAAAAAGTATATTGTGTATCTATTTTCCTACATAATAAGGAGTTGTGCATGATATTTACAGAAGGAGTGGGTGAAAACATTTGTTGGAAGAGCATAAGATTTGTAGTGTGCATTATCTTGTTTATTTATTTTTCAATATTGCATAGTTTTGTCACTATAGAGACGAAGATTCGTCGCAACATTTTTGGTATTTTTCTCATCACATTTTGTTATTATCATTGCTATAGAGACGAAATAAGTTGGTTCATTGCTAAATATTTGTTCCAATAGCGACGCAACTTTATTGAAATAGAATCCATTCATTTGTCAAAATAGCGATGAAACTCCATCACAGTAGAAACCATTCATTCGTCGTAGTAGTGACACAAGCCATTTCTCAGAATAGATACGAACTGTGGAAAGTGTTGCTATAGCCATGAAAGTATTTCGATGAAAAGAAGGGGTCATGTTCATGGCTATAGCAATGCACAAGTGTTGCAATAGAAACAATTTTTCATGGGAAAAATGTCCACATGTACCAGTGACCTTCCATATGGTGGGGTACACATAAACAATCTATCTTTGAATTTCCACAATGTAGAAGATTTCTAGAGATCATATTTGGAGAATAGATAAGTTATAATGCTCAGAAATATACATGATTGCCAGATCATGTCGAACATATCATGTATTGTTGTGTGACATGGTAAGCATATGTATGACAAGAATGGGTTCATAACTTTGTACATACACTAGATATCATACCAACAAATTGGTATACATCAATGGAGTTGCAACAAGAAACTATTGATTGGGAGGAGCTAGTTACTAGCTTCACACATAAATTTGAGTTTGCAAATGGACATCCTTTGATTGGTATTGCATTGCAAGTGATGAAAAAAAAGACATTTGAAGAAATCCTTTTCTCATCAATGAAATTCCACCAATGCATTATGAAATTCCAGCAATGGATGGAATGGTACAATGTGATGGGAGAACTAGTTGATGATGACCAACTCAATGTAAACATACCTAAATCAGAAGGTACGTGTAAAGTAGAAGGAATTGGTATTTCTAGTGACGAATTCCTGAGCCCACTCAAAATCAAGAAAGTTAATATTGGCTCGACATCAAATCCAAAGTTTGACAATATTGGAGATTATTGGGATGATGAGACTGTAGCAAATATCATTGATTTATTACATGAGTTTTATGATCCGTTCCCTACCAAGTTTTCAGAGATCAAGGGGATAGTGAGATATTGGGAAGAAATGAAAATAAATTTGAGGCCCGATGCAAAACTAGTCAGTCAACGATCATATAGATTGAATCTATGATATAAATAAAAGGTTAAGGCTGAGCTAGACCGAATACTCGACGCAGGTATTATAGAAGCTATCAAGGAACCAAAATGGATCAGTCCAATAGTAGTATAAGAAAAAAAGGCTACGGATGAAGTAATAATTTATGTCGACCCGAGAAAAATAAATAACACTTTCTTACATGACCCATTTCTAACTCCATTTACATATGCACTGCTAGGGATCCGCGGAGGTTATGAAATGTTCTTGTTCGCTGATGGGTTTTTTGGTTACCATCAGATAATAATCGCAAAGGGGTAGCACCAACATACTACCTTTGCGATGGAATGGGGATGTTTCCAATATTTGGTAATGCCCTTTGGACTTAATAATGATTCTATGATTTTTTCCATACTAGTAGTTTCTTCTTTTAAAGGTTTCATTCAAAAATTTCTTGAAGTTTACTTCGACAATTGGATAGTCTTTGTGCTCATAAAATACCATATTGAGATACTTAGAATGATTTTGGAGAATTGTTGCTAGTATAAAATTTCTTTAAACTTAAATAAATGTATCTTTTGTGCCCCATTTGGAGTCCTCTTGATACATGTGGTCTGTCATGATGGAATTTTGTTTGACCTAACTAAAATTGCAATCATTCTTGAACTACTACCACCTAATACATTCAAGCAATTGAGAGAAACACCAGAACATACAGGATACTACAGAAAATTTATCAAAGGGTATGTTGAGGTGACTTCTCTGATGGAAAAGTTGTTGAAGAAATATTCCAAATTCCATTTGACGGAGAGTTTGGAAGGGAGTTTGTACAAATTCAAGAATAATATTGCTACAATGACTATACTTGTATTTACAGACTAGAAAGAGGAATTTCATGATCATGTTGATGTATAGTCTGTCTTCCTTGGCATGTTACTTGTTAACCCAAAAAATCCCTCAATGAGCTCTACATGACCTACACAACCCAACGAGATCTACGTACGACCCTCATTTGACGCCCACACCCTTGCTAAGGCTCAAAAATATGAAAAAGGGCTTAAAAACCCCTAAAAGGAGGCAACATAGCTCTCATAGGGGAGAAAACCTCCAAAAAGGGGCTAAAACCCCTCAAAGGGGCTTAAAAACCCCAAAGGCGCTAAGAATCAGGCGAAAGCGGTTTAAATCCCAGAAAAGGGGCTACATCCTTGACCAAGGGTTTAAAACCCTAAATCTGTAGAAAAGAGCTATAAGTAGAGGGGTGGGGGTCACTCTAAAAACACTCCTTCTATCCCTATCATTATGTTTCTTGTGTGAGCGCCTTGAGACCCTTTGCCTCTCAAGCCATTCACCCTCCCTCTTATCCATTGCTCCACAAGCCAAGCTTCCATCCCATAGAGAGAGAGGTTCTTCCAAAGCTAGGGCATGGTGGCCCATTTCCACCCAAATAGAAGGTACAACCATTTGTGTTCATTTTTATTGTAGTTTTCTAGCTTATTTTGTTTGTAGGTTTGTTTTCTAATGGTTTGCTGTAGGTTTTCCCTTTGATTTCTTCTAGCCATAGTTTGTTTCCTAACCATTTCATGCAGGGTTTCATAGCTTATTACTAACATTCTTTTCTAGGTTCTCTTCCAACCAATAGGATACCTACCCTTCCATCCTATAGAGGGAAGGGAGTTGTTCCTGCATGTAGCTAGGGTGAAAGCCCTACTATAGAATTGCCGACCATACAGGGTTGGTCCCACAGGATCCCTATATTTTCTTTTCAAGTTTCTATTTTCATTTCTATTCTGTTAACCTAGTTCATTTTCTATTAAATCTAGTTTAGATCTATCTTTTTCTACATTTTAGTTCACAACTGAGCCTCCTTCAAGACAAATCAAGCTCGTTCGGCCATAGTACAAGTTACTATCGGTTGTTCCCAACTCAGGATTTAAAATTTTTCATTTTCCAAGATAGATCACTCATATCAAGCCAAAAAGACCGACCTGAAAAGCACAACTTGCAAGAAAAAACAAGTTTTTTTTTCCAGCCAAGTCACGGGTTTAGGCCCTTAGGGGCGACCCAGTCACTCATTTGGGACCGAAAAGTGTGAATTCATTCCTAGGAGCATGATTGAGCCTGTTTTTGGTATCTGGGAAACCCATCGCCTATTTTTGGAAAAAAACAGTGACCCCCTTGCTACATTGGCCCCAAAATAGGCAACCTGTCTCTCAAAATTCGATTTTTAAGCTATGCGGACTGTCAGTGTGGCTTAGCCGCCACTGTCCAATAGTCTGATTTCTTCTGCATGCATTTTCTGCCAATTAATGATAGATTTGATTGGTTATCAATATATTTGAATATGTTTTAGGTACATTAGTTTTCAGTTTTTAATTAAACATTGGAAATTAACCCATTACCTAGCCCTTCCTTCTCTACCCAGTCATCACCCTCCGGAGTATTCTAGGATAAGATGAAGGGTAAAGCTCATATAGTAATAGGAACTTCAGTTGTGATTGATTTAGACCACTAAAAACTGGTGACTTAGAAGGTAGAGGGGGTGGTAGGCCCAAGGGGCATCACGGCGTTTTCATCCTCCCTGTTGACTGACCTTGCACTTGGAGAGTGACTTGAGGATCTACAGATGGGATTAGTCCCATTGTGTTGATATCCCAACACTCTTTCCTGGTTGAAAAGGAATACAGGTGTAAGGTAGTCACCTAGCAAGGCTACAATAGTTCAGGTTAATTAGTTGCATGTTTCAAGTTTTCTATTACATAAATCACTGGTTTCATAACATGTTGTCTAATTTTGTAATTCTTGTAACAAACCACAAACACCTACGAAGCCTTCATAAAACATAGCTTCAGCCATAAAAAAAAATGATCTAAAAATGGACAATCTTCCATACATAGAGCATGCACACAACCACACCAAGTAAGATAACCAAACTCAGTTCATGACATTGAGCCAACCATTAAAATCTATCAATTTACATTAATCCAAACACTTACAGTATTTCAAGACATAAGTCCCTGAATGCCTTAA
The DNA here is from genome assembly GCA_001517045.1 of Pseudotsuga menziesii. Taxonomy (NCBI): domain Eukaryota; kingdom Viridiplantae; phylum Streptophyta; class Pinopsida; order Pinales; family Pinaceae; genus Pseudotsuga; species Pseudotsuga menziesii. Next base: position 103,950 of record LPNX010117578.1, on the reverse strand, counting down.
CTGTGGGAAGTACTTGGGCTGAGCTCTGAAACTCATTCTGAGGAATACCATAGGAACCTCAAAGTAGATAGCCATTGATTGGAATTGCCAAGAAAAATAGGCAATGACCCCTATTGACTAGCACTCCCCTGACAAAAAACCCAAGCACTGTCTCCTGGCAGTCTTGGTGGCCAAGTGACCACCTGAAATCCAATAGGAAGCCACTCAAACTGGGTTCCAAAATGTCATAACCAAATTACACCATTTGATCTACCAATTAGACACAATTGCTCCCCCATGCTCTTCTTCACGCTTAAGAGGCGATCCACCACAGTTCGGGTCCTTGAACGAACACCATCGAAAACCTTCTCAACAACCCTATACACTATAGGAAGGCCCGAAAACCTCTAACTCAGACTCAAAATCATATCAATATGAGCCATATTTACATACTGCACCATCTAGCCGAATGGCTAGTGCAAACCCAGATCCATTTTCTAGAATGGTCTTTGGAAGTGGACCCATGTCCATGCCTCAAGTCACCACCAACACCCTTGCACTTGGTCCTAGTACTGCCATGCAGACTGTCCTAACTCATCTGCATCTACCTACACCCACTGGTCAAACTATCCCACTTGTCATACCTAAGGGCAGTGGCGCTTCCGCTCACATTGTCCCACTTGCCATACCTAGGGGAAGTGACCCGTCCACAACTGTGCCACAAGTACCCCCAATCACACAGGGATAGCATGTTCCTGTAAACCCCACTACCATTGTCAGTCCTTCCCATATCAACCTAGGGTATAACCTCCCATTCATTGCACACCTCAAATTTCCTCACTTGGCCAAGTCAACCAACAAACCTATCTGCCATCAAGTCCACTGGCCTCCCATGCCAGGAAAACTCCCAACAGATGTTCCAAAATATGAATGGAAGGGAGGAGAATTCTCCCAAAACCACATAATGATGTTTCACCTATGGTGCTCATCAAACAATATCGTAGATGACTTGATCAAACTCATGCTATTCCAACGCACCCTCACAATTACTGTAGCTAAATGGTACATTGAGCTACCTCAATCTAGGTACCTGGATTTTAACTCCTTGGCTTTCATGTTCCTGCAGTTTTTCCAACTCCCCATTAGATATGAGGAAGGGGTGGAGATATTTCTATATTGCTCCAAGAATATTGCAACCCAAATAACTAACCACATCCATGAGTGGCGGTGACGCCGTAGTTTGTACAAGATTCAACTTGATGACAAGATCTTCTTGGACTGGTTCCTAAAAAATTTGTTACCACCTATAGCAAAAGGCATTACATCCAAAAATCCCTAATTGGAAGAGGAGGCCATCTTGAAATCCTAGCAATTTGATCTGATTTATGCTCAGTCTGGATACTCGTATACCATCATTCAAGATGCTCCACGTGTGAGAACTTCCTAACTTGATGCGCTAAGGGAATCCCATGCAATAGATGGCATTATAAGCTCTGTCTCCCATCACTCACAACACCATGCAGCACCACCTATGATGCAACCACACCCAAGCAACACCCTTAGTGTTTCCTACCCAAATAAAGCTCCCGACTACTCAAGGATGATGTCTCATTCTAGAGCCACAACCTCCTACGCACAACCCGTGCCACAACAACATGCCTATGCACCATCTCGGCTAGCGCCACAGTATTCAGGATAGATTCCTGGATTTATAGCCCCCCAGCTCACCCAGTATACTATGTACCACCTATGCAAGCCTATCCAACCCCCATCCCAGCTCCACCACCACCCTTGGGACAAGTTTTTTTCTCGACAAAATCATCACTACCAACCATCCCCCAACAACCAACAAGGGAAAGGTAGAAATAACCAAGCTAGGAACCGTGGCAACAACCAACCGCAAGAATGAGAACAACAACCAAACCCACCTATACGAAACACTCCATTATGCACAAATCAGCCATGCAAAGTATGCGACGTCTATGGGAATTATACGCATGAGTGCCCCTTCATGGGTCGCACCAAGCAGGTTCTTCAAAACAAAGATCAGTGCAGTACCAATTCCACAACCCAAAAAAAACCCAACCTAGCACTACTAGGCCCTCCACCCATTGTGATCCAAAACCCATTACCACTCTAAGGGTTGGTAGCAACAACACCCATACCCCCACCTTCCCCCGCAGCCTTTGCTGTGGCTCTGCCTACAGAGATAGGGGTTCATCACATGCTAGCCATGAAAACTAAAGAGGTCAACTTGCAGACTAGGAGAAATCAGTATAGATCCCACACCAAACCCACTAACCCATAAGTGGAATCCACGTCCAAAACAACTAGTACACCTCTTCACTTACCCCCTTTTCCCCCATGCCCCCCATACGGCAGGTGGCCAACAATTCCATGGCTAGAGCTACTGTGAGCTATAGCATCATGGATGACTTGGCTCAAACACCTACAACCATGTTCATGGTTGAGGTGCTCAAAAAATTCTCGCTGCAGCATAAAGCGTTGTTATCTGGACTAGGTGCGGTGGACCCCTCCGATTCCATATTTATCGCATTCAATTTGGATCAAGGAGAACCCAAAATGCCATCTCCCATCGCCTTTCAAATTCAAGTCTCAGTCTGAAATTTGGTGGTCCATCAATGCATCATCGATGAAGGGGAATCCACCTGTGTTATGTCAACATCTATCTGGCACAAACTCGGGTCCCTTACCCTTCAACCATCCACTACTACACTTCATGCTTACGATGGTCACCCCACAAGGTCCCAAGGCATCCTTCTGCATGTCCCCATCACTTTAGCAGGGAATACAGTCCTAATTGACATAGATGTGGTCAACGCACAGTTGAACTATAACCTACTATTAGGACAAAGCTACATGTATGCCATGAGAGTCGTGGCATCCACCGTCTTCTGCCTTATGATGTTGCCTCACGATGGGAAGATTGTTACGGTGGATCAACTAACTTACCATGATCCATAGGGGCCAATGGCACTAGCCAACATTATCCCTACCATTCACACTACTGTCGACAGCACAACCGCCCCACCATTATTGAACGTAGGCCCTGGGATGTTCACCAACAACTCTATGAATTCTCCCTTCCCCTTCATGTCACCTTCACTGACACCAAGTGATACTGTAGATTTGTGAATTCTATCATCTAGCACCAGTAAACCTAAACCCCAAACGAAGCCACAACACCAAATGAAGCTGCAACACAAACTGTAATCGCAACACCAACCACAGTCATAGCTCCATCCATAGTCGCATCTCCATCTGTAGCCACATCTCCATCTGCAGCCGCAACCCTAGCCACAGCCACAACCTCAACCGTAGTTACCTGGGAAATAGTGGGGTTCATTGCCACTCAACATGATCATTTTCCTTTTCCTCTTCCTACCATCCAGGATCATTAGTAAGTCTGTCTTGGAAACCCACAATTTATAGAATTTCAAACTGCGAGTTCCTATGTGGTACCTTTAACCACCTATCCTACCTCTGAGGCTCTAGGATGTGTTGACTCATTTCCATCCAATTGAGATGATGTTGCACCTACCTCCGGGTCCATCAAAGAATCCTCTTGTCTCTAGGCCTTCCCCTCTTCCTCTAGCAGAGAGTAGGGGAAATACAACCAATACCATTTACATGATTGCTAGCACCAGTATCCCATCTGTCTCATCGGCCATGGAAGATCCACCTGATCTACCCTGGCACCATTTATGTGACAATGGAGAGATCTATAAGACCGCCTTCGGTTTTACCCCATTCCCTTTAAACCATAGTGTGGAATCAGTTCTTCTGATAAAAGACCATATTCCATCACCCCACCTTGCCAATGACCTTCGTGTCGGCAAGGGGGCATACCTCTTCGCTGACTCATCTGGTCACCTCTTGAAGAAGCCTTGTAATGGGCTCTACCTCAAGAGAGTCTATGCCTGATACCACCACTATGAGTCCCTTATAGTGTATTTTTTTTCTTTTTTTTTGTAACATTTTTACCACAAATTAGAGACACCCTCCAATAATAGCTCTACACATTAAGGTATCCCACTGGAGGGTGCGGTACAACATCTGCACATGCACACAGTATGTCACATGTATGATCTAGCTACCATCATAATAGCATACCATCATATCCCTAGACCTGTCTTGGAAGCCCAATCAATTTGCATACCATCATGTGAATCACACAGTGTACGTTGAGCTATCTCCATACCAATACGCCCCCATTTGGGTCATTTTTCCCCTATGCATCATGGCAATAGGGGAAGAACCACTAGCTACCAGTTTAAGTCATCTGGAATCTTTTTGGAACACCCTTCACACCTTCGAACTCAAAATTTCGTCCTCTGTCTTTCAATGAGACCATTGTCTCATATTTAATAAGTAATTTTTGGGGCCACTTCCTCATAGTTACCTTGGTTTATGTACCTGATTGTGATATAAGTGTCTCCAAACCTGTACTTGCATCACATCACCACCGCACCTTAATCGGGTCTCCAAACCACCACCTAGAGGATGAATCATTTATTTTTCATGTAGTTGGCATATAAATGCCTCTAGACTTGCACTCATATCATACGTAGTCATGTTCATCCACCACAACTCACTCATGACTCTCCTGACCTCTGTCTGAGAGCCACCTAGGTTTGCATTCCAATGCCGCACCAACTCGCGTGCCTCTGTTGCGATATATCTTATGCATTTATTGGTATGTTTAAGAGGTACTTGATCCATCCATACTACACAGATGACTTCTGGACCACTATCCATTGTCTCGACATGGGGGCACCATCAGTTCCTCCCTTGATCGATTAACCATGCTGGAGCTTCTTTTAAGCTCTTTTCTAACTCCTAAAAGAATGAAAAGATTGTCGAGGGCAGCTGATTTCTTTCTCACTCATTAAAGTATAAGAAAGGGTGTCTACATCATCTCATTTATCTCCTTTTTGTGGACTTTGTAGACTACCATCTTAGAAGGACCACCTTGGCACATTCAATCCAAGATAGTTCCCCTCTGCATGCTTTTATGCTTTCTCAGGCAAAGGGGATGAAATCTATGAAAAAGCTCACCATGCTTTGTCATTAAGCTCTTTTCCAGCCTTCTCATCAATAAAATATCACCGAGCAAACTTGGTTTCCTTCATGCTCGTAAAAGTATTTAAATGACTGTCTATTCAGTATAGGTTTAACCTTTTCTAGCCTGATTGGACTACCAAACTCTCTAAAATTGAAAGCACTATCGAGCATTTACTTTCTTTGGCTCATTAAAAATCCACTAGATTGTACCACAACGGTGTATTTAGACACCACCCCACATATCACATTTTGGCAGCATTCCCACTTTGGGTTTCCTTTGTTCAGAGTACTCTGCGATGTGTCTTCCTTCGATCCCATCAATACCAAAAGTGTCTACCTCCCCCAAGTATTTCCCAGCTGCAGTTACATCCCCGATATGAGAAAAGGACTACCTTGTATTCCCTACTATCATACTATGAACAAAGTAAGTTTGAGTCCATTATAGTCCGGCTGCCCCTGTTCCACCCCCCCCCCTCGTCCCCCATTCAGTGGTTCAGTTCTCAGATTGTCTCTCATATTTCGGTTATCTCCCTTGCGATTTTGGTCAAGGAAACACCATTGTCTTGGTCAGTTGCAGGTCTCCCCTTGTCAACGACAACACACATATTCTAGAGGATAGACACAGAGGTCCCTATATCCTAGTTTCTTTAACCTCATTGATGAGTTCCTTGGACCACTTGAGAGCAGTCCTTAGTTCCTCTCGGGATGGTTGTTTCTCATGTGCTCGACTCCAGCTACATCATCGCACTGTTGAGATTCATACAGAGTATTGGTCCATGTAGTATCTGGTTGAAGACCCTGGATGTCACCTGACTCTAGCATGTTGATGAGTCTATTTAAGGGACCCCAACAGGTTCATGTCCCTTATGATTTTCAGGTTGCATTGGAGATAGTGTTCAGAAGCCCCAACAGTGCTTGTATATAGATTTATGATTGATGCAGCATATTTGTACCACATAGACTCTAAATCTCCATTAGTGATTACCTAGATCTATGTACCCTCCTAGATCCAGCAGGCCATCAGTCATGAAGATACAGCATTCCATGAGAATTCTATGGGTCCAATGTAGTAGTTCTCCATATCATTATTGTATTCAGCCTCTCATTGAGGCAACCACTATGTAACAACAGTTGTACATGATTGACTCTTTCATTTTAGTGCTCATATCACATTATTCTTTTGACATTGTTATGAGCATGGGGATTCTCACCTCATCCATATACATGTCACACATTATTTGCATCACACCCATTGATGGGAACCATATTAATACAAAAACAAAAATCCACCATGCCCCATCCCAGGAAGTTTCCACCATGCCCCACCACCTCTCCCCAGAAAATACTATGATTTTCATCGGCCATACGATGAGCTTCTGCCCTCACACATTAGGGGGAAATCTGTTAAACCAAAAAATCCCTCATTGAGCTCTACATGACCTACACCACCCAAAGACATCTATGTATGGCCGTCATTTGACCCCCACACCCTTGCTAAGGCTCAAAAATATGAAAAGGGGCTTAAAACCCCCTAAAAGGAGCCAAAATAGCTCTCATAGGGGCTAAAACCTCCAAAAAGAGGCTAAAACCCCTCAAAGGAGATTAAAACCCCCAAAGGAGCTGAGAATTGGGTGAAAGGGGCTTAAATCCCAAAAAAGGGGCTAAAGCCATGACCAAGGGCTTAAAACCCTAAATCTCTAGAAAAAATCTATAAATAGAGGGGTGGGGGTCACTCTCAAAACACTCCTTCTCTCCCTATCGTTACGCTAGTTGTGTGAGTGCATTGAGACCCTTTTTCTCTCAAGCCATTCACCCTCCCTCTTCTCCATTTCTCCACAAGCCAAGCTTCCATCTTGTAGAGAGAGAGGTGCTTCCAAAGCTAGGGCATGGTAGCCAATTTCCACCCAAACAGAAGGTATAACCATTTGTGTTCATTTTTATTGGAGTTTTCTAAATTATTTTGTTTTCTGGTTTTTTTTCTAATCGTTTGTTGCAGGTTTTCCCTTTGATTTCTTGCAGCCATAGTTTGTTTCCTCACCATTTCATGTGGGGTTTCATAGCTTAGTTCTGACATTGTTTTGCAGGTTCTCTTCCAACAAAGAGGAACCCTACCCTTCCGTCTTATAGAAGGAAGGGATTTGTCCCTGCATGTAGCTAGGATGAAAGCCCTACTACAGTACTAACACAACTAGGAGAAGGGCCGATAAACCATCCTATTTCCTTTGCTAGAAGCAATTTTTAAACTGCAAAAATGAATTATACCACGAAAGAAAGGGAAGTGTTAGAGATGCTATACACTCTGCGGAAGTTTAGACACTACTTATTGGGAGGACATTTCGATATGTATAAAGACCATTCCATAATGAAATACCTCTTCAATAATCCTTTGTTTGGGGGGGATATCTGTTGATGGCTTCTCATGATCTTTCCAGAATTTGATTTTGAAGTAATTGTTATACTCGGTCAATTAAAATTAGGACCAGAGCATCTTTTGAGGATCGAAAGTGGTGAAGAACATAGTTATATGGAGAATAATATCACTGGTTCTCTATTGTTTGTGATGACCATGATTGATGATTAGTACATAGATATCATACTAGTTTTTAGTATGGGTTATGTGCCAACTGAATTCACCACTGCACAGAAGAAGAAGTTGGTTGTGTGAGATGTTGATTTCCATTTGATTGCTCGAAAATTGTATAAGATGGGTCCCATTGAGAATCCTTGTCGCTCTTTCTTAGAACACCAACAACTGATAATATTAAAAGAAGCATGTGTTGGTGTAGAAGGAGGACATTACAGTGAAAAATATACAGTGCACAAGATTTTACAAGTTGGATTGGGGTATCCCACCATGCATGCAAATTCCCAAAATTATTGTCACAGCTATGATTTCTACCAAATAACTAGAAATTCATTGCAATGGGATGAAATTCCATTAGTACCTCAAGTAACATTGCAAGAATTTGATAAATGGGTCACTTAGTTTGACGGCCCTATCTGTCCAAGAGGAAAGTGCACAGGTGCACGCTATATTATTACTAAGACCGATTACCTAACTAAATCGGTTGAAGCAATGCTAGTAAAAGATTGTACTGTTGCAACTATTGTGAAGTTTTTTTTTTGAAAACATTGTGACAAGATTAGGTTTCCCAAAGTTTTTAATAAGTGATAAAAGTATGCACTTTGTTAACCAATTCATTGAAGAAGTGATGGAACAATTTCATATTCAACATAGAAAAAAAATGCGATATTACTCTTAAGTGAATGGTTTTGTCGAGGCCTTTAACAAAATCCTTTAAAATGCATTGACAAGGATTTGTAATGTTCAAAGATATGATTGGGATCATAAAATTTGTGCAGTGTTATGGGTGTATTGCACGACTTGTAAGAAATTTATAGGCCACACTCGATTTTTCTTGGTGTATGGATAGGAGGCTATGATGCCAATGAAGTATATTGTACCGAACCTAAGAATTATTGTGATAATAGAAATGACATATGTTGATTCTATCGAGGAGATATTGTTACAACTTGTGCAGCTGGAAGAAGAATGTTTTGTCGTAGGGTATCACCAATATGTTGAGAAAGAAATATAGAAGGTATGCAATTATCAAAACATTAATAACAAGAATTTTTAGGTCATAGGAATTGTTCTTATGTATGCAGAAAATTTTTCAAGCATCCAAGAAAGTTAAAAACACATTCGTTACTATCGTATATCGTCAAGGAAATCATTAACCGAGGCACTGTGAAATTTAAAAATATAGTTGGAACATGAGTAAGAGGAATGATAAATGGAAGTCGGATGAAGCCACATCATAATAGCAATGACTTGGTATAATTAAAAAAAATTGCTTGCAGATTTTTAGTCTTTCGCACAAAGAGAACAAAAAAAGAGGAAGACATGACAAGTTTGAGCCTTCTATGCAATTGTTGGTCATAGACTTCTTGTCTACTTTAGTAAGAAGAGAAGTCTCCATAGTTAGTGTCTCTCATAGATATAAAAACGATGGCAAAGACACTTAGTCTTTCACAAGAAATGAAATATGTTGAAGGAGGAATACAGGTCGTGAGGAGTGCAATGCTTTCCTAAGAAATATGGGAATCACAGAAATGAAAGCTAGACGACATTAATTTTAAAATCCCAAGATATTTTGGTGGTGTGCTTTTAATTCACTTGTCATGATTCAATAATAATGACAATGACATCACAATGAAAAGTGGTAAGTTACATAACATTTTGTGTATGATGATTCGCACAGTTGACCCACGTGATGGATCGTGTTGTCATAGCTGCAATAAATACTTGTGTGTGTGAAGGTTGGAAAGATTGAATGAGTAGGCATTACCTACATTCACCATTTACCTTCAACTCTCTCCAATGTGCTTGAATGAGGAATTTATCTCTGCAAATCTCAGGGATGAGGTAAGTTATTTGTTTATAGAATTATCCCTACTATGAATCCTAGTGACATTATAGTCATAGACATATCCATTGAAGTTATGTTACCTACATTGATCACAGAAGATGATGTTGAATATGTTCTAGCACAGGAAGGGATGGGATTGGAAATTGAGAAAGTTCCACTCATACCTAAAATAAGGTTACGAACTAAACTACGTGGTTCATCAAGGAATAAGTGTTATGGCTCCTGCAAGAGAAAATGTGTCTTAGCACTACTGATGGATGATGAAGAAGCAATGGTTGAAATTCATTTATCATATGACATTCCACCTAAAATGTCGGACAGACCTGCAGAACAATTCACTGAAATGCACAGTATCCATTGGTAAATCTTGTTGATCTGAACTAGATTTTGGATAATAAAAAATTGATAGAAAGGCCTTCATTATCTTCATAATTTGTACAAGAATCTCGATATATATTTGGTGATGGTTTTTAAACAAATAAGATGAGATGATTTATTTCTAATAAGAAAAGGAATATGTCAATGAGATGGAATATTTCATTGGTGAAGAAATAGAGAAGACGTCTAGATGACGGATTTCATCGGTGATGAACAATAAGTTGATGAACATAGTCTTCCTGTAAGGGGGGAGAAGTCAAAGAAAATAATGCCTAGGTAATCACTTGGTATTTCATCTTCATCTTTCAAGAATCGGTGATGTCGATGAACTTTTACATCTCACCCATCCTACCACTATAGAGAAGTAATTTTACGTGATATAAGAAAAAATAAAAGTATAGGAAAATGCTACGAAGAAAATCAAAGAAGCAGAGTCATCATGCACCAAAGCTATCAACCAAGTTTCTCATACTTAGTAATCCTTGATCGGTGACATCGAAATAGAGAAAGTCACAAAGGACCTTCATACAACTAAGATAGAAGTAAATTAGCTGAAGAAGGAGTTGAAAAAGATACCCTTAAGATAGAATATGGTTAAGGCAACAGAAATAAAGAAATTCCAATAATAAGTGATGGTGCTACGCACACAACAGTAGCAATGGGAAGATAAAGACATAAATTTATAGGCTGAATCAGAAAGGATTACATGCATAATTTATTGTGTACATCAGAGGGTGCAATGAGTAGTGGAAATAGCAGGGATTGTTGTCTAAACACCTTAATTTTGACCTTGTGGAAAACTTACACAAAGCAGAAGAAGATGCACAATGACAGACAAAAGACGTAATGAAAAACTTTAAATATTTTGAAGGTAAATTTGTCCCAAATTAACAAGTAGAACAACAACATTTGGTGGCATGGGATAATAAATAGGCGAGTTTTGGGGGCTTGTTGATGCTAGGGAGAGTTAGACAGAATCCCATTGGAATTATTCCCAATTATGAAAATATTCATCTCACAAAAAGCGAGAAAGGAAGCTGTGAAAGAAGTAGAAGAAGAAGGAAGAAGGAGTTCACGATAGAAAAAGGAGCTTGAGACAAAAGAAGAGTTTGTGACAAAAGAAGATTTCACAACACAAGAAGAGTTCAGGATAGAAGAAGGGTTTTTTATAGGAGAGAAGCCGTGACAGAAGGAAAATATGTGACAAGATGAGCTGCAATAGAAGAAACCATGTGAGAAGGTCTACATCGGCGCAATGGATAGAGAATGAAAGTTCAAAAATATCGCGGGTACGAGGTTGGCTAGAGTCAATGGAAGTCGTACATATGAAAGTATGTTTTTAATTTGAGTTGTAAGTGCCTACTAACATGTGTTTCTAGAATATGAATGGAAGCCTATTGGCTAGATGAATGAATTCATCTGACAGAGACATGTAGGAGTCTATAAGAAGGAAATACCCAAGCTATGTGCAGGTTAGGTTCATCAAGGTTAGGTTGCTTCGGTTTCTTAGTTATATGTTTTTGTTTCTTAGCTAGCTTGTTACTAGAGAGTCAGTTAGTTTTTGTTAAAGAGTCGAACAAGTTTGTAGCTGGGTCATAGAGTTGTAAAGAAGATCAAGTTGATCTACGATGTTTGTGGATCAATGATAGAGTTGAAGAGTCAAAGAGATTCATACAAATATAGAAAAAATTGATTCAATCCATGTTCTGTGCAGATCAACGATAGAGTCAATTAGAGAAGAATGGAAGATAGAATAATGGATAGCATGAGAATAGAAATAAGTCTATATAGATAAGAGAATATGGTCTAGAACAAATTCTATAGCATAGTGCCTAGACAAAAACGTGCCATATATTTCTGATGCCAAATGAAGACTGCATTTGTGGTTTTTCCCCGATGGGTTTCCACATTATATATTATGTCAAATGTGTACATGGTAAATGTATTTTGTTTCATGTATGACTGCTGTGAAAAGTGTTTATGTATTTGCTTGCAAATGAGTTTATATGCTTATATCGCACTGTTATAGTCAGAATCGCTATACTCCATTATATTTATTGTTATAGTATCTAGTGATGGTTAAATAAAGTCGTATTTTAGTTGTGTATAATCATTATAGATAACCAACCTCCATGGATATGGTCAAACAAATTGTTAAGATACCAAAAGAAGAGAAATATCTCACCCAACCACGGAAACATGGTTCTGATAGTTACCCAGTAAAGAGACATCTCGGATGAGACTACGGCTACATCGCAAGTGTTGTTGACTGATAATTTCTCTATCAATCCTATATATTGGTATTTTTTTCATACAAAGGATAAACTAAACCTAGTTCGAAGACATAAAAATTCCAATAGTGAGCTGAAGATGGATCAAACAACCCACGACTAGCATAGAATTGGTCACGAATGAGCTAGGAAGCTCATGGCTGAGCTAGGAATGGATCATGAATACAAAATCTAGTGTAAGGAATTCATGATCAAGCTGAAGAGTTCACACCCATTCAGGGAACTATCAATGAGTTAAAAAATATGAACAGTAGAAGTTGACCTCAATCCACATGAAGAAGGGAGCATAGAAGAAAATAAAACCACTGAAAACCTTGACGTCAAAACCAACTAAGAATCAAATATGATCTTCCACTCATATTGAGATATTCTTCAATTGGAGAATTGAAGATTAAATATAATATTTTACAATCCTTAATATAGGACACCAAAAGGCCCAAAGGTAAAACATAAAAATAATGTGTTTTAAAATATACAAAATAATAAAAAACATAAAATAAATGTTCCAAAACAGATGCATAAATAGACTTTATTAGTATCGATTGGCTCAATATAATACTTTCACTTTATTCCTAAATTTATTACAAAATAGAATTGACTTGAACTACTTCTAGCATGTTCACTCTAAACTTGTGTGAAAGTTCCTTCCCAAGCTACATTCTTTAATAACCACAAGATGAGATGTAATGTTAACTCTATTTGTTGATGATGAGCATTTCAAGCCACCAAGCAAATATATGGACTTTCATTGAATCATCAAATTATAGTCAATGTTGCTGAAAATTTAACCCTACATTTTGCAGATATGACACCACTTTCAACTCTGAAAAGCCATTCTTTTTTACACCCATGTACCAGAGAAAATAATTAGACCATCGGGGACAAACCATTCAGACAGTGGTATAGAAGAATTCAACATTATTCATAGGTATCACAGGGATATTAAGTATATTACATCATTATTATCATCCTTCAACAAAAATACAGGTTTATAGAGGTTCGGTGAGCTACGGTTGGTCAACATGTTGGCACATTCTTATGCAGAGCACTGGGGTGGTCTATTTCTATATGATGAAAATGGGTTGAGCTCAGACAAAAAACATAGTTGAGCACACATTTGGCCACTTATTGATGGTTGTATCACATGGTTGTTCCATACATGATCATATCAATTATTTTACTTAGGTGGTGGTATTTAGCACGTAGTGTTGTGTGGTCTATATTTCATCGGAGTGCATGGATTTGATCCAGCTAGTATTTTGCAGCATTCAATGGATTTGAGTATTCATTTGTCTTTTCTATCTAATAGTGATGTAATATTAAAGAATTCCCTACCTTATTGGACATTCCTAGATAGGGGTGATCTAGGTTATGAAATGTTCCCTAGGAAAATTTTCTTGAACATGCATGGTAGTGGAACTATCTTGTAGTAAGGATGTAGTTGTTGAAACATTTGCAACTAATACATGTATGGACCGCTTCATGCCTCTTGAAATGTCTTACAAATCAGCTGTAACTTCATCCTACTATCCTCCAACACTAAGACACAAACACTATGACGGGAAATTATCAAGACATGTTGAAACTATCAGTGTCTCGAAGAGTATTCACAATGCTCAAGAATATTATCACAACATTAGTTTTTTGATGAAGAAGGACCGAGACTACATTCAAATTTCTCCAGCACAGTCATAAATTTGTTCCACTAGGTAAAAGTTACCTTCCTTCAATAAGAAGCATCATGTTGTTGATGAAGTTAACATCTCATTTGTGAGTGTTATATGTGGGAAGACATGATGTAGAAAAAGAACACATGTAACAAAAAATCACAACTAATAACATTAGGTGTATATCTTATCCTTTCTCCTTATTAACCATGGTTTTTTATTTTAAAACAAAAATGGACAACTTCTAAGCATGTTATTCCACTTAACATATTTAGTAAGGAGAAGACATCTATTATACATAGCATATTACACTTTTTCTTATTACAAAATATGTGTTATGTTTTAAGAATTTCCGTGTAGGTGATTGTGTGTATTTCTTTGCACTTTTTCATTTCCAGTTTCCACATTACCTTCTTGAGGGTTATATTGTCAAAGGATTTAGATATATTGTCTACAAATTGGGAAGTAGGTCTGAATCACCTATGTTTTTATATTTATCTTGTAGATTTTTCATTTTTGTTTCATGTTTAGCATTTCCATCCTTAAGCATTTAGCAAAGAATAAACTTGGAAAAAAAAAATTGAGTCAGTTTTTTCATCGAAGGTTAAAGGAGAATGAGTTAAGATTCACAAGAACAATGTCTATGGGTTGGAAAGTTTAACCAGCGACGATGAAAGTTGAACAAGAAATATAGTTCTCCATCTAAAATACATATTGAGCATCTTTTTTTTTAAAGTAAAGTGTAGGTTGAATCCAAGGAGATTAATGCACAATTTGTGCATCAAGTATTAAGGATAACATTGGAAGGAATATGTTTTTCATCTTCTTTTAAAGAGATGGTTTTCAAAATTTCCCTCCAGCATATGCTCAAGTATTTTTTGATATTTGATATGGAGAAGAACGACATACCTAGGATGCAATACTCTCAATGTGACACTGGGGATACAAGCTCCCATTGCGATTCTTCTTGCTTCCACTACCAAAAATAGCCCATATTTTACACCTCTATTTCCTTCCTTCCACAGGTGAACATTCTATGGGTCAAGGAAACACATTTAGGATAAATACCTATGCATACATACATGGTTATATATAATATTTCATTAGGAGTGGGACACACACCAATGAACAAATATTAAATAGAAACCCTTGATACAGGTTTCCAAACAAATTAAAAATATGTACATTTAAAAAAAAAACTGTAACATCAATCAATCCACCGATAGAAATATCATCCACAATGATTATGAATTTCAGTAAGCAAGCCATGTTGGGGAATAGTTTGAAACTAAGACTGAAAAATCACCATGGTTAAGTGAAACCTAAGACAATATTTGTCCACAAATGAATTCTCAATATTCCCATGGGCAGAATCAAAATGATCTTCCCCTTTCATTGATTGGTTGAATATTGTCATGGATATTTCATGATCAGATATTTAACTTGTTCAGAATCTGATTTGTTTTACAATATTGAACTAAAGAACTCTAGGATATGTCATGCAATGAGTAGAGGAAACAAATGAAAAATGGATAAAAATCCCACGATGTTAATTGCAAAACTTCAAAAATTCATCAGTGTCTTGTATTCTACTGATGAGTATTATTCATCATGTTGGGTGATCTACGTTGAGTGATTATCAAAGGCTTGAGAAATCCCTTAACAATTTTATGTGGGTTCTTGACCCTTCACTTCTTCAAGAAGGGCATTCACATGATTAAGGATATTTCTTAAAAACCAACTCCCAACAAGGTACCCGTGTCCAAGCTAATGCCAAATTTTATCTATCAAACCGATGAAAGCTTATTGAGCACATCAAATAGATTATTCCTTCGAATACATTCAATCCTTGGATACTTTATGTAAATAATGGAAACAAAACATAGCCAAGGCCTTCAAAAAATATAAGTGTATTGATAGATATAAGTGGCTATTCCGAAACCCATCCAAAGTGGTAAACTAAAGAAGCTGAGGAGGTTTAATCCTTAGTAGAATATTTCCCTCTTCCAACTTAAAATGATGTGGAAGAATCTCATAGAGTCTAAGAATGTATTTTTTGTTTATTCCCATGATTCTTTGTGTCCTTGTATGGGCCAAATACTTGTCCAACCAGACATATCGTAGCCCAACTATTCTTTGTGTGACAAAATGGGAAGTCTCAAACATCTATTTTAGTTTTGTCCCTTTGCTAATTCTACTTTTGGATGGGTGTCTAAACTCTATCATGTTGTTCATATATCTCCAATAAAACCACCCTACAAAGTGACAAACTCCTTTCGGCCATTGAATTCAATGAATTGTAATAGGTTCTTAGGATAGAAGTCCTCTACTTGATTTGGAAGAAAAGAAATGAAGCACCTTTTAGCGAGGCACAAATGGAACAAGTTTATTCTTGGTATGTCAATTTCCTGATCTATGTAAATCCTCACTTGCATAATAATATCCAAGTCAATTAGGTTGAAATGGAAGTGGCATACTTGCATAGAAAGGAACCCATAATCACTCTATTTCCCCTTCTTCTCATTATAGGAACTCTTAGTGATTAGAAGCAAGCACCACCTTTGGACTAGATGGGTTGTTCAAGAGAGAAGGAATAACATAGAATACTGTCATATTTAACATCCCCTTCCCCAACATCACAATGACAAGCTCCCTCAACTACTTCTAAAATTTTTTGAAGCAAGAAGTTCCCCGAGCCTGAACAATGAAATGATCAATGGTATCCCATTGTAACAGAGTTTGAACCTGCTATTGATGACTAGGACCGACCCCCCAAGGATCATGATGACTCTCCCGACACAAGAATGGTTCCTACTACTTCCCAGTTGATTCTTATTGTTGTCTATTTTTTTCTTATGTATGTGTGCTAGTTTTCTCGACTTAGTTGTATTAATATTGTTAGTATTTTTTTGTATGGCATCTTAGCTAGAGAGACAATTTTGTAAATATTATGTAGAGATTTTTTAACTATTGATCATGGGATCCACACAACAAAGACATCTTGTGGAGGATGATTAAGTATCCAATCTATTATTTTTGGTGTCAAATTCCTTAAATATATATATCATTTTGTATTAATAGTTAAACAAATCATTTTACTCCTAATATATATATATCTTTATTATCTAGTAGGTCATACCTTCTTTCATTTCTTGAACCTTAAAGAAGAATTAGAGAAAACATTTTCCTCAGCAAGCAAACCAACACAAACATGGAAAGCCCTTAATATCTTTTCAACCATAGAAAATATTCATCTCGTTCTTTTTGAGTATATTAGTTCAGAATTTTTTGTAATCTCAATTGATCAAAATAGGCCCTTATATTCTATTTGAACTTTTTGTATACATCATATCAATGTTGTTGTGGTGCTTGTAAATGACTGCAAGAAGTTGTACTGGTCGAGAAGGGTTCGAATCTCACCGCCATTCTTCTTCTCAATAGACAACACATTCCTTTGAATGTAATATCCCAATTTTGACCCCTATTGCATTAAAATCGTACATGACGTAGATATCCTTATTAAATCATGGTGACGAGCTCAAGGACAAGGCCCCACCATCGATTTAGTATTTTATGTATCAATAAATAAAATCGATACCTATGGTTCTCATTCTATCCACACACAATATAAATTGATACATCATGTAAATATGCAATTTAATAAAATACCCATAAGTAGCTCAGCAATGGAACAAGAGATGGGGGCATGATTTCATAAGGAATAGGGAGGTAAATTAGTCAAACCCTTGAGCCAATAGTATTAATCCAAATGTTAATGAGAGAACCCATAAACTCTCAACTACCCATTTTGTCTTATGCACTCAATCATTTAATTATTCCAAAAGTTGGTTGAGGTAGTTAATGCATTGGGAATGGAGAGGTATGGTAATCAATTTCGTATTGGGGCAAGCCATAATTTTTGGGAAATCATATTTTTTCTTGTGGGGAAAGAAAACACCCAGAAATTGGTTCCCATTCCATTCTTTACCCATTTTTTTCATTTCCTCACACATATGGAGCTAGATGGGGTGTTTTCCCTCACTTTTACATGTAATTCCTTTAGTTTTCATCAATGGGAAATATGTTTTTGTATTGCACAGTGGATGGGAAGAGATATTCTCAATTTGGGGGTTTATAGAGGCCATTTATGGCCTTTTAATGCCCATCAACATTTGGTGAAATTGATTTTCTGTCCCAGGGTTGATTTCCCCATCTACCATTTTGTTTTTGGTTTGCCAAAACGTTTTTTTTCTTCATGCCCAACACTTTTGTTTTGATGTCATGTGCATCCTTGTTTTGGTCTTACCTGAATTAGGAGTTGAAGAGGCCCAGAATTAGCTTGATAAAGCTAGTGAAGAGAGGAACCTCACAAAAATATCAAGAGCAGTTGGCTAATCTTCTATGCACACGTGAGAGAACACTAGAAGGGAAGGTATGGCCTAAGGGAATGTGTAGCAGTGAAGTGAATACTTCCTTGTGTTGGGCGTGTAGGTATTGTGGAGGCCAAGTTAGATAGATCTTGTAGAGGTGTCCATAGCTCTGTTGTTGAGATCGCTAGCTTAGTAATTCTTCCTTTCCACTGCCTTAGCAGCTTGATAATCCCAAATGTGGATTGGCTTGGATAAACCTCGATGTTTATTTGGATATGTGTGAGCCTGTTGTTCCCTTGTTCATTGTGGAAATCAAGCCCAGCATGGGGGTGGCAATTGTGGTGAGAGATTGAAGAACAAAGATAGAATATGTTTGGGTGGAACATTGCAACAACATAGCTAGTTGCTTGGGGTAGCTCAATTTCAAGATACGTGTTCTCTCATATTTAACTCTGCAATGTATTTGTTTAAGAATTATTATGAACTTATTGAGTGCATGAATGTATTTTCTTCCACTGTATATTTATTTTTTAGACATATGTATATATATTTTACTACAATGCATTTTGTTTATGTCCATGGGGATATATTCTCGGTTCGAAATTAGTGAACAATTTGTCGTGTCCTCTCAAGGGCGAGAGGGGAGGGGACGTGACATTAAAGTGTGGTGATATCACAACTGATGGCCTTGTGAAGGTAGAGAAAAATTTAAGTGGATTTTTTCATAGACGAATGTCACATAGAATCCATTGAATGATTCACAAACCCCATCGTCTATTCAATGGTATCCAAGTCTCCTTGACATGTTAAACCCCTGTCAAAGTAGACTCCATATCTTTCATTCAATGGAAAGAAATAGTTTGGGGTGTGCTAAAATTGGACTATTAAAGGAGTCACCATATTTTCTTGAACAACTCAGAAAAATATGGTGTCTGCAGTGATAAAATCACCAAAATACAATTCGCAGATATCAAATCCCCAAATTTCATTTACTCGACCACCTGTTGAAGAAACTTGCATATGTGTGAATCTTAATAATATACTATGAAACTATGATAACAATATAAAATTAAGTAATAACTAATAAATAAATGATATGTTAGTGTCATTATATCAAAATTATCTAGCTTCGATGATTTAGCTTCACACAATAAGGTGTTTTCGTAGAGTAGTGAACATGAGATTTATAGACCTTTAGAGACTAATATTATATGTTTTCATACCGAGTAGGATAAAATACAACAAAAATGCCATGCTTTTCTAGTGAATATGTGATAAAAACCAATCAAAATTCTTCCTGGAAATTGTTATTTTCCCAATTTCGCAATCTCAGCAATTATTAAGCCTATCCTAGACTAAATCCTCAATTGTAAAACTACCCACATCATTGAAATTGCAAATTAAACAGATGAAATTGAAATTTCGACACAAATTGGTCTACTGGATTTTGGTGGGATGGCGGTGTTTTGGTTAGCGATTATACTACTCCTTAGCATAGGAGGATCCTTGAGCTCCAACAGTTACTCTAGGAAAAATGAAATTACTCTGCGGTTGTTGCATAGTGAAAGGCTCACCAGGAAGCAACTTATAACATGGACCGTGATGGAAAACATGCCCTCAGAATTAGGTGTTGTCATGGACAACGTGCATCGATCTTCATTGAATTCTCCAATGCTTCTCTCTCATCATGAGTCATCCATTTATATTACAAGGGTTACTCAAGTCAGAGGTAAAAACCCTTGGATTACATTTTCCACTGCATTAAAAGTCATTGTTTTACAAGACCCCATCCAATCCATTACCCTTGAATATCCTTCAAGCACATATGAATGAACATATATACAAATTTTTTTATTTGACAAGCATATGTTGTGGGAGCTAGGGACATGTGACCCTGAAAAAAGTTAAAAAAAATCTAGAGGAATTGTTTCTAATTGAAAATTAAAGGACGCGAAGGAGGAATCTTTTCTAGTTAAATCATTTTTTATTTTTTACTCCTTGATATAATGTTGTGTATCCATTTTGTATTTTAGATTTTTATTTTACATCGTTAACAATTTATGGATTCAATTTCAACTTGAGGAAATAGTAGAATCATGGGAACTGTTCGTAATTTCAAGATTTTTACAAAAGGGGAGGATTTTTTTATTCTTTTCAAAATGGAGGATATTGGTGATTTTTTTGTAGGGGAGAGACCCATGGATAACTTTATAAATTTCCAAACTGAGTCCTAAGGATAATAATGATGAATACATCCATATAGAGAATTTTTAATGGAGGTTGTGATTTTGACAATTTTTAGCTAACATGATGATGCAAAATACATGAACTTGTTGAAACATGAACAAATTGTCAAGAAGGTCAAATTATGATGGTTTTGTTCAAATAAAATATGAACATGACCAGTATGAAAATCCAAAAATATGACCCCAACTTCATGAGTACATGACAATGCCGAGAGGGAATGACAACAAATATCCAAGACTTGACTCAACAAAACTATGATGATTCACAGATGCAACTTGGCATATTTTTTGAAGGGAAAATATGAAAGAAAATATGGTGAAATAAGATATGGCCATGATAAGAACATCGAACTGGATGTGACAATATAAAGGAAATGATCTTGCAAAAAAATGGTGTCATGTTTTGACACTAGCTTGTGTCTCTGAATCCATCTAGAATGTTACAATTTACTAAATTGTAACATTGCAGATGGATCCAGAGACCACCTAGAACGGATCTATAAATCCATCTACAATGTTAAAATTTAGTAAGTTGTACAAATTCATTGTCAAAATTGTAATTTTTCATTGTCAGACTGACACCACTAAAAATGACCAAATAAATTACCAATTTCTATGTCGTCATTTTTAGTTTAGTTCTTATCGCATGACCAAATTGATCATTTATCTTGGTCATTATTAGTTTAATTCTTATTGCATGATAAATTTAGTCATTTATCTTGGTTATTTTTAATTAGCTCACTTAAAATTTCTTAATTTTGGTCATTTATTCCTTGAAAAAACCATGGTTTCCAAATATTTTTCTCTCCTGCTAACTTATCTCTCATTGTACTAGTGATAGGTATCCACGTACCTATAATCCCCATCCTCCTCCTACCTCTAACCCCTCTCTTCTTCCCCTAAACTATAACCCCACGCAATCCTTCCACAATCCCCTAACAATGTCATGCTCTCTCTCTCTCTCCTCCATGTACACCTAACCCAAACGCCACATCTTTCCTTCTATGCTCATTTTCTCAAACACTTAATAACCCACCATCTCACTCTCTTTCCCCCTTTCTTTACTTACCCCCAATCCCCTAACACTGCCCTTGGTATGTACCTTCAACCCCTTAACACTCCCTCTCTATTTCTACCTCCATCCCTTTACCATTAAGGTATTTTTTTTAGGATTCTAACATTATACTTAAGTATAGTATTCTAGGCAATTGTTTTGGATTAAAAAAACATCCTTATAGATAGGTAGGTGAATATCAAGTATGAAACATAAAATTAACAATGAAATGTGTACATTTTGGTGAATATTATGATAAAAAAACATATTTTATGTAAATATAGGCGATATTAGACGCTAAAAATGATCCAATAGAGAATTTATTTATTGGAAAAAAACCCCAAAAATAACCAATTGGCAAAATTTCACACCTAAAAATTACCCTAATTACCATCAAACCCCAATATTTTAATGTTATCATCACCAAACAAAATAATATAGTTGTAATGTTAAATATCACTTGCACTATTTTTTAAACAAAAAAATGTGCGCGGTATTATTATATATTCTCCTAACCCCAAAAATTGACTATTACATCCCTTCTACAACATTTAAAGACTAGCACATTAATATACCCTTCCTAAACTCCTAATGCCCCCCTTCCTTTCTCTATATGTCTAATACACACAAATCCCTATGTCTCCCCCTACCACTAACACCCTCT